>JAROYE020000004.1:56849815-57449815 GCA_029619315.2 Dynastes maya | reverse complement strand
ACCCTCGGATAACAAAAATCTTATCACTGAAAGTTGCTGTTCCACCGTACATGTTTCGAGAAGAGCCGACATTTTGAAATTAGCAAAAGAGGTTATGTTTGCTTTTATTTCTTTCAAACAGCTGACTTAATTTGTCCCCAAGATTGCCAACTTGACCCACAGAAAGTTTCATCTAATAATATTCAGTAATGCCAATGCAATTTGTCTCCTTAATTACCGAACGTCCTTCGCATATTTCACGTATCACTGACGTCATTGCGCACGCTATTTTTAAACTGAGACCACCTTTAGAGTAAATGTACTCTACCAACCTTGAATGAATTCGGTTTTATTACGGCGACGATCTTTTTTTAATGAGAAGAATAGGTTTTTCTCTTTACGGTTGTATAAAGTACGGCTTTAGAAACAAATTTCTAGGTACATTTGGCGGGCGGAAATTGGGTTGGTGTTTTTGTATTCAAGCAGTCATATATACAGTGTTACCATCTTAATAGATTAGCTATCAAATTTGATTAATTTTACTAGAAAGTAATCGAGTAAAAAATAGAAACAATCAATAAGCCACTTTTTAACCGAATTTTGTTTTATTAGTGATTTTTTTATTTAACACATCAATTGCATTATACGCTATTTACAGTAATGTTTGACAGATGATTAATAAAATGCTATAATTAGAGCGGGCCAAGAGCGCCACGCGCCAGGTTCGCAATCAGGCTGCCGGACGCATATATGTATGTAAACATAGGTAATTTAAATATGTAATTATTAGGACGAGGACCAAAACCACTGTCTATTACGTCATGAAGACACGCAAATATACACCTGCAGTTTGGGTGTTCGTTGATAAATAGGGCATTGTGCACAGTGGGCCACTACAAAAAAAAAGTTCATTCATCAACGGCTACGAACTAACAGCGCGCTTATTCATTTACGGATGACGCGCTCTATTCATCAACAAATGACGAGTCTGCAGATGTTACGTTTGCACCACTTCGTGGCATACTAGAAACAAGCGTCGGTGTGCTCGCTTTAGTGATTATGTCTAACGTAACTATTAAAAATAAACGGCCATTACCTACGAAAGTTAATAAATTTCTTGCTTTTAACGTTTATGGTATGTGGTCTACCACTTCGTATACTTGATAAAAAAGCATTTCGAAAATTCTGGGGTACATACAATACCGAGTGGATACTACCATCTCGGACAGCGTTACGGAGAGATATTCCACGAATACGTGAGGACATTGAAAATCGACTTAAAGCCGAATTAAAAGATAAACAGCTGTGGCTATGTCTTGATGAGACGACAGATTGCAAAAAAAATTCTATTTTGAATATAATAGTGCGCGTATTAGATCCTATTAAACCAAATTTTGCAATTCTATTAGCCAGCAGAAGATTAAAACAGTGTACTAGTAAAGCAATTACGGCCGTAGTTCTCGAAACGTTACAAAAATTTCAAGTGTCAACCAGTCAACTGTTGTTGTTCATGAGCGATGGTGCAGCAACAATGTGTAGTGTAGGCCGTTCCCTTAAAGAAAAGTGTGAAGGACTTTTACATGTTACGTGTAAAGTCCATGCTTTACATCTTGTGGCACAAACTATTCGAGAGTGTTACCCGGAGGTGGATGCATTAATAGCAAACACAAAAAAAGTGTTTCTCAAAAGTCCTAAGAGGACTAGGGCATTCCACAGGTTATGCCCTGGTATTCGAGAACCACCACAGCCCATTCTTACGCGTTGGGAACGTGGTTAAAAGCCGCTTTTTATTATAATGAACATTTTCAAGAAGTCAAATCCGTTATTTTGCAATTCGTCCCTGCCGAAGCTAGAGCTATTAGGATGAGCCAGAAGGGATTTCTCGATATTTCTGTTGAAACACATCTAAAGAATATTAGCAACAATTACAAAGGGTTAGTAGACGCGATAGAAAATTTGCAAAATTCTGGATTGTCGTTGGTAGAATCAGTGCAAGTCGTGGACGAAGTTAGTACATTGTTACACAGTATAAACGATGCAACAAGTGGACGAGTTTTAGCTAAGTTCGATAGTGTTTTAAAAAGAATCCGGACTACAGGAGATTAAGACAAATGTGCGATGGGGCATCTGCAGATTCCTTGACTAAGTCTAAAGATTATTTTAATTACGCCTGTCTTACTTCGGTAGACGTGGAACGGTCGTTTTCGAAATATAAGAACATTTTTTCGTCTCGGCGAACATCCTTCACCGAGGCAAATGTGGAAACTTATCTGATGGTGCAACTTTTTAAACAAGCCTATCCGCATTATTAAGAAGGATAGAATTTATTTATTATATCTTTATTTACAGTTACATTATTAAGTACAACAGAATAAAAAAAGCGTTCAGTTTCTCAGTTATTTCTTTATTACATCCCATTTACAACGCATACCGTTTTCAATCAAATAAAAATACAAACATATACGCTATTTACAATAAGCGGCCGTTGCGCCTGATTCCGATTCTGTTGGATGGCGCAATTTGGCCCGCTCTAGCTATAATCCTAATGGGTTGGGCTTAACTTAATTTTTTTTTGTTTAAATATTAAAACAAAATTGAACGATTTATTAAAAGAAAAGACACGGGAATTTTACGCATGTGTTTGATCGGAATTGTCTTCAAAGGATTGGTAACACTGATTATAATAATTGACAGAGAAATAACATTTAATTAGATTTAAATTGTCTCAATTTTTGTTATATTAGATGTAATATTTCGTTTACTTTGATATTGATCTACAATAAAACCTGAAATATTTAGTACCAAAAACATGTTTTATCTTCTTTTTATATTTTTTCTTTTCCTATTTAGCCTTAGCAATCGATTGCTACCAATGTAGTGGTACAGAAGCAAAACATCCATTCCAGTGCAACGAATGGCTCAGCAGCGATATTGACTTACAACCACAACCTTGTGACAGAGTGTACGGCGCTAAATATTGCATAAAACATACAGGGCGATACGAAGGTACCCCTTGATTTAAAAGGGAATGTAAGGGTTATCTAACCTCCTAACACCAAATGCTGAAAGTTACTTCGACTATTTCTCATTAAATAACAGCTAAAACGTTTTACTAACAAAAATCATTTCTTTTTCCTCATTTTAACGCTGCTGCTACGTGGCCTATCTTTGCTTTCGCGACAACCTAAAGCCTACTGTATTAACTGCTACCAATGTTCCTCGTCGAAGACTTTGGATTGCTCCGACGGAATGATACACATGTCTGGTTTGGAGGCGAAGAACTGTGATCATGTGTTCGAAGCAACATTTTGTATAAAATCGACGAGTTTAGCTGGTAAAAGCACTAATCAATTCATCTCATTTCTAACACAATTCACTATTTAACTTATATACTTTTGTTAGTAGTTTAGACGTTAGCATTAGAAGAAGAGTGCATGATGTCAGATGAGAAAAACGTTGTTAGATGTTACTTAGCAATTAAGCACTGTAGCTGGTAATTTTGTTGTCCTTTTAGAGGTAGATAGTATAAAAGCTTAGCTAAATGCGTTTATACAACGAAAAGCTCAAGAATGCCATGAGTACTTTTTTAATATGTCAAAATGTACTTTATCTGTCAAATCAATGCCATTCTTTCTAGTGTTACCAACCTTTTTCATTTAAAACATTTAAAAAACACGTACTTTATTTAATAGAACATGATTTGATGTACCGATGTGTTATTACATACACAACACGATACAAGGATGATCCGTATCAGTGTTGCCAGACGGGATTTCTAAAATCCAGGAGATAAAGGTGAAAAAGGAGAACTTCTAGAAAATCAGGAGATCTGGCAACGCTGATCCATATCACATATTATTTCTTAATCCTAACCTAACTTCATGACCAAGTGTCACTCCAATTCATGCGGCGCTAAATTCAAAAATATTATTTTTTTTTACAATATACAAAGTTGTAACTTGAGCATTTCTTTGTTAAGCATTCTATATATAATTTTCATTTCTGGTATAACGAAAAATAATAAAAAGTAAGACTGCTTCTTTAATAATATTTATTTTCGCAGGAGGAATTGGAACAAAGAGATTCTGTTCATCTTTAGATCTAGGAAACTACTGTAACTACGTTAAACAACCTGGTGATAAACTGACCTATAGAACTTGCGTTTTCACCTGCAGTGGAGATGGTTGCAATCCAAGCAATATGGTGTCACCGAGACATATTACGTTCTATTTTATCGCTAGCATCACATTATTAATTTACTTCAATAGATAGAATAAAAGATGACTGGATACTTATGTTATATAAGAAAAAAATATGTACAGTACTATTACCAAAAATGTATTTATAACAATTCCAATACGGTTATTTTTCTGTTACGATTCTAGAGTTAAGTAATTATTTCTAAGCATTTTTTACTGTTTTTAACAATGTTTTTTCGAACGAATAACATCTTTTTGTAGTAATAAATTATTTTATGAATACTGTTATTAATTTATTATGTTAGATTGGTAATGTAGATTTTTTAAAGCTTGTCTTAGACGCCCTGATCTATTGGCCAATTGAACAAGTTCTTGGCAAAAAGATCGGTAGAACTGCGCTGCTTTACATGCTTTAATAAATTGGACATTCTTTTAATGGACGGGGAATTATTGAATAGATAATTTTCATCTGCATATAAAAATAGATTGGCAATCTGCTTTTATCTGACGTTTTGGCAGTTTGGCATAGGCACAGTTCGGTTTCAGTTAATTAATTCAAATATCGATTACATGATAATCGTCGTAATTTTTCGAAGTTTAACCTCATTTTATTTTAAAAACATTAAACAAAATTCGTAGATATTTTTCTGTTACTGGGTTGGTATTAAAATAGTAAAGTTAGTGAAAAATCGTAGCAAAAATAGAATTCTATTCAATTCAATTAATCGTAGGATAAATTGATGATGTCCATCCATTGCGACAAAATATTACTGCCCCAAGACGTCAATAAGAGGTAAGAATTAGTGTTGGGCGATTATGAATGATATAATCGAGATATATCGATTATACCCGAATAAATCGATTATGGTTCAGAAATCATTCATTATTCGTTTCGACTGCGCAGGAGCACACAAACGGATTCCGATTCGAGATCTGTATTCGAAACTTCGACGTTTCGAGTTTCGAAATAATTCACTCGTCACTCGGATTCTGTCAAATAATCGTGGAAAATAATCGAAGTCGTTAGTAAATTTCGAATGATCATTCGATCATTTTAAACGATTATTTCGATTCATTCGATTATTTAAATATATCGATTATGCCCAACACTAGTAACAATATATTATTTTGTATCTCACGTACCTACTTTTACGCGATACGCCTCTGACGTTGCACTCGTTTGTCGAAACATAACCTTATAACTAGAATTGCTCACTAGCGCCAACGGGCAGTGGGGGAGGTTCGATACAACCCTCAGTATAACTGCGAGTCTCAACCAGATCTGTTGTGTATACGTGCACGCTACCGTAAATACTATTTTGTAGTTCTACGTTTGTTTTAAAAATGTTGCCTACGTCGCGAAAACGACCAATGTCGGACAAAGTCACAGAATTTATAGCAGAAATGCCTGACCTAAATTATGATGGCGTTAAAATTCAATGTGTAGTTTGTAATATCCTTTTAATGTGTTGGTCCAAAAGAGATTGTCTACGCCTCGTAAATAGTAAACAGGATTCTTCAAAAAAAAATTGCACACGACACTATGACAAATTTAAATTTAATTTATATGTTACCTTTATTGCATGTAATCAACCGTTTAATCTACTAGACAAGGAAGCATATGTCTTCTTTTGGAATAAATATTCTGACTGCAAATTACCAAGTCGAGCAGCATTACAAAGAATTGTGCCATCTGCTCGTGAACATGTTGAAAAAAGAATTAAATCGGAGTTGCAAGATAAAAAACTGTAGTTATGTATGGACGAAACAACAGATCGTAAAAAACATTCTGTTGTTAATGTAATGGTACATACAATGGAACCACATCAATCGTCACCTTCAATTCTATTAGCTTCCAGACGAGTACAACAATGTACTGCCGAAGTAATTTCAAAGTTAGTGTTAAATACATTGGAAAAGTTTGAACTTTCAACAAACCAACTGTTGATGTTTATGAGTGAGGGTGCCGCAAACATGCTTTCTGTAAGCCGGTCTCTTAAAAAACATGTGCTAACTTGTTACATTTTACGTGTAAAAATCCCCAAAACGTATTCGCAAAATTTCACAGACTATGCCCCCGTATGTCTGAGCCACCAGAACCTATTCTTACACGTTGGGGAATATGGTTACAGGCCGCGTTTTATTATCATAAATATTTTGAGAATATTAAGAACGTGGTTTTACAATTCGATTCAAAGGAAGCTGCGGCTATCAAGGAAAGCCAGTCGAAATTTCGAGATAGTCAGGTTAAAACGGATTCAAAAAATATTCAGAACAATTACTTCGGACTAGTAGAGGCAATAGAAAAATTACAAAATCCTTCGGTGTCGTTAGTGGAATCTCTGCAAATAGGACAACATGTTCACGCACAGCTATGCGCAGTAGAAGACGTAAAAAATGTTTGTGTTCTAAAAAGGTTTGAGAGTGTTTGTTTGTCAAATTAAGACAAATTTGTGAAGGTGCGTCAACAGAACCGTTAAGTTGTTCCAAAGGTTGTTTTAATTACGCAAATATAACGTCACTAGATGTAGAACGTTCGTTTTCTCGATATAAACACACTTTTTCCTCACGCCGCACTCTGTTTGCTGAAACAACTGTGGAAATATATCTAATGTTGCAGATATTTAACAGGTATTATTCACTTTGTGATTTCACGGAAGACTCTTAAGACGGTAAGTGTTTGAGCACGTATTATATTTTATTTCTGACCATTTATTTTGTGTAAACTTTTATGCGCCCGCCACTGGCTGTTGGCGCAAATTGAGCAACTCTAACTTATAACAACACAACGCCGCTATTACTAGGTTATGTTGATGTTTTGACGGGTGATTAGCCTTTTAATTTAAAATGCTTTATATCTCACTTTCAAACTGCTGTTTCTCTTTCTAGTGTCGTATATTTACGCCTCTAATCTTTCTCAAAGTGGAAAGCATTGTCGCTAATTTAATGTACCATCACTTGCACAAAATCCTGGGACAACTCTTACGAGCTCCAATGAGCTCATTTTGATGATTTTTCGATCGTGTGACAATGACTTGTCCATTTACGATTGACATTGACAGACAATAATAGGCGTTTTCCATTCGTAAATGATGTGAACAGAAATTATAGGCGTTTTCCATTCATAAATGATGTGAACAGAAATTATATTGCATGAACTGAAATATTCAGATCAATTGATGATGCGAAAGGATAAGGAACGATCAATTATTCTTGTTCAACTCAAATATACATAACCTTGAAACTAATACCCATTAAAAACAGAATTTAAGCATAATAAGAAAACATTTTAGTATGTACGGGAAAGAAATTATTTCTGAAGTATGTAATTAAATTTATTATTACTACAGATAATAGATTATTATTATATTATACCTACCTATACTAATAAAGAGTCGATAGTATTTTAGTTCAAGTTCTAGTGGCGAGGAAGATGTACCAGAAGAAATTCTAAATATTTTATGCACTTCAAGTTCTGATTCATTAGTTGAGTTCTGTTTTATTAGTTCATTGCGTCCGATACATCTACATTTTTACGCTTTTTTACGAATTTTATGCTTAACCCCACTTTTATGAAGTGTGGATGCAGCGTCGGTGAGGGGGGAAGTCATTGCATCAGTTCATATACGTGAAAGGGAAAGGTTAACTGCTGAATTTAACATATCTGTTCATAGTTTACAAAAGATGGATGAATGTTTAAAATGGGTAATATCGCTTGTCCCAGATTTATATGCAAGTGATAGTACCATCGCTTTCATAAAAATCTGGGACAAGCGATACTATTATGACATTACCCATTTTAAACATGTCTTTTGTAGAATATTAAAAAATTGTCGAATTGTCTCTCAGTGTCAATCGTAAATGGACAGATTTAAAAAACGTCAAAATGACCTTACGAGTTGTCCCAGATTTTTATGAAAGTGATGGTACGTTAAAACTTGCATAGTACCAATTTCTTTTGATTGTCATGAAAAACACCATATTTGTAATATATGTAGATTAAATTTAAAAAGAAAACGCTTTTTATATTTCCGATATTTGATTTTATTTGTTTGTATATGTCATATCTAAAGCGTGAGAAACGGTTGCACCCGCTGAACATAAAAGGAATCGATCAACCCATAATAACCGAACGTCCACTCGATTCCTTGTGTGTACATAGTAAACACAGCGGGTGCAACCGTTTGTCACGCTTTAGTCACATCAGAGAAACAATTTGTACCTATATAATATAAGAAATAAATTCATAGCTCACAGAAAACACATAATGACCATACATATTATATCATATAATTCTTACTTAATACTGATTTGTGCATATATTCATTGATGGTTTACCTTAAGAAAGATAGAATAAAGATATGAATACCGTTTTTTTTTTTCTGGATTAAGGCATCCTCCTTCTTTACTAGTAGAAAAGCTACGCAAGGCTTTGATATATTTGCAAATATAGTAATTACATTTTATAGTTCCTCTGTTTTACATGAAAATTTGAACATATCCATAAGAACGACTAGCCTAAGCTTTGCAAAAATATAGTTCCGTATTTATATATAATAATATATAATTTCATTATTACATATTTCGATTTATAGGTTTGAAGGTGTTGCACTTTTAACTTCGTTTATCTGTTCTATTAAAGGATTTTCTTCTTTATGTTGGTATATGCAAAATAAGACGATGGGAATTAATTAAGGTTTTTTTTGGTACCTCTTT
This sequence comes from Dynastes maya, assembly GCA_029619315.2. Classification (NCBI taxonomy): domain Eukaryota; kingdom Metazoa; phylum Arthropoda; class Insecta; order Coleoptera; family Scarabaeidae; genus Dynastes; species Dynastes maya. The sequence goes on along the minus strand of JAROYE020000004.1, from coordinate 57,440,921 downwards.
GGTGGTAGTTAATGGTTATTACGGAATTAGATGTAAGTAGTTTCTAAGCAGCAAGAATTTTATAAATGTTCAGTACAATGTGTTGCCAAATTGTTTCTAAGGTCGATTTAGTAAAATTTAAGAATTTTAGTCCTTATTGTTCGTTAATTTTTTATGTATGAAAGCTCTTGCAGACTTATTTAAGTATCACCAACTTAATTACTTAAGGTAACCATATTAAAGTGAATAGGTTTTGTTCGGCGTATTTGTATTTGTTTTGAAGGTGTGAAAGCATTTTAACAATAAATCCACATCAGCTTTAAGTTATACGGTAGACTCCTGATTATCCGAAATGTACGGGGCCGAACCCATTTCGGATAATACGGAGGAGAAAATAATTTTCCATTTATGTATGTACATTTAGATACCTTTTACTATAAATTTCTTTTTAGAAATTCACAAAGTAGTTATATGCTTATCTATTCATCTTTATTATTAAAAATTTATTAATGATTTAGAAAAGAATCCATTTTCAATTGCGGGGGCTTGCATAAGTATTGATTTTTTGTCTCTCCTCTTTTTAATTGAAAAAACAGTCGTACTTGCTGTTGGTGGTTGTTACTCGATATAAATTAACGCCTTGTCTAAACATTCTACTGCTTCCCGGTGTGAAATATTTTGCGCTGGATTTCCTTCTGCCTTCCTATTTTCCTCATGGTCATGGGTATCTTCATTTTCACTAGTTAGATTAATTAGGTCTAAGTTTGACAGTTCTTCGCCACCTTGTTATTCTAACTGAACCCACGCATCAACATCTTCTAGAGTAATGTCCTCAGAGCCATGTATCTTAGTCACAAGATCATATACATTATCTACATCCTCTTCACTTCCACGTTGAGTCGGTTTTGTTGATTCATTTTGTTTATCAATAATTTTGTTTCACGACTTTTGTATGGTCGGCTGCTTTACACTGTTCCTGGCAATTCAATATATTATATTTTTAAGGTGAATATTTTTCAAACCGCAACAATTTTTTCCGCTAGTCTCTTTTCACGTTTTCCAAAACTCCTTGATCCATCGGCTGAAGAAAAGAGCTGACATTTGGTGGTAAGAATTTATTTCTCCAAATCTATGTTCGTCTTCAGGCAAATGAGAAGGAGCATTATTCACTAGCAACAACGCTTTAGTAGGTAGTCCATTTTTCTTAAGGAATTTTGTAGCCGATCTTTGTAAAACTCTTCAAAAAAACAGTTTCTAAACAATTTCGAATCCATCCATGAGCTTTTTTGATTTTATAGTACAACACATGACGCGAATTTTACGGTATCCAGAATAATTGCTGCAAGCGAGAATCGCCACCCGATCTTCTCTTTTTTTAGAACCAGGCGTAGAAGCTTCGTCCTTACTCGTTAAAGATTTACACAACCAAACCGCACGCAATGCAACATCGAACTAACCGCTGATCGGAGTGATCCGATAAGCGCCGCCACGTGTTTTCGCAGTTTTAGAAGAAGTGCACCACTTTCGCTTCTAAATAGATCATTTCTGATAATCAGGAGCGGTTTGAGCGGTATTTTGGCTAAAGCAGTTAAAATTCTGCATTCGATTTCGGATAATCGGGAGTCTACAGTTGTTGCATTACAAAAAACAAAAATTTGCTACGTTGACAATTTCAATATTTTCTATATGCCTTAGGTACGCTGAATTAAATTTGTTGCTAAGTTAAGAGTATTACCAACATAAAATCAATGTAAATAGCTATGTTTAGGTTATGTTATTGTAATTTGACAGCACTGCATAAATTTGTTACCATATTCCATCTGTGATGTATATTTATTGTTAAAACAATGTTACCGTTTTGTTTCTTTTGTGATTTCAATCTACATTTATAGAAATGAGAAACATTCTTGTTTAGACGTATTTACGAATCTAATCTTATGGTAATTCTATTGAAACGGAAAAGGACGAAGAAGTAATTCATAGAAACCACTTTACTTTTTTTTTGCAATTAAATAAGACGCATAGTACATAAAATTGTACATTTACAGTAATTGTCACATTACGATACAATAGAAAAAGAGAAGTAGGAAAAGGTAACAATAAGATATAAGTAAAGGTAAATATGTATAAAAAAGGAATATCACATGAATTTGTTGAAATGAAAAATTAAGAGAAAAATTAATAACAAAAACAAAAAGAGATGTATAAAATATATATGTAAACAATTTTGAAAGAAACGGGGTAAATTGTGGAAATGGGAAAAATAACGAAATAACAGTTTATACAAAAAATCGTACCACAACAAAAAAAAAAGACTTTGGGAGATAAACTTAATAATAATAAATTAATTTTAAAAATATATATATATACGCAATACACATATATATATATAAAACAAGTCGTACACAAAAAAAAACAAAAATAACTTAAGAAATGAAGTGATGTCAAAGAATTTCGAAGGTAAGGCGGTGTAAGGAATTATTTTCCTTTGATTCGTTTGATTTCCTCTTTCAATTCTTTCACTTCCTGTCTGCTATGTTCGAGTTGCTTTTTTAAATGTCGTAGTTCGTCAGATTGTCTCAGGTATGCTTTCCTCAGCTGAAAAATAAATTATTGTTAAAAAAAATAGTTTGCTACTACTATATGATTGAATAACATCGTTATATCCGAACTTTCGTTATATCCGGAATTGTTTTTTTTTCCTTACAAAAAATAATTTCCTAATCAAAATTTCCCGATAAAAATTACATCTTTACAATCACGACGATCAACATACCTCATTTACCGTATTAAAATTATCCTCCATGGTATTGATATCCTTAATCAATGGAATGTCGTTCTCTATCGCGTCGGGATGCACCCCCATGTTGTTGAAGAGCTGCTGCAGCTGCTGGAATTGGGTCTTCTGATTGTTGTTGGTCTTCTCCTCCTTTTCGATGATTATACTCCTCGGTCTGTAATCGGGTGTTGTTTCGGTGGCTAAGAAATCGAATTTCCTCTTGTTGTTATTCAGAGCTTTATTGATCGCCTCGTTTTTGTTAGCTTGGGCAGTTTTGTTCACCTTTGGCGCGTACGTTGGTGAGGTATCTTTGCCTGTAGAAGGAAAAAGAATAAGATTTATGAAAGAGTATAGGCCTGGACAGAGAAAAACAAGAAAATAAGCTTTTTTTTCAGAATTATTTGTGATTCAAGAAGTTTTTCCACTCTTTCACGATTTAAAACCCAATTAAAGGGATTGCTGTTGATATGCAGAACCGTACTTTGCCTATGACACTTTAAACATTGGTTTTAATATCGATTTTTTGAAATAGATTTGTCACAGTTGAACGTGGACTCCTAAATTTTGCATGAAATTGAAAATCTGTTAATTGTTACTAAATAAATCATACATTGTACTAATAAACAGCTGTCATTTAGTATCGCATCTTGATAACATCTTTGCTTTTCTTCCTATTAACGTTTTAAAGGGTATGTCAGCTCAAGATTGTTTTAATTATAGTGCTAACAAGCTACATATCATATGAAAATCAAGTTAAGCATTGTTATGCTGCACTAAAACAGTAACAGAAAACGCTATGCTGTTTTCTATTCTATATCTTTTAAATTTTATATATTTAACACTTTTATATCTATTTATGTAGTGACACTGTCCATGTTCAACTGAACAATGATATTATTATCATCAATAATAATAACGATTTATATCATTATTATTATTATTAAATTATATCAGAAAAAAAAAACAATAATTCTTCATTAATGTCAAACATAAGGCGGGAAATTTGAAAAATTAAAAAGAAAAAAATACTAAAAAACACTAAGCGAAAGAAATTAATAATTTATTACGTTTAGGTATTTTAGAACAAATTTCACAACATAAAAAAAATAAAAGGATGGCGAATAGGATAAATTCAACGTTATAAATGCAGATTTTTATTGGAGTTCGACTGTTATTTTTAATGAAAAAAAAGAACAAGTTTATGTAATGTTTGGACGATTTTTGTGTTTCTTGAAAACAAATGTCCATCAAAGAGGGTGCAATAAAGAATCTTTAAACTTCTATATCAATGTTAAAGTCAGTTAAATCAAAAACTTAAAATTTTTAGTAATATTTTGTAGAAAATTCAGTTTAGTTCCAACTGAATAAACTTTATCGAAAGAAAAAATTATAATTTTGCATTTACAGGATTTTTTGTTATTCTTTAAATTTTGAAATTAACCGCCAAATAACACCATATAAAATTTTATTACGATTTTTTGTTTGGTTTAGCGCCTAATGTGGTTTTTCAAGAAAGCAAACAATAAAATATATTCCATATGGTGCTAATTTTACAAATGGCATTGTATACAGTGGGGCCCTAAAGTCATCAGCCTCGTCTCTGACAGACCAAACCTTAAATATTAAGTTATGAGATAACTAGTAAAGGATTATTACTTATTAAAGGGGAAGAGTTCCGCAAGGTATGATTTTGGGACCGCTATTCTGTATTACATTTAATTTTTTATAAATCTTACCTGTTTTTATCGACATCAATACAGGCATCGCGTTTCTACCACTAATCCATTCAGCAGCTGTCAATGAAGGTTTCATAGATGCCGTATCCGGATAGAGATCTTCATGAAATTGATCACTCTTGCGAGGTACGATCATGCTTATGGGTTCGCAGAGTCCGCGCGTGGTATGTAGCTTGTAGAAGCGGAATATCTCGCAGACGCCAGTGTTCAAACCTCGTTTAGGCATGAATCCCAACCCCCTCTGTAAGGTTACAACAACAAAAATAATTCAACCATATAAGAATCTTGACGATTCGTAACGGAATAGGTTACCTGTGGATTCCCCGATAAAAATTGGCTGAGGAAGTGTACGTAGGGCGGTTCATCGACTATTTCGTAGTAGCGGATGTTACCGTCGCCTTTTCCGGCTAGGTAGACGATATTTGTGTCGAAATCGAAGTATGGAAATACAATTCCGGATGAACTATCAATGGTGTCGGTGACTAGAGGGTGCGACAGGTCGTCCTGGTCCCAAATTGAGTATTGTCGATCGGAATGACGGGAGAAGCCGGTTGATAGCAATCTACCGCTGGTCCCTAAGAAGATTACCTTACTAGCTTTGGAACCGGCGTGGCAAAGACCTTCCTGCGTAAAAGGGAGTATGGCTTTAACCTACTGTTATATTTTTGTACCGTATTTTAAATACACCATGTATATTATAATGGTATACAGGCTGTTTTAGAAAAAAAAAAATCAAATACTTTAAGACACTGTAATAACGATTATTCTGAATAAAAGTTTATGTAAACATGTGTCCATTTCTTAATGGTTACAGATATACAGTTGTTTATTTAGAATTATTTCGATTTTAGCCATATTTAAAATGTAATCTACTCCTACACTAAATAACAGCTTGCCAAATCTGATTTAGGATTATTTACTTTTTAATGTATGCAGAAGTAATTTACTTTTAAGGAATATAAAATTTTTCGGCGGTTATTATATGTCTGTAAAGTAATTAACCAAAAAAGAAACAGTAAAGAATGAAAATAAATTACCGATTTCACAATTCCAGTTCTTGGTTCGATAATCCTTAACTTCTTATCCTTACAAGTAGTCGCTAATAAGCTGCCATCTCTATTCAAAGACATGCAATAGATTACGTCGGTATGACAGTCGATTACGTTTACAGCTTCGCCTTTTTCGATGTCCCAAATGATTACCTGTAATCACCGTTGCGATTAAAACAAATGAATTCATTTCAATTCTAAAAACAAAATATATGTATTACCAAATGATCAAAACCTGCACTGAAAAGAACATTCTCAGCGGTTGGATGCCATTCGATGTAAGCAACGCGTCTCTTGTGCCCTTGTAGTTCAACAATCCAATCTGTCAGGTGCATGGACAATCCATCATCTGGTATATGCCATAATTTTATCTGAGTATCAAGAAAATTTTAGTTGTAAAAGAGTCTGATTATTTTTTTTTTTAAGGAAAGCACTTACTGTGCAATCATCTGAACACGAAGCTATAATATTATCGTTGAAAGGGTTCCATTTTATGTCCAAGACGGCGCCAGTATGGCCAGTCACTTTGCTAACGTTAAAATCTAATCTACCTGTCTGGAAAAATACGAAGAAATTAATGCAAGTTTGCTTCGTTTTAATTAAATTAAATTATTTATCTATATTGAATTTCTGCTGATTTGCTGTAGATGGCGCTAGTTATTTCATTGTTTGCCTCATATATTAAATAAATTAATAGAATAAGCTAGGGGTTCCCTATGTGTGCAGCGCGGCGCCGTACAGAGTAAACAGGGGCGCCGCGAGGCGCTCCTATGAACGCGGGCAGACATAGCGGTCTGGAACATTCTGGAATGAATATTTCGAAATGGCTTTGAAGCTAATGGAACTTTCTAGAACACCCAGACTAGATCGTTTACGTATCTTGTAGAACTTTCTAGAAAGATATGTGATGATTTATAGTTGTTTGACCTTTAGCCAAATTTTGTGTGATTTCCATACCTAGAAAATGTTTTACTTGGCCCAAATTTTTTATTTTAAAATTCTGACTGAGAACTTTCTTTAGATTTTCAATTTGTTTCGTTTTAATACACCATGTTTAAAATTTAAGTCCATTGTAGTTGATGCTGGCTTGCAATTTTGCATACTGAAATTTGCCAACACCTTTGTTAAAACCTTCGGGCAACACTATATAAATATCTCCATCAATATCACCATTTAAAAAGGCACTGCAAACGTCTAATTGCCAAATAGTAATTTTTAGTTCATTACATAAAGCTAGAAAAATTCTTACAGATGGTAATTTTGCTACAGGTGAAAAACCATCTACAAATGCTAGGTCAGTTTGCTGAAAACCCTTTGCTACCAGCCTTGCTTTGTATGTCACTAGTTCACCGCACTTATTTTTCTTTCGTTTAAACACCCATTTTGTTTCTATTACATTACTTACGTCTTGTTTAACTGGACACTCCCATGTTTCATTTTCATCCAGAGCTTCAATTTCTACTTCTATTGTTTCTTTCCATTTCCGTGAATCCTCTCTAGACATTGCTTCTTTGTAGGTTTTAGGTTCATCTTCATTACATATTGTTATGAAACTCATTTCATAATCATCCAATTTCAATGGTATTTTTCTATTTTGTCTTAAATTATATCTTTGAGAATGTTCTTCGTCAGCAAGATTAATGTTTTCTTCACTCACACCTTCATCTTCTGTTATTCTTTCGGAACCAACAACTTGTAACATTTGATACTTTTATCACTTCCTGTTTGGTAACTTTCCTTACTGGTGCTTGCAAGTGCTACGGTTTCTTCTGATACTTTTGTTCTCTCCTCTTCAATCAGTAACCGTGATGTCAATTCTTCCAAATTTTGTTTTTCAATGGGTACCGACTCCCACGCTGATCTGAAATGTTTAAATCTCTCTGGTAGTGACATAAGAATTTTTGTTATAATCATTTTCTCTGACAACTCTTCACCAGCTTGTTTTAATTTACTTTTTATCTCTTCAATTTGTGATATATATGATGACACTGTCTCATCTTTAAAATCTAAAGAAAAAAATTTCTGCTGTAGTGTGCATTTGCTACAGCAGATCCATTGTCATATACCGTCTTCAATTTTGCCCACATTTCTTTTGAAGTATTGCATGATAGCAGATGGACAAGTGGCCCCTCTTCAATCCTAGTTACTAGTAATTCTTGAGCTGCAGCATCGTCTTTTTGCCACTTAATCAACTCCTTATCATCTGTTGGCTTCAGTTTTTCACCCGTTACCTCCTCGAATAATCCTCGTCCTTTTAGTATAACTGAGGTTTGGAACTTCCATACAATCCAGTTGTCACCGTTGAGTTTTAGTGCCGGTATACCTTGAATCAGGTTCATCTTGATGATTTCGTTAACTTATAAAGAAAGAAACTTCAATTATGACCGCTAACCCACGCTAGTATTCGCCTGCACGTGCTTTCTACTTTTTTCAATTTTTTTTATTTTATCTCGAACCAAGGGAAACACAAACGTTTTTTGATCTGTTCTGCCTGGGCCCATAACCTGATGAACGATGATTAGTGGAATTACAGAAAAAAAGAAACGCTGTTTCACTTGTTTTATAAATAACTTTTGAAAAAGACTTTATTGATCACTCAACGTATATATATATTATTTTTACAACTGTACTTTTTGCTATTACTGCCAACTTATATAAAATTTAGAAACCGCCAAATTTAAAATTGCCATTGTACTCAACAATATGGAACATTCTCGAAGCACATAGAATATTCCAGAAAAGTATGGAACTTTCGTGAAGTTTATAGAACTTTCTAGTAGACTCATATAGCATATTATCGGACATTGTCGAAGTTTCGCGAAAGTTCTAAGTGGGTGCGGCGGCTAGTATAAATACGGCACCACTTCGGCGAACCAATCCAGTTCGTAAATAACAATCGAAGAGTAAACATCTGAGAAGAAAACTAAACGGTTTTAAGACGCCCGCTACCTGAGGAGCGCCCGCTTTGTGTTTTTGTAAAGTCGTAGGAAAGATTTTTATTAAAGCACCGCATGCTATGTGGACCCACTGCATCATCCATAGGTAAGCGCTTGCATCAAAGTCGATAAGCTTTCAATTGAATTTCGCATTAGAACCTGTCGTAGACCTAGTAAACTATATAAAAACTAGGCCATTGAAAGCTAGATTTTTCAAAAAGCTATGCATGGACATGGGAGCCGAACAGATGACTCTGCTATACCACTGCAGTTCACGATGGCTTTCACGTGGCAACGTCTTATCCCGTGCATTCGAGCTGCTTCAAGAAATTCACAGTTTTCTACAAGAGGAAGATCATGACAACTCCAAGTACTTTGCCGAACCCGACTTTTTGCTGAAACTAGCGTATTTGCGCGATATATTTGACAATATATCAATCTGTCTCTGTAAGGCAATAACATGCACATTTTGAAACTTTTGGGGAAGGTTGCGGCGTTTAGAAAAAAACTGCAGTTGTGGATCACCATTTATTTCATACTTTTTTGTATTTTCATATTTTAGTTTGATGGTTCTTGTGATTCAATTTTAATAAATTTGAGCTTCACATTGTGAGGTTTATCTTAAGAGTTGTTTTCTTTCTGTGTCATTGTCCACATATCTTGAAAAGGGCGCCGCGGACTGATAAAGTTTGGGAACCGTTGGAATAAGCGGTTCAAACTGTTTACGTTTTTGAAAAAATTGCACCATATTTTTTCAACTTTTAAAGAAAGGATAATCAGTATAATCACAAAAGAAAAATTAGAAAAATCATCAAATCCGCATCTGTTTTACAATATATCAAAAGTTGATCAACAATACATCAAAAGTACTTTACATTTTAATTGATTTGGCCATTTTTAGCAACACCTAAGTTTAAATTTACATAAAATCTATAAAATTTTCTATCGTTGTTGTTTGTAACGGAAACTATAAAAGGAACCGGAGCCTACTTCGATGTTGATTAATGTAAGGAAGTAAAAGTTGAAATTATACAGATCCAAAAGAACCGTTCGTTAAGTTTTGTTCTTGTATTTCTGGACAGATCGTAATTAAGTAGAAACGGCAATATAAATGCCTTCGTAAAGTGAATATGATTAGTGGTTATTTTAACAAAACGATAAATCTAACCACTTTATCATGTTAACAAATATAATTGCTATAATAGCTAAGCGTATGATGTTTACACATTAAACTGACATGATTTAAATTGCAATAAGAAAAGGGAAAACATGTTTGTAATCTAATTGAAGTACCCGATTCGAGTATAATAAAAGAAAAAAAAACAGAACAAAAAATAAACATTTGTGTAGGCATTTTTTATTATCTCAATCTAAATAGAATAAAATTTATCGTTCAAGTGCAATTTCAGGTAATACTCCCAACAAAGAACGATATTTTAAAGCTTTTCCGCAAACATTTCGAAATCGTGAAAGATACAGAAATTATAATACGCTCATAGGGATTTACATGCATTACCATAGTAAGCGGCAAAACCTATTTAAATTGTCGATATTAAATTTTGTATTTTTTGGTAATAAAAAGGAGATAATTTATTTAAAAAATAGTCTACACTTACGTTATCTACGGGTATCACTACGAAGGCACCACCGCCTGCCACCTCCGTGACAACGGCCAGGAATTTCGGGTTGACAGCGCAGAATTGCGAGTCGTGAGCGTTTTTGGTTATCTTGACGTTGTCGTAGCATTTTTCACGTTTGAAGGGATCGCCGTAGACGTGCCTGAACTTTGAACTCCGTACGCCCCTGAATAGAAACTACAAAACAAACAAAAAATGAAAATAAACTCATTAAAATAGACGATTGTAGATTAGAAACAAATATAGAGATATTTTTTAGGACTTTGTTGTTAGTAATATTAGTCACTAGTAAAGCGTGATAAACGGGTGCACCCGCAGAGACGCCTGTACGGGGGGGGTATGTACGTATGTGGATGCAGAGTTCAGTAATGCGATAGACATTGAGGAGTTGGGTCGTTCGGTTTTTTATCGGATTCGCATTGTGTGTTTTCGAAAACATGGGACGTAACCCTGGTGTACCTCTTGCATCGCATATGAAGAAATATATTTGGCGTTTCCCTGGTTTGGAATTTACAGGTTCGCACATTCGTTGCAAATTTTGCGGTATAGGGTTACTAGGTCGCACGACATTTGAATATAGAAGTCATATTAATAGTAAACGTTATATATTGAATTTAAGAAACAATATTCCGTACTGGCAATTTTTGTATGATTTTATTTTCATGTTGAGCACGTGCAACATCCCACAACACCTAGTAGATAATGAAAACTTTCGTCTTTTTTGGGATAAATATGTTCCATCATGGAAGCTATCAACAAAAAGACAATTGCGGTACAATTTACAACATCTGCAAAGTACAGTAAACGACTGTATAAAAGACGAGTTGAGGAATCAAAAAAATCTGGCTCACTGTGGACGAAACTACTAATGCTCAGAAGCATAGCGTGATTCATATTGTGGCGCGTCTTTTAAAACGCAATGGTCCAACAGCTTCCTTGTTGTTAGCCAGTAAAAGGATTGAAAGAACTGATGCCGAAACCGTTGGAAACATAAAAAAAATATATGTTAAGAGAATTTTGTATCGTAGGAGCCCAAATCACCATGCTAGTTTCTGACGGAGCCGCTACAATGCTGAAAGCTCGTAGGATGTTAAAAGTATGCTTTCCGACTTTTCTTCACATAACATGTCTCATACACGCATGTCATCTCGTAGCAGAAACAATTCGAAGCAAGCATCCTAGGAGCGAATGATTTAATATCATCTACCAAAAGAGTGTTTGTGAAATCTCCCAAACATATCCGCGTATTCAAGCAATTGTATCCGCAAATTCCGCTACCACCTCAGCCTGTATTGACGCGATGGGGAACATGGATCGAGGCAGTATCTTACTATCGCAAATATTATTCCCAAGTAAAAGATGTAATTTCCAAATTTAATTCTTCTAATTCTCAAGCGGTTCGCGAGAGTCAGCAACTTTTTTCCGATTCGGGCGTTCAAAAAGAAATAGATGGCATTTCCATAAACTATTCTGTAGTGACACAAACTATTTCGCAGTTAGAAAATACTCATTTATCTATACAAGACTCGTTAAATAACATCAACAATTTAGCAGCCGCTCTAAAAAGCTTGACGGATCCTATAGGACTAGATGTCGCGTAAAAATTTCGTGCCGTTTTAAATAAGAATCCGGATTTAGAAAAGGTTCGATCTATATCTGGAATTCAAGACTGCGCAGAAGAGATACAGAAGTATTTGAATTTCGCAAATCTTACTTTATTAGATGCTGACCGATCATTTGCAAAGTATACGAGAACGTTTTCAGACCGTCGTCGAGGCCTGACCGGATCGACAATGGAAGCATTGCGTATAATACTGTGTCTTCTTTTGCGCGATACGCCCTGGACGGTTCCACTAGTTTCTCGAACATTACAAATAGTACACGCACACCGATCAACCGATAATAACCGAACGTCCACTCGATTCCTTGTATGTACATAGTAAACACAGCTCCTTTCACGGCACCTCTGCAAGTGCAACCGTTTGTCACGCTATAGTTATTAGGAGAATTACATTTTGTACAGGTACAATAAATTGAAACTCATGGATAACCTTGTGTCAGTTTAGGAAAAGTGTAATTTTTTGTTAATTTTCTAACAATCCCTAGATTTAAGTGAAAAGTCTATTCGTTCAACATTGAAATCTAATAATTGGATCAACCCAATTTATCTTATAAATAAATTTATCTTATAAATAACATTTCGTCTCATCTTCTCTTACTAACAAAATTAATTTAGTTTATCAGAAATACCGACAGCCCTTGTAGAAAGGGCTATATGGTATGTATTTCATTGAGAATCACCCGTGTTTAGAGACAGATGATGCTTTGTGTGAACATCTGTATTACCGACTGTGAGTACTATTCTTTAATGGACGTCTGTCACAATTTCGGAGAGATTTAATAAATAGTGTTGCTTTGAGAGCTGTTGAATGTGAGAAAATTTATGTATTTATGGAATCATGGAAAAAGAACAATACCGGTCAGGAACTTGATTTCTTTTTTGGATGGGAAAACGTGTGCAGAAATCAAAGAGAAGCTAGATGCAGTTTATAAGGACCATGCACTGGTTTAATGAGTTTAATAGTGGCCGAACATCTGCTTTCGATCAGGAGCGGCTAGGTCATCCCATTGAGGTGACTATGGACGATATGATCAATGAAGTCCATGATATCGTGTTAGCAGACTGCCGCTCTGTGATCGAAAAGGCCTAATTACGGGGTAATTTACATAAAAAAATGATAACCAGAAGTTATACACTATAGACATATATGAGTAACTAAGTGTATAGCCAGACGAGTTTCATAAACCAAAGCGTTATTCTCAGACGTATCCTAACGGTAGGCAGTGCCAAACTGGGCGCAGCTAAAGAATCGTTCAGTCACGTCTTAGCCGTAGCTACCGAACGTTATGTTTTGAAAGTGAAAATAAGTGTTGTGATTGATTTGAGAACCAAAGTTATCATTAAATCATATCTTCCACATCATCCGGTAAGAAAATCATAAATTATTGGATTACATTAATGATGTTTCAGTAGTTCGAACCGAGACATATGGTCATCCTACTATAATAACAATCGAGTGAGACAACGGTTATGTCCTTTCTGTTCGTCAAATTTGTGTTCCTTCCGTCTCTCTCTTTAAAACTAAAGAAGCATGTGGAATGTACGAGAGGATCGACGATTCTGTTAGCACAACCATAAATCAATGACCTCTTACCGTAATAAGTAGAAAAGGCATGAAAAGTGTAAAGGTCCCTTCTCTTTATTGATTAGGTTTGCATTCTTATTTATGTATATAGGTGAGTATGCCTATGAGAACGCGGCAAAATCACGTTTTAAATTAATTTTGCGTTTTCTAATTTAATATTATGTCCGGTGTTGTGCGACATTTTACGCTTCTATCTTCTCGTACCTGTAACACCTGACGTGTTCATTAAATCTAGTACCTATCGCTCGTTTCGTTTGACCAATATAAGTTCATCACATGCAATTTTGTAAATTCCTGACATTTCTCTCATTACAGGTTTCTCTTTTGGATTGCCAAGAAGGTTTTTGAGTTTATTTCGCGAACTGAAATACACGTTCATCTCTTGTCCCTTAAAAACTTTACTAATACCTTTCGATACTTTTTGGAAGGGAAGTTTCACAAATTTCTTACCGCGGAGTACTGTTGGGATTAAGGTCGTGGAATTTCTGACATAGAGCCTATGTTGGACTTTCCTAAGCATGCGATCGACATCTATAGAATAATATGAAATTTAGCTCTCTATTGTACCTACTTTTACTCAAGGGGAATTTCACCAATCTTTTAAGAAGCTAATCGAGGCCATTTTGAGTTGTCCATAGTGGTTGGAGTCGGACATAATGTATCTATTAGTGTTTGTTTCTTTTCTATAGATGTCAGTTTCCAGTTTTTAATTATTTCTAATTACTAAACTATCCAGGAACGGAAGTTGATTGATTGTTCACTTCTTCTTCTACTGTGAATTTCGAATTTTGAATTTAGCGTCGCTAGGAAATCCGGAATGGTACCGCGAAAATATCGTCTACGTACCTAAGCCAAATTCTAGGGAAATACACGATGTCCTTTTTCGAACTGGTTTCAAATTTACTCATGAACAAATTGGCTATGAAAGGGGACAGCGGATTGCCCATCGCCGTACCCTTTCGTTGTTCATAATACTTGCCCCCAATTTGAAAACGGTTTTGGTTCATGCAGAGCAAAATTAGTCTTTTGTACTCCGAAATTTAGTAGTACCTTTACTACTAGAGGTACTACCCATTACTAGAGGTTGGTAATAATTTTAGACAGTTAAGAAAATTAGACAGTATTTTAAAGTTATTGGTTGCCAATATATCGTTAAATGTTTTTACTTAAATTGTTTCGTTAAATAAACAATCTGGAAATTATTTATTACAGAAGTAATTGCATTTAGGGAATGGGAAGTCAGAAAAATTAAAAATAAGTTTAAGGAAGTGATAACAGTAACATTGTGGATACCTTTTGAGAGGTAAAATATGCAAATTATCTTAATCATTCTACGAAACAGCTTCTTACATCAACATTATTGTAATTAAAAAGTACGATCTAACTCTTTATATTGCAATGTACTAACTTCGTCCACGACTTGCACTGATTCTACCAACGACAATCCAGAATTTTGCAAATTTTCTATCGCGTCTACTAACCCTTTGTAATTGTTGCTAATATTCTTTAGATGTGTTTCAACAGAAATATCGAGAAATCCCTTCTGGCTCATCCTAATAGCTCTAGCTTCGGCAGGGACGAATTGCAAAATAACGGATTTGACTTCTTGAAAATGTTCATTATAATAAAAAGCGGCTTTTAACCACGTTCCCCAACGCGTAAGAATGGGCTGTGGTGGTTCTCGAATACCAAGGCATAACCTGTGGAATGCCCTAGTCCTCTTAGGACTTTTGAGAAACATTTTTTTTGTGTTTGCTATTAATGCATCCACCTCCGGGTAACACTCTCGAATAGTTTGTGCCACAAGATGTAAAGCATGGACTTTACACGTAACATGTAAAAGTCCTTCACACTTTTCTTTAAGGGAACGGCCTACACTACACATTGTTGCTGCACCATCGCTCATGAACAACAACAGTTGACTGGTTGACACTTGAAATTTTTGTAACGTTTCGAGAACTACGGCCGTAATTGCTTTACTAGTACACTGTTTTAATCTTCTGCTGGCTAATAGAATTGCAAAATTTGGTTTAATAGGATCTAATACGCGCACTATTATATTCAAAATAGAATTTTTTTTGCAATCTGTCGTCTCATCAAGACATAGCCACAGCTGTTTATCTTTTAATTCGGCTTTAATTCGATTTTCAATGTCCTCACGTATTCGTGGAATATCTCTCCGTAACGCTGTCCGAGATGGTAGTATCCACTCGGTATTGTATGTACCCCAGAATTTTCGAAATGCTTTTTTATCAAGTATACGAAGTGGTAGACCACATACCATAAACGTTAAAAGCAATTCTAATTGAAATTGACGTTGTTGTGACAGACCATTTCTTTATTTCTGTGGTGTGCGCTATTTATATGTCTTTCACAATCACGTTTGCTCCAGCACAGTAGTTTCTTTTTACAAACTTTACAGAAAATTGTACTCCCATTGTAGTGTAAATCCACAAATTCACTAAGAAATTTATTAACTTTCGTAGGTAATGGCCGTTTATTTTTAATAGTTACGTTAGACATAATCACTAAAGCGAGCACACCGACGCTTGTTTCTAGTATGCCACGAAGTGGTGCAAACGTAACATCTGCAGACTCGTCATTTGTTGATGAATAGAGCGCGTCATCCGTAAATGAATAAGCGCGCTGTTAGTTCGTAGCCGTCGATGAATGAACTTTTTTTTTGTAGTGGCCCACTGTGAACAACGCCCTATTTATCAACGAACACCCAAACTGCAGGTGTATATTTGCGCGTCTTCACGACGTAATAGACAGTGGTTTTGGTCCTCGTCCTAATAATTACATATTTAAATTACCTATGTTTACATACATATATGCGCCCGGCAGCCTGATTGCGAACCTGGCGCGTGGCGCTCTTGGCCCGCTCTAGTGATAACAGTAACATTGTGGATACCTTTTGAGAGGTAAAATATGCAAATTATCTTAATCATTCTACGAAACAGCTTCTTACAACATTATTGTAATTAAAAAGTACGATCTAACTCTTTATATTGCAAAGAAAAAACAATTGCATCTACAGTATTTTGCATAGGACCATACATTATTACAGATGCAAATATAAATTTACAGTTTCTCTTTACCAAAATAACCAGAGGAAAACAATAACGTTATATTAACAGATTCATGTATATATAATATGCATCAACATTGAACCTCCAAGATAAAAACAAACGTTACTTAACCTTAATAATTATTCAAGAGATGTACTCTTCAATATGATTCACGCACTTAACAGCTTACTAAGGCGTTACAAGTGGATTAGATTGACGCCCAAGCATTCCATAATAATTATATTAATGTTCTACTGTAGATGTAATACGTAACTTGTGTATAACAATCACTCGCTATTAAAATTAGGAGGTCTCAATTTTGGTATACGGAAGAGGTATATAATGGCATAATTTCGTTAACAAAGAGAATAACAGTACCACTATACTGTAATTATAATTAATTTTCAGACGAGAGAAGATGCTAAATTTGGGAGCGGTATTAAGTTAAACAGTTGCTGGAGAAAGATAAGTCTAGACAGAACTTTAATCAAATGTATAAGAATACTCATAATATGTCAGATACAGTTTTAGTTAATTGCTGGGAGAATCTGGTAATAGTTAACGAATATAAATCTTTTATTGACTACAAGCTTTCACAGCTGTTCTTTGTTGTAAAAAAAAATCTCTTGGATGTTAAATTTATTGATAAGTTTCGTGTTAGTTGAAAGTAAATTAACCATATTATTATTGAAATGACCTAAGTAGCTATATTAAGGATTGTTTACTGAGGTGTTGATGTCGTTTGTGATTGGTGGCAACTAGAACTGGGAATCTTTTTATTCGATAATATTCGAATATTTGAATTTTTCAACTCAGCTTGTGACGACTGGATGATTAACAACCCAGGGAGAACGATGACAATTTACGACATACCTGAACTCGTGACTCGCGCATATCCACTTGCAATGACCCTAGGTAATATATCTTCAGAATTTAGATGCGCAGGAATATATCCATTCAATCGTGACATCTTTACCGATGCAGATTTTGCACCAAGCTGTGTGACCGACAGACAGCAGCCTGCGAACCAGCTTTCAGAAACGTCTACCCACAACTTAGACTAACCGAACGACCCCTCGCTCAACCCCACATGCCATTTAAAATCTTTCGGCTCTCCCCTCGCCCCGTCCTTCGGGGGTGGGGCGGTGAGTACTTTTGTGGTTAAATAATATACTTTGTGATCCTATTGTACGCCCATAAATTTCAATCCGATATTTCAAAGATTATTTTGGTGTTTCGGAACTTTAGGAAGGCACGGTATATAAACAAAAAGCATTACACAACCAGATATGAATTGCGTCGAAATTTCCATTGTTTAATAAATCAAGACGACACTTATTCCCAAAACATTCATATCTTTAATTAACATTAAATAAGACATCTATTATCACTCGCAATGCGAAGAAATAATGAAATAATTGAATATTATTTTAAATTCATTAAAATAAACAAAACGCTAAGATTGATGAACTGTTGCAAAACATACAATTATCTCAATGTACATATCTGGTCTCTGTCTTCGTCTAGCGAGATATCAGCTGCAAGTCCATGAACTACATCCTGGGAGGATCTTATCATGGTCTTGTAAACATGTCATTATTAATTTCAAAATAATATGTACAGCAATCTGCACATAACTTGGCTGGGGATACACAGAGAATGAATTTAAGCGATTTTTTAATAATCAATAGAGACTTGAGAACTGAATTATATAAGAACGTTAGCAAAGAAGGAATTTAGCAAAATTTCTGTTGGAGATTAAGAAAAGCGGTGCTAATATATGGTGTAAACAGCAAGAACAATTGAGGAGATCCATTGCAAACGCAGTTCTATACTAGTTGTTGTTGTTGGCGTTGGGTTACGGAACACACCTCGTACTTCGACTACTATGAACATTAGCCGACCCCACTAGAATTTTGCCGAATCCAGAGGTGTTCCAACCTTTGGTAGGGATTTTTAACGTGCCAAACATCGTATTGATACGGGACCTACGGTTTTACTTCCTTATCTGAGAAGGCACACTCCGATTTTTATCCGTAGTTAAAAACCAACCGTCCCGGATGGGATATGAACCATCTAGACGGTCTTCTACACTAGTATCTTCCAACCTATGCAACATCTTGGCATTTGCAAAAATATATTTTATGTAGGGCACATCAGTTAATCTATTTCTAGAAAAACACACAACTCAAAAACTGCATTTTGCAAATGTACCCCGTAATATATTTAAAAAATTAGGTTTTTATTGGCGAATGAATTGGTATTTTTTCATGAATCTGACTGCGAACAATTTTAATGGTGCGTAACTTTTTAAAATTTTATGCCCTGCTGTAGCAGCTTCATTATCATAGTTTTATTTGCGAAATTCTTTCGCTTGAAGGATTTCCAGAAGTTGTCTTCAGGAAAAGTGATCAATGCTTAGCATATGCTGACAACGTTATAATTCTGGCGCAAACGGAGAAAGAGCAAATAGACTGCATCAGAAGAATACGAAGAAAATCAAAGGTAGCAGGACTAAAAATTAGCGAAGAGAAACGGAATTCATGGAAATGGGTACATTGTGTAAAAGAGGAAAGAAAGCTGCAATAGCAGTAAAGGAAATGTGGTGAAACAATTTAAATACCTAGGATCAGTATTTGCAGAGGTAGGAGGAAACCAAGAAGAGATAAAAGCAAAATTGAAAAAGAAGGAACATGTCCGGGAAGAGCAAATAAAATTTTAAGATCTAAGAATGTAACCCAAAAAAAGAAATTGCGAATGAAAATGCAGTAATAAGACCCACTGTTGTATCTACCTGTGAAACCTGAACTTTAACAAAAAAATATGGAATAACGTTTAAGAATGTGGGAAAGAAGAATACAAATGACCACTAGATGACGCTATTGAGAGTTGACATTTGTTATTGCTAAAGCAGGGACAGCACAGACATTGGCAGAGTAGTTTGTTTACAATGAGCAAATTTAAAGCAAATTTGCGACAAAATGGAAATTTTCACGTGTTCGTTGGATGATTTTTTATGAATTTAGTAACGGCTTAACACAACAAAAATGCCTCGAATCGCTTTGTTCAACTTTTGGTAATGAGGCCACATCAGAAAAGACTATTTACAACTGGTTTGCGGAATATCGTCGTGGTTGTGGTGCGTCCGTCAGTAGTGAATTTTGTGAAGGTCGACCAAAATCAGTTGTTGTTCCAAAAAAACCTCGACGCTGTGCGCAACATAGTTGAAGAGGATCGGTATGACTTACCATGAGATAGGGGCATCCTTAGTCATATCAATGACTACAGTAATTCGATTTTGTACGAACGTTTAAGTGTGAAAAAGATCTGTTCCCGATGGATTCCGCATAATTTGATCCAAGCACAAAACGCGCTCGTGTCAACTGGTGTAAGGAAATGCTCAAAACGAAACTTGGATATATTCGTACGAGTCGAAAACTAAGCTACAATCAATTGTTTAAGTGTTCCCAGATGAACCGAATCCAATAAAAGTTGTTCGTCCATGTAGCACGTCCAAGAAAATGATTGTTTCTTTCGTTGTACTGAATATGTCGCAAGCATTGCTTTGGAGGATCGAAGAACAGTTAATGTTGAATGATATACAACAATTTGTTTGCCAAAACTCATCGATGACATCAGGAAAAATAATCGACAAAGTCGCATCATCATGATAATATCAGGTCTCGCATAGCACGTCAAACAATTGATTATTTGAAGGGCAATGACTCATTATTCGTATTCACGTGATTTATCGCTTAATGACTTCTTTTTGTTTCCGAATGACAAATAAAAAATTTTGAAAAACAATAAAACGATTTGTACCGAAAAATTTTGTTTTCTTTCATTGCTTTTGTAGAACTTTAAAAGTTATCCCTAGTATTAAGGAGGATTTTGGGAAGAGTAGAGGAAAGTGGGACATGGGGAAGAGTAAACTTCGACTTGTACGAACTGTATGGGAAGCCCAAAATAACCCAAATAACTAAACTGCAAAAGATGAAATGATTGCGGCGTATCATTAGAATGTCAAATGAAAGAATGGTTAAGCAAGCTTTAGATAACAAAAAACTGTAAAATAGAGGAAGGGGCAAGACGAGATTGAAACGGATCAAATAGCTAGAAGAGGATGTTGCAAAATTTGGGATTACCGAATGGAGAGAGATGGCAAAGGACAGAAAAGTTTGGAGGGAAGTCGCCAATTAGACCCTGGATCAATAGACCTGGAATGTTCCACATATGTATATTGCATACTGTATTCCGTTGTTTTCCTTTGTATGGCTCGCCCCTGGTAGATAGATGTTTATCAGTATGGTTGTCTTATTTCAATGCGTTTGTGCAGTTGATTGTTGACTAACTCTGTATGCTTGCTATCCATACATTTTATGTTCCACTAATCTTTTTTAATAATAAATAAAACTCGGATGTATCCACAAAATAAGTTATCAGTTTTCTAAATTGATTTAAAATTCCAATCTGCGACCTGCAGGTAGGCACGCAATTTCAACTGGTTACAGGCGAACGTGACGTACAACTGGACTTCCATTCGATACAACGTTGAGATAATCATTTAGTACTAATAATTAGTAATTTATTTATTAATATAATGTTGTCTCCAGTTCGCATGGGTAATATTCGTATATGAAGATAACAAAGAACTAATTCCATAATGTGACATTGTGTAAATATAAATAATAAACTTTCATAAGTATTGTTAATTGATTAAAAATAAAAGTTTGTCATTATAAATACTAATCTAGTGTTAATCGTTATCTTTGATGGCATTTCTTCTTTATCAACGATTTATTTGGTACACAATTTCGCATTGTTATTTATTAAGTTATTTACAGTGAAAGTGCAATATATTGTAGAAGGTATTAAACAATAAAATAAAAATACTTAATGTTTAACGAAAGTATAGAGATCTCGAATGGAATGCCACAAATTGAGCACAAATAATAACGGTTATTAATAATTATACACGGGAGTTATTCTGTACTTTTGTAAAAAAATTCGAAGATATAGAAATTGTAATTTTACCAAAATTTCGCTTTCGTGATATTGGATTATCTACAGTTTGTGTAATGGAATAGAATTAGCTACATTTCCTATTTTTATTCAATGGGGATATGTTGGTAAATTACAATAATTCTCAGTATCGAATTATATGAAATGGTATTAAAATATAATAATCAAAGTTCTACGAAATATAAATGAAACTTTCTAGGTGAACAATGAAAATAAGTAGATATTTCAAAATTTGAATATGTTTTAACCACGTTAAAAATTAGAATTACAACGTTGTTAAATCTTTTTCAAAATACTAAAATTCCACTTAATTTAGAGGAATAATATTTCCTTGAAAGTGTCCTGAAGATACAGAATCTGTAAGGAAAATTTACAATACCAACTTCAGCAGATACTTACATCAAATAAATAAAATTGCTAAAACGAACAGTTGTTAGCATTAATTTAGTCCAGAGGGATATAACCTCAACCTTGCTTATGGAAAGGCATCCGAGACAGGCCGTTACTTCTGAGAAAACAAGGCTAAACAGCTCTAACGTGAGCAGGCTATGACGTATTTTGATTTAGGCCAATAAACGCGTTTACACACTGAGACCATCTCTGCGTTTTGAATTGGTTTATCCAAATTAATATCAGTTTTTATTTAAAACAATTACTATGTAGCGCAATTTCGTACTGTTAGACGCGAACGTGCTCAGGTTTTTGTCGTTAGATAGTTTATAAAAAAGAATTATTAACATAAGATGTGTGGTTTTTTTGTTTTTGTATATTAACAAGCTAATTCCATAAATACACTGTTAAATACAAATAATAATTATCAAGATTTTAATATTAAAAATAAATTTTCATAAAACACGGTGTATCGGTTACGTTGTTTGCGATTTCGCTTTAAACGATTTTTTGTTCACACAATTATAAATTCAGTGAAGGTAAAGAATTGTGAAGGTATTGAACGATATGAATACTCTGTTTAACAAAAGACCGAATGAAGCCCTTCAATAAAACTATTAAAATAAAAACGATTTTTTACTTTTAGGCTAAAAATCGTGATAGTGATTTAATTTTAAATAATCCATCGAAACTGGGAATTTATATTACGGTTGTGGGTATGGAATAGAATTACTACATGCAGTTTATCAATTTTAGGTAAATTAAACTCAGTGTCGTTATATTGAAATGGTAGGTTAAATATAATATCAAGCCTACGAAAATGAAGTTTTAGGTAGACCAGCAAAAACGTAGATAGTGCAAATCTTCGGGTTTTTAACCACGTAAAATTGAATTACCGTGTTATCGGTTCAATTAAATATTTGAGGAAAAATTGCCTTGAAATTCAATAACAGAATCGTTTAGGAAAATGTTTACATTACCATTTTCCTCGATACCACATGTAAAAAATGTGTAAAAACGAAAGTTTTGCGTTTTGGTCAGAGGATATAACCTAACCGCTATGAGGCAGTCCGAGTCGGCCGACTTCAAACGATAACACCTCAAACATTGAGCAGGTCTACTGACGTCATTCTGACTTAAAAGGAATTAACGCGTTGTCTAACATTTCTGAAACAAGTATTCGGCGAAATTCTCCATAACCATTTGTATATGAATAAAATCACTGCAAGGATACCGTTTTTAAACATGTTTGGAGACGACCCGAAACCGATTTTGGAGTCTATTATCACAGTGACGGTAGTGACTTCTAAGCAGCTGTAATACAACATTTTGAGGGAAAAACTTTAGATTACTTTTACAAGGGTATAGAATTATTGTTATATTTTACCAAGTTTATTTTTTCTATATCAGGCCGAGAATTTATAGGACCTATCTCGTAGGTCCCGGTTGACAACCACATCAAATTTAATAACTCTATTTACTGCTGCCTACTAGACATAAGTAAGCGCTAGCGTATTGAAATGGTCCATTGCACGTGTAAAACGCCAATTTTTCTAATAAATCTTGCCTGCTACAACCGTTGATCGTAGTAATATATAGGAAATTACTCGCAAATAATATTTCTATTTCATAGTAAGAGAGCAAACGTTTGTTGAGACCTTATCCAGTGCTTGTAATATCAGTTAAAAATGGTAAACACCCGAGAAAGTACGAAAACTACACATGTAACGTTACATAAAAGTATTCTGTCTAGTGAGTTGGAAAAAATTGTGAAGGATTTGGTCGCGAAAGAAATAAAAGTCTTACAAGAAATAATCCAACAACTTGAAAGGGAAATTAAGTATCTAAAATCACCTAGTCTAAAGCTATCCGGACACAAAAAATAATGATAAAATAGTGACAAACGAATGAATTGAATAGTATGGATACATCTACTGAAACAGTAATTGAACGAAGTAGTTATTCCGAAATAGCGAAACGATACCCGAACAAAAATAATCAGGAAAAAAAAAGAAATTCCCAACCAAAGACGAAAGTCAATTAGGATCGCGGCGTGACTTAGCAATGTGTCAGCATTAGAAGGGGCGGAGGGGCTGCATCGGATATGCATTCTATCGCTATCTAAGACAACGATAGAATGCAGCCCCTAGTAATTTAATTTGTCTGCAACAAATCAATTTATTTTGTATTTTATTATACATTTCTTTGTTTTTTATTTTGTTTTATACTACTTACATAAAACAATGTCAAAATCAAAATTGTTGAAACGTTAAAGATGTTATTTTTATTTCTGCGATCCCATAAAAAAAGAAAACCCGAAAGCATTTTCGAATTCATTTAAAATGTTATATTTGTCAATTTTTTATAACAAACGTGAAACCCACATTTTATTTAAAATTAAGCGAGGAATTAAAATCGGAAGTCATACAAGCCTGAAAATATTTTAAACGAAACAGGCAAGTAGAAAAAAAAATGGATTTACAAAAATTTCTTTGGTGGTTCTCCGTTTGCTTTCCATCAATGATCGTCGTGATGCACCCTACATATATGATAATTTAATCATACATAAAACAAAAAAATTTCAAAAATTTACATTTTCAATATTTTGTACACTCATGAACAAACAAATTTGAAAATGTAATTAAAGACAAATTATAAACTAATAAATATTAAAATAAGTTATTTTGTCAAGATAAGGAAAGCCAATACTAATCACGATAATAACTTCATAATTACTCCATAAATCAATTTTAAATGCGCGTACTTCAAAAATACGGAAGGAATCCCTTTCAACAAACCCGACCGATTCGAAACGATACACAATTCACTACTTAAACCGCAACAAAACAATAATTTCCCCATCATTCTACATATTAAAGCGCCGCGGACACTTGAAGTTCAAGTCGTCATCCTTTATTGACTCTTCGAGTGCCTGCCGGCGCATCATTACCATATCTGGATGAAACGCGGTTAATACGGCTGATCTTCAACGGCTACGAAGAGAATGAAAAGAGAATACTTCAATGACAACATGAGAATTTACACAAATAACACAGTACCTCGCGATCGATAACCAGATAACTAGTTTGTGTCGTTACCGTTTATAAGGTCGCGACGATTACTAATTGGCGAGACTTTCGACCTAGCCAATGTATGTATGTATGCAGATACGGGGATTGTTCATTTGAAACACATTTATATTGCGCAGATGTGATTTTATCGCCATGACAACGGAATTTAGCTGTTTGTGTTGATTGTTGATTACGTTGCTAAACGGCATCTGTTATTGTTCGTTGGTTGTTAAAAAACGTTAGCCAATGGAAGGATGTACATTGATGTTCGGCACTGATGTCCTAAAACACAGTATATGTGGGCTGTCGTAACTTATTTCGTAATTGTACGCTTATGTTTGCTTTAAAAATGTAGTTAGGTACGTCGCGAAAACGACCAATGGCAGACACAGTTAAGAACTTTATAGTGGACATGCCGGCCTTAATTTTTGATGGCGCTAAAATTCAATGTTTAGTTTGTAAAAATCCCCTTAAAGTGTTGGTCCAGAAGCCATTGTCAACGTCACATCGAAAGCAAACAGCATTCTTCTGCAAAAAGTGGCATACGAGACCAAGAAAGATTTACATTTGATTTATGTGTTACTCTTATTTTATGTAATCTATCGTTTCGTTTACTAGACAAAGAACCATTTGTCTCCTTCTGGAATAAATATGCGGACTGTAAATTACCTAGTCGGGCATCGATACGAAATGTAGTGCCATTTGCTCGTGAACATATAGAAAAAAGAATGAAAACGGAATTGAAAGATAAAAATCTGTGTGTGGACGAAACAACAAATCGTCAAAAACATTCTGTGGTTAATGTAATGGTACGTACAATGGAACCACATCGACGGTCATCTTCCTTCTTACTTCCTTCCAAAAGAGTTTTTGTACTGCCGATGAGATTTTAAAGGTGGTGTTGAACTCATTGAACAAATTTCAACTAAATAACTTAATGTATATAAGTGATGGTGCCGCAAACATGCGTTCTTTGGGCCACTTTCGTGAAATGAATATTCGAAATTGAAAATGCTAAATTACTAAGAAAATATAAGATTTAGGTATAGGAAACCTTAATATAGTGTTATAAATGGTTCAAATTAGAATCTAAATACGCTAACGAATACAGGCTGTTCCATTTAATATAAGAAAGTTATTTGACTTTAATGATAGTCCAAATCAAAAGTATATTTTAAAATGAATTGATTTCTGTTGCACAATCCTCGTATATATTAGTGCTTTACAACGCCGCCTGTATTGTTAGCGTAGCGCATTATTTTTGATGCACTAAGAGCGCTTATGCAATCGGGAATGGCCGAACGCAAGGTGCAATTGGAGCTATAAACAAAGGATTAATATCGTACCCAGCTGTTCGCGAACTTGAGAAGCTTAAAGGAAGAAAATGTGTACTCAAAGAAGTTAATAAATGAAAGAGAAATGTGGAAACAATATCCAATCGCGCTGGAAATTAATTTAAAATATCGAAGTAGGCGCTTGTTATACTCGAGAATTCGATGTTAGAAATAAGCTATGACATCACAACTTTATACGTTTAATTATGACTAAAACAAAGTAATTTAGCGGATGATAAATACCTTGCGAGAATTTGACATATGTATGTATTCTTCGTAATTTTTTGATATTTTCTTGAGTTCTTCTTGGTTTTCAATCCAATGGTTTCAATATTACAATTTGAAGTCTATAACTCACTTTTCACATTGCATTGTTTACGTTTGCTGAAATTCAACACACTGCTTTAACATGCTAAATAATTTGACGCAACGACTAGCTTAACTACGTTAATATTGATGTGGGAAAAAAAAAACTAATACTGTGTAGTGCAATGTAACCGCGTACCTTCACACTTGCGTGAAGGCTTCTATCGGTTCAACACGCATGACACGATGGTAATCTTATCACGATCTAGCGTATTATGGGGTTTTTTCAAGATTATTTTGGAGTTTTTTCGCGAATGCAAATGACTCCGGGTATTGATTATTCCACGTATTAAGTGGATTAGCTTCTGCGGCCTTCGATGTATATGCGTATTAATTTCGAATACTTGCTGAATGAGGTTAATTCCATCGGGTAGATTGCATATTGTTTATATACTCTAATCCCCCAAAGGCATATCGTTTCGCTCTCATAGATAAGTGTGCTTTGGGTAAATGAATCATTGTGCCTTAGGGAATTGATTCGAATAACAATGGATGTGCAATTCATTTGGGCAAAATTGTTTGTTTTCCCAAGATTTTTCGCTATTTTAGCTAAAACCAATGTTCAAAAAATTTGAAATGAACGACATGATCATCTCATCGTCCATTTAAGATTTTCAATAATTTTACTTCAACAGATTTCAGAAAGGAACGCAAAGACAAGGGGGGAGAAAATCAAAATGTAGTCCTTCAAAGAAACAACACTAAAGTATCAGAACACTCCGCACCACACAAGTTATTAATTAATTAGTAGTAGGAACAGCTGTTTCAAGGATGCGTGGATCCCCATTATCAACCGTATGACCGAATGATGTGAGAAAAAGTTTTAATTCGAACATCCCTATTCTATCCCTACTCTCGAAAAAATATTTATAAGTACTTACTTTTGCCGCCTATACACACTAAACCTAAAACTTCTGAAATATACGGAAAAATATACGAAAGGGTCTCTTGTCATTGTAGCACGAAACGTAAAACATGTATACGCCTTACTCTAATAAATCAAAAAGACAGCGGTCTGTTTTCTTTATTCATCAAATTTGTGTTTTTTTTTTATGTAAATAATTTCGTAAAGGTCTAATTCCCTCAGCGAACTTAGGCTCTTAATTAATTGCAGGTTTTCTAATTTAATATTATGCCCGGTTTCGTTTATATGTTGTGCTACACTTGACGATTCAATCTTCCCATATCTGTAGCACCTGATGTGTTCATTGAATCTGCTGCCTATCGCTGGTTTCGCTTGACCAGTATAGGTTTTATCACAGTCCTTTCTTTCATGTCCGGTTTATCTTTCGGATTGCCAAGAAGGTTTTTGAGTGTATTCCGCGAACTGAAACATATGTATGTACGTTCATATCTTATCCCCTAAAAACTTTACTAATATCTTTCGATATTCTATGGAAAGAAAGCTTCACAAATTTCTTATCGCGGGTTTCTACCGGGATTAAGGTCGTGGAATTTAATAATAATAATAATAATAGTTTATTTTCAACGGGTAGAACCCAAATACAGAAAATTTTTCAAAAAATTGGCGTATGCGATTTTCAGAAACAAAAAGCATATTTAAGAGAAAAAATATAATAAAAATAAGAAGAGAGAGAGCAATAAGAGGAAAAAAACTACAATTCTGCACTTCAATACTTCAATGAATTACAGTTTATATCTATAAATCTATTCTGAAGTGTAGAACAGTCGCTCCTGCTGTTTATTTCGTGAAAGATCTTTAGATCGTCATCAAACAAGAGGTGTTTGCAGTGTAAGGTGTCAACGATGTCATTTATAAAGATTAGGAATAAAACAGGTCCCAAATCAGGTCCCTGGACCGCGTCCGAAGTTGAGCTGTACACATTGGAAGTAGTGCCATGGTATTCTACATAATGTAGTATGCACATCAGAGATATACGATTCAAAAAGATCGCATAAACCTCGTGAGAACTATATTTGTTCAAGTTTTGAATTTAAACGTGGTCGTACCAGCTTGGTTGATGATGAACATTCAGGACGGCCGAAAACTGCCATCAGTGCTGATAATATTGGAAAAGTTCACCAAATGGTGCTAGGCGACTCTCGAATTAAGGTTAGAGAAACAGCAGAGGCTGTGGGCATTTCGAAAGAACGTGTTTGTCATATATTGACTGAAGATTTTGGGCATGAAAAAGCTAAATGCCCATTGGGTGTCGCGCTTGCTCACTCAGGATCAAAAACGCATTTCCAAATCCTTGTTGAAGAAGTTTAAACGCAATAAATCTGGGTTTTGAAAGCGATTAATGACTGTAGATGAAGCTTGGAGATACCGGTACAGTCTGAAGCCAACAGTCGAAACAGTGAATTACGAAGGGTGAATCGGCCGCGAAAGTAATGGCGAGTGTTTTTTTGGGAAAGTCATGGGGTTGTGTTAATCGACTAACTTGAAAAAGGAAAAATAATAACAGGGACATACTATGCATCATTACTTGAGAGCTGAAGGTAGAAATTGCGGAAAAACAGCCGCATTTGAAGAAAAAGGAAGTTTCCGTCAAAACAATGTACCGTTTCACACTTCAGTGGTCGCCATGGCAGAAATTCATGAATTGGGGTTAGAATTGATAGACCACCTACCCTATTAACCAGGCCTGGCCCCCAGCGACTTTTTCTCTGTTTCCTGGGTTCAAAGTTTCACCCAGAGGGGAGATTTTCTTCGAATGAGGGAGCCATCACATTCGCAAATGCCTATTTTGCAGGACAAAATGCCAGGTACCATTTGGACGCATTAAAGAGATGGGGGAATCGCTGAGAAAAGTGTATAGATTTACAAGGAGACTGTTGGGAAATAAAACAGAATTTGACAAAAAAATACTTATTTCTGTGTTAGGCTGGAAAGTTTTCAGACAGCTCTTGTACTATGTCAAGGAGAAACCCTTAATATTATACACAGCACGTTTTAAAAGAATATACACAACTTTGCGTAGATTAGAGCTTATAAGTCACTTTCTATGGTTGCTTATAATTTTTATAACAAACAAAAAAGCTGCTTTGAGATATCTTCATTCAAAGAAGCACATTCTTCCAAATCAACACAGATGATTCACCTTGTATAGTTCAAGTCTAAATAACTGTATTTCAATCACTTCCTTTGTATGGATATTGAAAGTAAGTGAAGCAATTGCAAAGTATACAAAATATAAAGCACAGTTACCTGATCAATGATTTCCGACGGTTTCTGCAAATGTTCTTGAACCTAAGAATATAAAAACAAATCAGGAAACCTTCTACATTAAAAGAATTTTCGTTTCGTGTGAGAAAGGAACTGGTAATCTTGAAATCGCACGTCCTTCTTTGTTTTAATACACGAAAAAAGGTGAGAAGAATAAATGTAGCATCAAGAGAACTTCTTCCATAGCTTCCTTGATATGTGTACCAAAGATACGTCATGAGATTAACACTTTGTTTACTGTTTTTATTGTCAGTTGCGTTTAATTAATTTTATAATTGATGATTCTGCTCACGTGAAGTGCATGAAACACACGAGGCAGTGATTAATCGTTAATGTTTTTTCTCTGTTATTAACTATTTTATGTCCGGAAGGTGTACACAATGTTATAAACATGTTAGAAGCCAACAATTGCATTTAATAAGTATTATATTGCCTCTTGATAGTTTGGCAGTCAATAAATTTGTTTTGATGGCATGGCAATAAAGTAAAAAACTCTCGATAATGTCGCAGAATATTCCTTCAAAAGTTTTCATCACTATTTTCGGGAAAGGCAAAGTTTGATTGCCATTGTGCACTACCAACATTACTGTCTTTACCACCTCAAATATGTACAATATTTGTTATTTTTGTAGTTCCTATAACAAATTATGACAGAAGAGATGAAGAACTGGCGCACTAACCTCAAATTAAGTTATTCTATAGGCGATCTGGTAAAGAACATATGTGTTAGTAATTGCCTTGAATTGAGGCGGGCAGTTTTGATACAAGTAAACGTTTCTCTGCGTATGAAAAAAAATATTACCCATGATAATACATTTTTCAAGATTTCACTACTTACACTTGACCAAACATCGATGAGAGGTAGTGTGCCTAAATACTAAGATCCAAGAAATCTTAATGTGAATGTCACAATACTGCTACGAGTTTCCAAAAAGAAAATATCGTCAGACCACAAGACCATTTAGCAATAATTTTAGTAGATACTTGCTTTTCTATATACTTACATACATAAATCATACAACGAACAGAAAATTAGAATTCAATACGTGTTCAAAATCCAATACTTAATAAGAATATTAACGATTATAATTCAAACTGTGCCAAAGTATGTGTATTTGTTCTAAGCAAGACAAGCTGTCGTAACAGCTGCTATTGCTATTACACATTTCACGGGATACTTACATAAATTACTATAATTTGTTTTTAATTGCGAACCAAATGCGATACTTTTACGATCAATAAGTTTTGTTAATTAACTCTGGTCGAAATTCCATTATATCATACGAAAATGAAATGGAGTTTGAAATATTTGAGGCAGAACTGTAACTGAAGTATTCATAAAAGACTGCATTAATTCAGATAAATGTGAAGATAATTCTACTGCATCATAGCTGTTTATGTAAACAAAGCGATTCTACTGTGTTACATCAATCATAACATAACCATATGTGTTTATCTTTAAAGAGAATTTTTCCTATAGAATTCCATGAATATGATGTAGCTGACTATTAGTAGAAAAAAAAAACTCGGAATGGAAGATTTTTTTAATGACAAAACATAAATAACTTTGTCCCAAAATGGTTCAACCTTAGATTTAGTCAAAAAGAATCAATTTCTCAGAAGAATTTTTTAAATTCAAACGAAGTAATTGACAAAGATATTCAGAATGATTAGGTGAAGAAGATGAAGGTAAAAGATTTTCTCAATATTTATAGCATATTCCTTTGATCTTGTAAAGGGATCATCAAAAATAGGTCAGATCAAAATCTTTGGAACAAATTTTGGAAACTGCATCAAAGAGATTAAAAGTCAAAGATTGGTAAGAGTCAGTTTTCTTATTTTTGTTCTTGTACATATGTAAATCGATCTACGAGGTAGGTGTCATAAATTTTCGGCCTGACAGGCCTATATAGGTTCGAGCGTGTTTAATCTCCGTTGTGTCATAGTTGTATAAGTGCGAGGCCTACACTATATATATTACGGCTCGAAGAGTAGTAGTTTTTAGTAGCCAGTCAGACAACGTGACTAGTGCATGAAAATGTCTCAGGCAACGAATTTTGAGTACCGCGCGGTCACAAACGTTGTAACAAAAGGAGTGCATACGCCTAATCACATTAAACAACGTTTGGACAGCGTTTATAGTGATATATCTCCCTCATATTCCACTTATGTAACGTAAAAAAATGGGCAAAATATTTCCATTTAGGGAAAGAATCCCTTGAAGACGATGAGGTCGACCAATTGAACTGATAACGCCCCAAAACATTTAAATTATTGAAGAAATGGTATTAGCAGATCGCCGTTTGAAAGTAATAATGTAATTTTTGATTTCTCCCTATTTGAACCTATTATAATACGGTAACCTTTCAAACCAAATTGTTTGTTATCGAAATTACTTTGATTAGCAGATAAAACATTGATTTGGTTGCATTCATTACTACTGTTGACAATTATTACTCGATAAAAAGGATTCCTTCTGTTTCTAAGAAGAGACAAGTTTTGCATGAGCAATCACGAAACATTGTTTTTAATGTCTACAACTATTTTAAAAAATATAAGACAGAAGGTATGATAATATTTTTTTAAAGTATTTTTAATACTATTTTTACATATTCATATATCAGTGAAGTCATTATGTTTGTTTACAGGTAACATTCTAGATATTGTTAGTGAAGCTACGGGAATATCTAAAAGTACTGTTGTCAGAATTATTCGAAAGAGTAATTCTGTTGAAGCAGAGCAAAGTGGCAGTCCTTCAAAAGACAATGTTGTAAGACATTCACCAAAATCTACTGTGGATAATGCTGGGGAAGCAGTTTTACGTCAGGTTATTCACAATTTTCACATAACGAACAAACAGAGACCTACATTAAATGCTGTATATAATAAAATACAGTCAGATGATACCATTGGTTTTGTAGGCAAGCGCAGTTCTTTAAGAAAGTTAATATTAAAATTAGGATTTAGGTACGTATAATATTCAAATTTATTATTATTTTAGTAATTAATATATTTATCAAATAACAGGTGGAAGAAGACTACTGATAACCGAAAGCTTTTGATGGAAAGATCAAATATACGTGAGCTAAGATCCTCATATATCCGAAATGTTACAAATTATCGGTTACAAGCTCGACCAATCGTGTATACAGGTGAAGCAAAATAAATTTTTATTTAATGTTCTAAACTAAAGTATTGTATTTTAGACGAAACATACTTCCATGCCAGTCACACAACTCCATATGAATGGGTTGATAACTCTAACAATGGACTTAAGTGCCTTATATCAAAAGGGAAACGTTTAATAATTGTACATGCAGGTACATTAGTAAAATTTCTTCTAAAATTTTTATCATGTACTGTATATTTATTGTTTTAGGTAGTGAACATGGATTTATTGATAATGCCTTGTTGATCTATAAGTCCGGCCAAAAAAAGTGGAGATTATCATGACGATATGAACTTCATAAATTATAAAAGGTGGTTAGAAAAACAGTTGATTCTAAATTTGCCACCTAAATCTGTTGTTGTGATGGATAATGCAAGCTACCACAACGTTCTCTCAGTTAAACATCCAACTACTAATACTAACAGCAAAAAATCAGAAATGATAAAATGGCTAAGTGAACGTGGCATCATATTTAATGAAAATTTGACAAAAGTTGAATTGTATAGATTAGTACATATGCATAAACCAAATTACAAGAACTACACTATAGATTCTATATTTGCAAAAGATGGACATACAGTGTTGAGATTGCCCCCATATCGTCCGGAACTCAACCCTATGGAAAAGATATGGGCAATTTTAAAGAGCAGAGTAGCATCCAAAAATATAACTTTTAAACTAAATGATGTCGAGGAACTCGCTAAAGAAGAATTTGGAAAAATCACAAAAAATGAATGGTCACATGTTTGTCGGCATGCAGTGAATATTGAGGAAAATTATATACAAAAAGAACACATAATGGATAAGCTTACCGATGAACTTATTATAAACCTTGATGATGACAGTGACAGCGATTTTGATTTTTCTTCTGATGATGATTAAATTAAAATTATATTTGATATAGTTAATTTAAATATGTATATATTATATTTAAATGTATAATAAATAAAGGTATAATTACATTCCGATTACTCTTTTTTATTAAGTAAAAATATTAATTATTATAAACAACAGACCAAACATTTCTCACCTATTTTTTTTTTTGAGCACTGAATATTCCTACTTTTCTTTTAAAGAAATTATTTAATACATAAAGTGAAATGAAAAATTAAGAAAAATACATTAATATACACATAAGTAAGATTTATGCTTTTACTAAATACTATAAATTATAAAACTGTTAATACTATCAGAATCTAAATTTGTTTTGTATAAAAAATTACAATTACATACAATTTAATACACGTTTAACCTTCTCGTATACTTTTAAAAAGCGTGCGTTTTTTGGTCAACATATTTAAGACGGTCAATACATATCAGCTGACAATTTTCGCGCAGCTTGGGTGTCTTCCGAAAGTAAACGCAGTTTACTATTTTAGAGAAATAGGAAGTCTGTCTGAAAAGGTGGGTGTAAATTTGATTACAATTATTGTAATGTAATCGAACATATATAATATGTTACAATTTTCGTCCAAAAACCATGACAACATTTTTATTCAGCGTACTACTTCTTACATTATATCGAAATTATATGTTAGAACAGACTTATTTTTGTTATTTATGCTTTAAACACGTATTTCACTCTAGGAAAATATTGTACGTTACGCTTGGTCTAGAGTACTAATTGCCAGTAATAACAGCAACATTTTAAATGAATGTTTAATATTTTGTTGTGAATTAGTCTTAGTCTTAGCAATAGAAAGTATTATGTAGGAATCAAACACATTTCTTATATTCTACTTCAGAGTGTTCTCCAATTTGTTCTTAAGCTACAATTTAAATTGCTTCTTCTAAACTGACCAAGGAGTTCCAAAACGTAGAAAAATGCCGAGTTCATCTCTGAAGTACCTAACACTTTAATTTGATTATTCATAGAAATACTTCAATCTCTTTACCTGTCATAGGAACGTATACTTAAGAAATATTCAAACAAAAACAAAACAAACAACATTACGATTACATAGCCTACGTAGATCATTCCGTAAGTATTTTTTAGCACATTTAATGCACAAAATTCCCCCAACAAAATTCAAACAAAACATTTTTGTATCACTTACCTGATTACAGTACATTATCCACTTTTAAATCTGAAGCAAACAATTCACCCCCAAAAATAAAGTGCTCCTGTGAACGCTTCCTCTTTTCACATGCAATACAGTAAAGGCGCAATGCAATAGAAGATTGTACATTCAAGACTGAAAAGACACAATAAAAAAAGAAAACACAAAAAAAAAAAACAAGTAACAAAAAAAATTAAACGAATGCACCACCACTGAGAAACAAGCCCGGAGTCGCGTGTATACGGAGGGCGATATTCACTTGTTTTGAATTTCGCGTCTCCGTAGTATCTAAGCAAATAGAAATAAGGTGGGTGTGCATAACTCAATCGCAGTGTGATGTGAAAGTGGGGGGTGACAGCGAAAATAGAATAATAATGGTAATAATAATAATAATAATAGTAAAAATGGAAACAAACCATAGTAAATATGATGTTTTTCTAAAGCTGTATAAAGCGAAATGCATTGTAATAAAGTTCATTTCTCTTGTAAGAACAGTTGAATGTGTATTATTATATGGTAGTGCCGGACAGTAAAAATAAAGTGTACGCTTTCACGTTTGGAATTGAAATCAAACAAGCTGCGTGTAAATTTATGCGCATACAGTGCCGGTCAAAAGTATCAGATCGAATTTTAGTCTGGTATTTCCATTTGTGATCTATATCGTACTCAACAAATAACAGAAGATTTTTCCAAGTTAATCATCAAACATAAAGTGATGTAAATGCTTGATTTGTATATTCCCGTGTTCATTCTTTTCGAATTACACTGTACACATTTGAAAATCTTCATTTAGTAGCTCGCTTAAGTTGCCAAATCGGCCATTCTTTAATTGAATTATCTTGTTAAATCGTTATGTCATTGCCAAGTTTAGTTAACTGGTGTTAGATCTGTATTAAGACAATGCGTTATGTTATCACTTTTATTGGACAGCAAGGACGAATTATTGCATATTTACATGGTAGTAGGTGGTGATTACATTTAAATTAACAAAAAACAACAATACGATCTGCGTCAGAGCTATTAAAAGACGGCCGGTAAGGATTACAAGACGATTCTTGGTGGTGTTTTGACTAATTTTTAGGTTAATTTCTGCGCTAACCTGATTTGATGTATTATGCATCCCATCTGTCCTTTAGATTGTTAGAAGCAGTGGCGTACATTAGAATTGCGATCCAATTTAAAATTTGTAATAAATAAACTTAGGTTGCAGTATATCCCTAGCATCTGGAAAAGGTACATTCTGATGATGATTCCGAATCCGGGGGGGATAATAGTCTCCCGTAGAGCTATAGGCCGATCAGCTTGTCATCTGTCCTTTCTAAAATAGCCGAGGATGTTATCTTATCCCGGCGCAAATTTGAAGTAGACGAGGTAAACGTCATACCCCATACCTAGTTTAGGTTCAGACTAGGGCTGTTGACTTATTTTCAGGCCCTGCGGGTAACAAATGACGTTTTTGAGGGATTTGAAAAGTGCGGGTTGACACTTGCGGTGGTTTTTGATATAATGAAAGCCTTTGATTCGACATGGCACGACGCCCACTCGGGCATCAGCGCCAAAAGATAGATGATTCCATGTAGCCCACACGATTTCTAATGGTGGGTGTGCCACAGGGGTCGCTGCTGGCTCCGATATTGTTTAATATCTATATATCTGACATGCCGTCTTTTCACGGAGTCAGCATTGCAACGTATGTGGATGACACCGTTATGTATTCAACACACCAGAATGAAAGGTACGGCATGCGAAACATCCATAGAGGGATAGATGGGATGGCCGAGTGGTGCTGAAAATAGCGGTTAGCACTTAATACGTCTAAAACGTGCGCAGTTCGTTTCACCAGGAGTTCGGCCGCCTGTTAGCGTTCAAGCAAATTATCTGGGATAGGAAACTCTAGTAGCGCGAACAACTCTGTTAAATCAGCATTAAGATCTGTGAGGTAACCGGCATGATTTATCCCTTGATATGCCGCGATAGTAAACTCGACACAAGGTAGAAACGGAGGCTTTATCTATCGATCCTAACACCCAAGATGACCCATATGTCATCTTGGGTCGTTTGGTGCGCTGCGGCGCCGACTAACATCCAATCCATCCTTGAGAAAATCCAGACTAAAGTCCTTAAGATGATTACTAAAGCGCCCTCGTACGTTAGCGGCCAAAAGCTTAGGCGAGACCTAAACCTACCGAGTGTCAGAGAGCTGATCGTTTCGGTTGTTCGTGCCACTTGGATGAGAGTGAACCCGTGCACAGGACTCGGGCTAAACTCCGAAAGTGCTGATCAGAAAGCTTAAACAGATCTTCAAGAACTGGATTTTCGATCCGAAATGACCGAGTTGTCGCGGGTTAGTAGAACACCGTTGATCACAGGGGACAGATGAGAGGGTCAAAGGGCGTCGTCTCGCTCGATCTTAAACTAACAGTTTGGTTCGTGGACAAAACTTGCAATTAATAAATATATGTACAACTGTCCAAATCTTCGGAAATCGTAGAACTATGCTTACTGTGTAAACGGTAGAAAGTCAGAATTTTGAGAAAATGTAATAAACACCATAGGCTATCTTTCAAAAATATTTCTGGGTATACACCGTATGGTATTAAAACACATTCGAAACATACAGGATGCCCACTATTGAACACCAAACATTGCCAAATCCAAACACCAGAAACGAGATTTTTTTTAATAGCACCATACATTTTTACGGTGGATACAGAAAAAAAATGTACGTAAAAATTTTATTAAAATAAAATATATATATATATATATATATATATATATATATATATATATATATATTACATATTTAATAATTGTTAAATGCAAAAAGGGTTACGTGTAGACATACTTTTGACAGGCACTGTATGTATATATATACTCACAATCCTACTTAAGGAAAAAAAAAAGAAATAAATCAAATCAAAAATATTAAATTACAACACAAAAAAATCGCACAATTTTTCATAAAATTACAGAGTAGAAGAACCTAATTTAAACAAGCTTTCGTTAAAATTCCTATGAACTAATTATTGTCCAATGTCTACGAGTAGTCCTCTTAAAAATTCTAAAACCTTATTTATTTCAAATAATGGCCAGGAACTTCAATTTCGCGGGTAAGACCCGCGTTTCAAGCGATTAATTTTTTAATTGTAGATGTTTTTAGCTTCGTAAGCATGTAACTTTTTCCAAGAGGCGTTTATCTATATTAATTAAAATACAACGATTATTGGAGACAGGTAATACACCATAATAATAAACCCTCAATATGGATCTGTTAACCAGACAAGAATCTCAACTCTGGTAAATAAGTTAGATAATAATAAGATAAGTTTAAAATGACGATGTACATATATTACTATTCAAACACCACTCGACAGAATTGAAATTACTTTTGTGACAGACTGCATGTATTTGTGTATAGCAGAAATCAATTGCAAGTGTGAAAATTGTCCTTTTTTTCCTTTTAAAAAATGGCAAAAACCATTAACATTACAACTACATTAATTCTTCTTCCCTAAACAAATCTATTCATAGCACATCTAATCTACAGAAACTACTTTTACAAATCCAAGTTCCTTTATCACAAACTACTAAACAAGAAACACGATGTCATTACAGAGGCGCCCTCAAAATTTTGTTTTCAGTAAGAATCTGTCAAATTTGAGGACACTCAGTGGTTATCCCAAAAAAAACATACATTAATTTAAAACATCTTACATGATCTTGGCCATTTTCGTTAACGTTCGGAGAATCCATGTCACTCATTCTTTTTAATATACAATACACGCCGTTCCTTCACAAAAAAAAATATTTAAACTTAACCGATTTGAGCTCGTCAAGAAGGAGAGCGGATTTTGCGCGAGTTTAAGGTTTAGATTAAATTTACTCCGTACGATAAGATAATCTTAAACGCTGTTGTAAGATAAGACTCAAATGGATCTGGATTCAAATCTGTTTATTGAAGGACAATAACCGGGTAATAATCAATAATATGTGTATATCATTTAAGTTGAATAATAGGCGAATTTGAATATTAATCACAATCAGTGTGAAGCTGGGATGAAGTGGAGAAGATGAGGGAAATTGCTGTGACCCCGCCAGCAGACTAGAGCTAAGTTTTAAAATAAATCTTTTCCTGGTATTGAAAATACAATATGTATTTTTTATCCTGTATAATAAATAACCTTTTTTGCGCTGTGTGCTACTACTATAGTGCTCCTTTTTATAAAAATAAATGTAATTTTTTAATACAGTTACAACTAATATTTTTTCTTTCAACATAAATGTATATTTAAACTTATAATTAAAACGAGGTAATGTCTCTGTGCGGTATAGGCCTTCAGCAAGTACGATACCAAAAAATAACTAATAAATCTAATAATAATAACCAAATCGTGACAAACGGTTTCACCCGCAGAGACGCCTGTACGAGGGAGGGGGGTATGTACGAATGTGGATGCAGAGTTCAGTAATGCGGTAGACATTGAGGAGTTTGGTCGTTCCGTTATTTATCGGATTCTCATTGTGTTTTCGAAAACATGGGACGTAAGCCTGGTGTGCCTCTTGCATCGCATGTGAAGAAATATACACTCACAGACAAAAATATTGCATATTTTATTTTCGGCCTTTATTATTTTTCTCTTTAAAACTTTTGTGATTTTTGTTGCTAAATCTTGTACGAATAACACGTAACACAAAACACAACGCACACTCTCGTTTCCTAAATTGAACCGAAAATAAGCAAGCGGACGCCGACAAAGCGAGAATTGATTCTTGCACACAGCCGGCTGTTCCGGTGAAACGCCTATGTATCGCAGAAACGATTACCTCGCTCTGCTTGTAACTTTTATAATAGCGTTAATCTATTTAAGTCGTCAATTGTTCAGTAATACCAATATATCGAGTACTACCAACCTTGAAATGTTTCAAACAACGCCAATCACGATTCTTCACTTCGCATTTTACTAATTTGATTTGTTTAATGAAGAGTTTTTTATGGTAATAAATAAATCACAACACAAAGGATTCTTAACCTCAATTTGCTCATTTACATCAATGTTATGATAAAAACTAAGACGGTATTATGGTTACCTTAACAATAAGACACGTTCTCGATACTTTACGATTGTATTAACGATTTCAAGCGCTCCGAATTCGTAATACTGAACTGAAGAAGAGAGAGAATAGCTTTTTTACGTCTTATTTGTGCTAACAATTACTGCGTCGGTTAGACGCCAGTAGCTTTGCGAAAATATTTTCTAAATTCACGAACATCTCTTTTCGCGAGTGTTCTATTTTCGGACAGAGGCAATGCACTTTTGTGTTTATAAACACGATGTGCGTTATTTATAAACGCTATTATTAGTTATTACACGCTTATAACCGCTAATATACGCTCATTGATCAGAAATAGCTGGCGCATAGTTAGATTTATGATCGGTTGGTGTTTCGTTTTGTAGCCTGGATATGAGATGAAAATTTGTAATTCGAATGAGTGAAAAAGAATAAAATAGAAAATATAAACTAAGATATCGTACATACAATAAGTTGAAACAATTCAAAAATTACATATTTTTAGAAATCGATGTTGCCAATCATCAAAAATAAAATTTCTCATATTTCTTTAAAGAAGGTCCATAAAACTCCTTAACTTCAAAGAAAAAGGTCCCGTACTTTACTCAAACAAAAACAAATGCGGTACAAGTTATTTAGTTTCGCTTTGTACGAAACATTTTATAATACACATTGGATTTGGAACACCTGGACCTATTCTATTAGATTTCTGTGTTCTAGTTGATTATTAGAGCGACGTAATCGTCTCTGCGATACATAGGCGTTTCACCGGAGTAGCGGTCCGTATGCAAAAATCGATTCTCGCTTTGTCAGCGTCCGCTTGTTTATTTTTTGTTCAATTTAGAAAACGAGAGCGTGCGTTGTGTTTTGTATTATGTGTTATTCGTTATAAATATATAATTATTAATTTAAAATGTGTAATTTGAACAAGGCTAAAAAACGACCCCTTGCTGGCACAGTAAATAAGTTTATTTGTGATTTTCCGGATTTGTTCTACGATGGTGCTAAAATAGTTAGTAAAGTGTCCAAGAGACATTTGATGTGCTGGGGCAAGACGGACTGTAACAAACATGTAAATACCGAAGAACACAGAAATAGAAAAAAGGGCGTGCCAACGAGAACTGCCTTTTTTTCGATTTACTTGTCATGGTGATAATCTGCAATTTGTCACTTGGCTTACTTGAAAAAGAACCGTTTCAGAACTTTTGGTATAAGTACTAGCCCGAGTTGAAGTTGCCAAATACGAAAACGACACGTAGGCAGTATCTGACAAGCCAACATAATGAAGTAAGGAAAGCAACAAGTCATGAGTAATAGTGTCAAACGCTCTACTGAAATCTAACAAAACCAAGATGGTGACCATACCCTTATCCAAGGAACTGATAATATCGTCTGTGACACAAAACAGAGCAGTGACACAACTATCTAAAGGACGGAATTCAGACTGCCAATTAGGAAGAACATTGTTGTTTAAAAGAAAATGTCTTAATTGACGTTCCATAATCCTTTCTAGGACTTTAGAAAGGGTGGGAAGAATGCTAATTGGGCGAACATCTTTAAAAGTAGCAGGTGTAGCAACTTTGGGCACAGGAATAATAATAGCCTTCTTTCAGGCAGTCGGAAAGATAGAATTACTCAAGCAATGATTTATAACGTGAGTTAAAAAAGGAAGAATATGTGGAACACGTAATTTCAAAATATGAATATCTATATTATCCGCACCCTCACATCTAGAACGAATAGTATGTAAAATTTGATGGAGTTCATGCGTGGATGCTTTACGTCTTGCGGCAGAAACTATTCGACACTGTTCACCCGAGATAGATGCATTAATAGCAAGTACAAAAAAAGTGTTTCTCAAATCTCTAAAACGTCTTCGATCATTTCATGCACAGTGTCCTGGTATTCGCGAACCACCATAGTCGATTCTTACACGTTGGGGAACATGGTTGCAGGCAGCTTTTTATTATGCTCAATATTTCAAACAAGTAAAAGCTGTTATTCTACCATTCAATCCTGCCGAAGCTGCAGCTATTAAGGAGAGCCAAACAAAATTTCAAGACATTTCCATTGGAACACAGTTACAAACTATTCGTAACAACTATAAAGGATTATATGATGCAATAGAAAAATTACAAAATAGAGCGTTGTCGTTAGTGGAGTCACTGCAAATAATGGAGGAAGTATACACACTGCTACGCACTATACTTGACGCAGAATATAACCGCGTTTTAGAAAAATTCGAGAGTGTGTTAAGGAAAGATTCCCATTTTATCATATTAAAACAAATTTGTGATAGTGCATCTACTAATCCATTAATTGAATTTAAAGAGTGTTTTAATCATGCATGTATTACATCTGTAGATGTCGAACGATCTTTTTCAAAATATAAACACATTTTTTCACCACGGGGAACATTGTTCAACGAGGCAATTGTGGAAACATATTTAATGCTGTTAACTTTTTACGACTCTTATCCAATGGGTGATAATACTGATAATGGTGCTTCTACTTTTAATACTCGGTAATTCCGTTGCAGCCCGCCAACCTACTTGATAACGCTGCTTAAGAGGGTGAGTGTTTCACAACTTTTCAGATATAATTCTTGATTGGTTTTGTTATTCTTATTCGATTTATGAATTATTTTTTGGTATTGTACTTACTGAAGAAAGCCCACGCCTGTACTGCACTTTACTGATTATTGAAAATATTCTTTCTGTCACAGCATTTGGCTCAAACAGTCTAAGACCACATTCAGCAAATTCGCAAAAATCTTCAATTTAAAATACACTTTCATTTCAAAAGACTTAATTTGTTTCTAGTTTATTCCATTTTACAGTTCTGTAGAAATACCCAACAAGATAATTCAAATGAAAAGTCACCGGAACAGAACCGAAAAATCATTGCACAGTTTAGGAAATTCAGAAAGATTATTGATACGAGTAATTTAGGAAATTAAAAATTGTCAAAAATTTTCTACAAAGTAAGAAATTTACCTCAGGTTGGCATTATTGCCGGGAATGGTCTTGCAGATTTCGTTGGAATTTAAGTAATTTAGTAAAAAAAAGTAAACATAAACATAACCTCTCTCAGAATGTCTAATCTTAATTATCAAGTTGCAATTTTGCTTAAATGTTTTCCATATTAATTTGTACAGCTGTTTTATGTTATCATTACGGAAAATTAAAAAAAAATGAGGCAGTAAAAATTATTATTAAGAAAACTAGAAATTTTAAGTTGGAAAGGCATTTAAAATAATTTCAAATTTGAGTATTTTACTGTGAAATCAGTACATAATGCCAATCCATTGTATATAGTAAACTGAAAACAATTTAGATAGTAAAAATTGTTAATAAAACACTAGGAAGTTCTAATTTCAAATTTGAGTACTTTACTATGAAATCAATATTGCCAATCCATCATAATTTTCTTCTATGTGACGACAAATACCGACAATACCAAATTTAGTGCAATTGGCAAACCTGCTTTTTCTTATTGTTTTAGTTATGTTTACTCAATGCAGTAACACAACGCATGATAATTATCAATTTGACAAAATAAATCAAAGATTATAAGTTTGGGGTTGGCAGCACTGATCAAATTTGTCATTATTGTTTACGGTGTTGCCA
This sequence comes from Dynastes maya, assembly GCA_029619315.2. Lineage (NCBI taxonomy): Eukaryota > Metazoa > Arthropoda > Insecta > Coleoptera > Scarabaeidae > Dynastes > Dynastes maya. The sequence goes on along the minus strand of JAROYE020000004.1, from coordinate 57,397,227 downwards.
AATGTCATGTTGCCTACTACATCACACAAAATTGTTCTTATAAGTTTTCTTTTTGAACAAGTTAATTAAAGGTTCTTTATTATTTACAGCGCTAGACTTCCATATTCATCCTCCAATCGATCATTGAGAGTAACAACCATCGATTGACCTATTTTAGCCGAAGTAGTTTATCAGATAAACATCGTAAGAGTAATAAAAAAAGTATACAAAACGTCAACGACCCGAATTAATCGATATTTTCCATAGTAAATCGTACGAAAATATGCAAATAATGAACAAAAATGGTATTACGCAGCGAAAGTACGTCGATAAATTGAATTCCATCTCTGTTATACCATAGGAGACGTTTAGCATTAAAGAAAAACGTTTCATCATTAAACGCAGCACAAAAAAAAAACCGGCATTAAAAGTGAAAGTCCTGTATATAGATACATATGTACATATGAATGTATATTTTTGCCTGTACCATCTGCAATTTAGAACAATAAGATGTTACTTCCGTTATATATGTACATGTGTACACATCACACATGCAGCTCATATCAAAACGCTATGGATGTGGAGCTTTTTTTTTTTTTTTGGCAACGGGAAGATTAAAATTTAAAATACGAAAGTTCCCAATTATTTTCGATAAAATTCGAATGTAGATGTAATACACCTATAAGAGGGTTCGGCCAGGTGTAAAATGCTGTTATACCTGGTTGCTATGGTGTGTTTCTGTAGACTTGAATTTATTAATAAAAAAAGAAGAAAGGGAGCTGAAACATCTGCTGTAGTTGTGTCGATGCATTATTGTAATAACTAAGACGTAAGGGCTTTACTTAAAGAGAATTATATTCAGAAATAGAGCTTAAATTACGCTGAAATTAAATATCATTCGGATATTTTGAATTTAGCGCTTTAAATTCGTTTTACGAGATAAGTTACGAAAAGTTGTTGGCGATATATTTAACATCGCAGTGGTTTAAGGATTACTTATCAATTAGGAAACAATTGATGGAATATGGAAATAGTGCAGGTACCTGAATTGTAGAAAGTGATACACGGTGTCCCCTAGGGTCATGTATTGGGACCATTATTATTTATTCTGTATATACAGGGTTGGGATAAAGTATAGAACCAAGAAGCAAATACCTTTAAAACGGATGATACGGGTTCGAGCGTGTTCAAACTCTGTTACGTCATAATTGCATATGTGCGAGGCTTACACTATATATATTACGGCTTGAAGAGTAGTAGTTTTTAGTGGCCAGCCAGACAACGTGACTAGTGCATGAAAATGTCTCAGGTAACGAAAATTGAGTACCGTGCGGTTATTACACGGCGTTTATGGTGATTTATCTCCATATTCCACTGTAAAAAAGTGGACAAAATGTTTCTGTTTGGGGCAAGAATCCCGTGAAGATGATGAGCGCCCCGGTCGGCCAACTGAACTGATAACGTTTCAAAACATTTCAATTATCTAGGAAATGGTACTAGCAGATCGTCGTTTGAAAGTGAATTCGAATTCTTCATAACCATTTGGGTACGAATAAGATTAGTGTTTGGTACCGCATCTTCTTTTTGCTATCCAACGTGAACGTCGGGTCGAATGTGCGCGCTCGTTTTAAACATGTGTGGAGACGACCCGAAACCGATTTTGGAGTCCATTGTCACAGGAGGTGAGGCAATGGTTCTGTATTATGATCCTCTATCCGAACATGGATCGATGGAATGGCGGCGACATGATGAATCTCGTCCCAGAAAGGCGAAAGTCGTTCAATCGACGAAAACGACAATATTCTGGGATTGTGAGGGTATTTTACCCATTGGCTTTAAAGAGCGCAATACAACTGTCAACAGCACATATTATGCGTTTTTGCTGCATAAATTGAGGGAGAATGTTCGTGCAAAACATTGAGGAAAATTGACAAAGGGTGTTTGATTATTGCACGACAATGCACCCGTTCATACTATCGCCATTTTACAAGCTGCCATCCGCGAATGCGGCTTTCAAGAATTGGAACATCCACCGTACCATAGTCCAGACATGGCTCCAAGTAATTATTATTTATTTTCTCATTTAAAGAAAGACCTTAGGGAACGTCCTTTTCAGGACGATAGTGAGTTGCAAGCAGCTGTAATACAACATTTTGAAGGAAAAACTTTTTAGATTTGAAAAATTAAAATTGTTATATTTTACCAAGTTTATTTTTTCTATATCAGGCCGAGCATTTATGGCGCTTATCTCGTATATAATCCATATTTTTTTGACCTACAACTCTCCATATTTATCTTTAAGGCAAAAAATACTTTCCCAAATATTTTATTTTTTACACAGTAAGTTCTTTACCATACTACCTTAACTGTGTCAAAAATTGTGGAATTTATCCTATATGGATGTTATTATTGATTGAAAACTCAATCATATGCAATTAAGTAAGAAAATTTTCAACATTCGGCACATTCCTATTTCTAGTTTTTATTTTGTTGGTACAGTTCTTTTTTTAACTTTTGAATTAGCTTGAAAGATACGAGTAGATAAGAACTATCGGAAAGCGGGACCATGAGAGTAATTTTACTGATAGATATACAGAAATACAATGAATATTAAACAAATTGCAGAGGGTGAAAGAATTGCAACTATTACAAGAACTGGTATAAAGGTTGCGTTAATTTTCAACAGGTTTAATACCAGATTATTTTAAGAAACATGTAGATCTGATCAAAGGTATTCATGAATATAATACAAGAAACAGAAATGGTTTTATTTTAAAATAATTTTCTATTTTAGTAATCTCAAAGATTTCCGTCAGAAAACTCACAATAAATGTTTAAATGTAACCATATACAAAATGTTGTTCGTATCTTATTATAATCAAAAGACCTATTCTTATAATGAAAGCAGATACCCTAATCCTAAATAATGGCTTAAAACCAAATAATCTAATAAATTCCCACTTTTTGACGATACAAACAATTGCCTATCAATATATTGGAACTTTCTAACTGCTTTGAGGAATATTGCATGTTGTGACAATCTCACACCAGAATCTAGAGTGTTTTGGTATAGGGCACTTGAAACAAAAGCATTTCGTAAGTGAATAATCATTTTCCAGAAAACAAGAGATAATCAAATATTAACATATTATATATCTTACTTTATTTCCGGTTTGATAACTTTGGAGAAAACTGAATATCGAAATGTAACTCTGAAAAATCAATCTTAAACAATAGACACTTGCGGTAGGTTCTAAAAAAGAGGTTCTCATACGATTCTTACGTAAAGCAGAGTTGGTATATACATAATCGATATTATTCGCCATAGCCAACTTGTTTCGTAGATAAAAAAGTACATTTCCCTAATTCACAGATATCGCGAAACATTCAAACCGGGACGATAAAACAATCAATTAAATTGCGTTTTTATTTTATCTCCGAATAAAAACAATCTGTTAATAAAGCGGGGCACAGTTTACTTTATAAATTCGATAATAAATTTCCATAACGTTGTTAAGCAAGGACGCTACCACATAGAACCCTCGCTGTATATAAAAAAGTGTATATTTAATTAGGATTTGCTCCATTTAAATTGAATCGTACAATGCGGTCCTCGTTTTTTTTTGTTTATATTAACAAATATAAAAGACAAGCTAAATAACATCATTTCCTTTTTTCTGAAAAATACTCTACAATTATGACTAAAACATATAAGAAAAATCACATATCTATAAGTAGAGAAAAAATCGATTTTATTTTAAAAAGCTTGTGTAATCATTATGTAAACACTCTGAAAAACTTGATAAACCCCACATAAATTCGTGGCAAAATAATCGTACACGCAGGACATCTAAAATGATTAAAATGTAAAAAATTGTGCGATTTTTTTATGAAAACAATCTGAAATTAACTTAATACGAAGCTATTCCTCATCTTAATTACTCAATAAAGATAATCTAGATTCGCTATTTCTAAAAAAACATGAAAAAATGCTTATCTTAAATGTAAAATTTCACTCACCCTTTTCGTTGGCTTATTGCAAGACCTATTATCGATAGCCGTTAGAATTTTATCGCTACTTTTCGTAAGCGAACTATCTTTCGAAATATATTCTTTTTCACAAATCATAGCCCCACAACACCAAACTATTCAGGAGTAATGCTTATGACGTATTGGTAAGTTCTGTTTTTTTCAGAAGCGAGTGGCACTCTACAACATTGTAGTGTCTAGCGATAACACACTTCACTTATTATTAATTCTATATTTATATCTCAAATAATTTTGCACATACTTATACTTATCCAAGTCCAATAATCTAAATTTGATTCTTACAAAATATATTTCAAGAAAATATAATTTCGTACAGAAATAATCTTCTGGTGGCTCTAGTTACTTTAACCACAATGTGTTAAAGCTCTATTTACGTCAAGCTTGTCAAAAGTCTCCTCTATGTGTCGTTTGAGGTTATGTTCAACTTGTAAAACTCCCAATAACTAAGAAAAATACATCACTATTCGGAATGGCTGACGTACAAGATCCATTAAGCAAACGATGGGATCACCTACGGAAAATCCTCGAGCGACCCGGCCCGTTTTGCCATCCCGAATTCGAACCGTCATCTGAAATCTTAGATTTCATAATGACAAGCTGTAAGATACTGGTGATAGGAGCCGGCGGTTTAGGCTGTGAATTACTGAAAGATTTAGCGTTAATGGGCTTCAAACAGATACACGTGATCGACATGGATGTTATAGAGTTATCAAATTTAAACAGGCAGTTTTTGTTCCGTCATAAAGACATTGGTTCATCCAAGGCTGAGGTGGCGGCTGCTTTTATCAATAAAAGAGTCGCGGGATGTCAAGTGACACCTCATTTTTGCAAGATACAAGATTATGACGAGAGCTTTTATCGACAATTTCACATCATTGTTTGCGGATTAGATTCTATTGTCGCAAGACGATGGATAAACGGAATGTTAATTTCGCTATTGAATTACGAAGATGGTGTATTAGATCAAAGTAGTATTATACCATTAGTTGATGGAGGTAACGCATAATTGCTTTCGTTGCAGCAATTTTCTAACAATTCTATTATTTTTAGGTACTGAAGGATTTAAAGGAAATGCCCGTGTAATTTTACCAGGATTAAGTGCTTGTATTGATTGTACGTTGGATCTTTATCCTCCACAAGTTACTTATCCGTTGTGTACCATTGCGAATACACCTAGATTACCGGAACATTGTATCGAATATGTTAAAGTTATTCAATGGCCTAAAGAAAATCCTTGGGGAGCTCATTTAGATGGAGATGATCCTCAACATATAGGTTGGATATACGAGAAATCGAATGAGAGAGCGTTACAGTTTAATATAACTGGTTTAACATATAGACTTGTACAGGGTGTGGTCAAAAATATTATCCCTGCAGTTGCTTCTACGAATGCTGTTATTGCAGCAGTTTGTGCAACAGAGGTTAGTATTAAACGTTATTCTATAAAAGTATAACCTCACTTTATTTGACATATCTTTAAAAAATTCCTAACCTAACTTTAATATTTGACAGATCTTACTAAATTCGCTATTTTTAATTATTTCACATTTTTTGTACTATTTAATTTAAGGTTTTTAAATTAGCAACAAGTTGTTGTGTCCCAATGAACAACTATATGGTTTTCAACGATGTCGACGGCATCTACACCTACACCTACGAAGCGGAGAAAAAAGACAATTGTCTAGCATGTTCACAAGTTCCTTACACCATTCCAATTAAAGACCCTGGCAAATACAAATTGAAAGATCTCATAGAGTTGCTTTGCGAAAGCGCCTCATTTCAAATGAAAAATCCAGGGTTGACAACTGTTATCGACGGAAAAAATAAAACCCTATACATGTCTACAATCAAGAGTATCGAAGAAAGGACTAGGGAAAACTTAACCAAAAGTTTGCTTGATTTAGGATTAAGAGATAACTCTGAAGTTATGGTAGCTGATTTAACGTCTCCAAGTACTATGGTATTGAAACTGAAATATTTAGTTGATGATGTAGAAATGGAATAAATCTCCAATACTCTAATTAATGCTAATTTATCTATATATTTGTATTTTGTTATATATTGTGCGTTCATAATTGTACATATATTGTGTCAACTAGATACTGATATTATTAAAACGGGCACTTTTTAAATTTCGCGGATGATTTAAGTTGGTAGTTCCTTTATTGCCGGAACTACCAACTTAAATCATCTGCGAAACTTAACAAGTGCCAGCCCTAATTAGGATATATATAAATCAAGAATGCATTTTGTATATTAAAATAAAGTAAGTAAGATAATAAATCTCTCCAATGTATTTTTTATCTTTACAACTAAATTGTCGATTTTGTTTTGAACGTCACTGTATGCATAACCATTTTTAACATTAAATATTCAATTAATTTTGGTACATAGCAAAGATAGTATGTACTTTCTATTGTAAGGATATAATTAAGTTCTGAAACACGATTCACCTTTCAAATCATTAAATCTTTTACCAAAAAAGTAATGCAAAACGTAATTAGGGGTCTTGTAGAAATGGAATTGAATATGACCTAATTTAAATTACCAACATTGCAGTTGGTAACAGAAAATAAGCTAGGATTGCATTTAGATTGCTCTAATGAATATATGGTAAATTTCAACAAATAAATACATATTTATGTTTAAAATAAGTTAAATATTTAAGCTAAACAACATGGTTTTTACAATCGAGTAATACCAACCTCCAAAAAAATTAATTTCCGGATCTATGGTATATTACATTATTTTGGTATTGTACATAGCTTTAATATCAAAATTTATCTTTTGTGTACTGCATATGTTAACAAACTATGTAGTAGCATTTAAGTACACTAATTTTCTGTGTAAAAATAATTAAATTGGTTTTGTTTAGGGCATTCTAGTTGGATTACTTTCCCGCGTCACATTGAAATAACTAGGTCATGTGATCAAAACGTTGTCGACATGGCGGACGAGAAGGATGTTGTGGAAAAAACCATTGCGGAAGACTTGGTGGTTACCAAGTATAAAATGGCCGGAGAAATTGTTAACAGTGAGTTTCTATTAAAGTTAGCCCTAATAAATCCGTACGAAACATCAATAGTCCGTAAAAGCCCCGTGTTGTTGGTGAAATTCGCAAAATACAGTCGAGGCCATATGGTGGTCTCGTTGTGCATATACGTTCACCGGTGATGCCATGTGGTTTTCATATCGGTCGTGTTTGTACATACGTAGGCGTTTAGTGGAGATACGAATTCGCATTGTTCGAAGCCTTTTTAATCACTATTGTTATGCGGATGTGTATTAGAATCTGTGTAAGTCCCGTGAATGTGAATTTTCTCATGGACGCTGATTTTATTTACAGGAGCCTTGAAACAAGTAGTAGATAAATGCGTAGCCGGAGCGTCCGTTAGGGAAATATGCGAGTTCGGCGATAATATATTGCTGGATGAAACCGGCAAAGTGTTTAAGAAAGAGAAAGATTTGAAAAAGGGTATCGCCTTTCCAACATGTGTTTCCGTTAATAATTGTATATGTCACTTCTCTCCAGTGCCTAGTGAACCAGATTATACGTTGAAAGATGAAGATTTATGTAAAGTGTATGTATTTTTTTAATATTTATTAGAGATTTAATTAGATATCGTAATGATTCGGTTAATTCTAATCGATCCTACGGATTTAATTTTGGTGACGATAGATAATACCTGAGAATCATATATGTTTATTTTGCAAAATCAAAGGTATTAAATGATATTCTCTTGGTAATTTGCAATATTTTTCTTTTCATTTAGTGATCTTGGAGCTCATATAGATGGATTTATCGCCGTTGTAGCACATACGATTGTAATAGGTGCTTCTTGTGAGAATAAAGTACAAGGTAGGAAAGCGGACTGCATTCTCGCAGCGCATTTTGCTTCGCAAGCAGCTTTGCGACTACTAAAACCTGGTAATGAAACCTATGCAATAACGGAGGCTGTGCAAAAAATCGCCGAAGATTACAAATGTAAACCGGTCGAGGGGATGCTTAGCCATCAATTGAAACAGTTCAAAATTGACGGTGAGAAAACAATAATACAGAATCCAAATGATGCGCAGAAGAAGGAACATGAAAAGTTCGAATTTGACAAACATGAGGTCTATGCAATGGATGTGTTGATAAGCACAGGAGAGGGCATCGGTAAGTTAAATGCCATGAAAGTTGCAAATAAATTAATATATTCTGCTTTTGTAATTCAGGTAAAGAAGCTGATACTAGGGTATCGATCTATAAGAAAACCGACGAGGTTTACCAATTGAAATTGAAAGCATCTCGTACCTTCTACAGTGAAGTGAGAACCAAACATGGGAGTATGCCTTTTAACTTACGCAGCTTTGAGGAGGAAACTAAAACTAAGATGGGAGTCGTTGAATGTGTTAATCATAAATTAATTGAGCCTTTTCAAGTGCTTTACGAAAAACCAGGTGAGAATTGTTTCGTCTTATTTTATTTTTTTTTTGGGTTTGAAGAGTAATCTGAGTAATATATAAATTGTAAACCATGGGTTCTGAACCAGATTTATTTTAGGACGATTTCTATTGTGTTTTACTAATTTTTTCAGTAAAATTCAATTTTTGAAGAAAAAAAATTCAAATAAAAATTATTAGGTGGCAAGTGCTGCACAACATAAAACTATAAACTATACGGGGTGAGTCGGGAGGAACGAACCAAACTCCAGGAGTGTATTGTACACGTGAAAATAATGTAAAAGAACTCATATGTTCTTATCTGATTTTCATTTATTTTCAAGTTATAGCATAATTATTGAAAACTCTGATAAATACGTTTTTACCAGGATTTCCCTGAAAACCGTTGACGATATTCTTCAACAGCGGCTGTAGAATATCCATTACAAACACCTTAATTGCATATTCTAAATTTCAATAAGTGTGTGGCATTTTTTAACAAAATGTACAAACTCGAGGATAAACGTTAAATCATTGTCGCAATAAACTGACACTGACACATATCAGAACGACAAAATTATTGAAATGGTAGCCGGTACGTCATATGTGATAAGAATCGAAAAGAACTTTTAATGTCGAACGTACCTGACTTTCTGTTTTACATGGGGAGTGAATGTAAGGATAACTTTATTTTATTTAAGACGTATTAACTCGAAAACAAACAAAAATTTGGTACCAATTACAAGAACGCTGGCTAACACTGTTTAATTACGCTATACTTTGAAAGCAAATGAAAATCGGATACGATCGTATGAGTTTTTTTACATTAGTTTCACCTGTACAATACACTCATAGAGTTTGCTCCGTTCCTCCTGACTCACATCTAGATAATTTAAAGGATGTGATCCTACAAGACACTGTGGTGTAGTGGTAACGCGTCCGCCTGGCAAATTTGAGTCGTAGGTTCAAATCCTACCGGCGTCTGAGATGATTATTTCATTTATTTCAATTTATTTTCATAGGCAAAATCAAAGCAATATCAGTGTTTTCATATTGCTTTTGTAACAGTAGTTTTTGTGTATATTTATTACAGGTAAATTTTTGTACGAGGATAAGTCAAATATTACCCACACTTTCGCAATAACAAGCTTTGAAGGTTATCGTAGTGGCGGCCGCTTGCGCATGCGTTAAGTTGGCGCCTCTGTGGTCATATGTGCGGAATTTAATCACGAATCGCGTCATTTGTCTGCTAGCTACAACAGCATAAGTATGTCAGCTCCGCTATTAGTTTGCACCAAAGAGGAACAAAGAGCAGTGATCCGATTTTTGTGGTCAGAGGGTGTGAAAGGTGCTGAAATTCACCAGGGACTTTTGTCACAATACGGGGACAGTGCTTTATCTCGTAAAAGTGTTTTTTTTTTGTGGATCGAAATGTTTCAAAGTGGTCGCACGAGCGTAACACAAAAAGAGGGAGCTCGACCACCGACGACAACATTCAGCAAGCTCGAGAGATGGTTACAGCAAATAGGCGAGTTACCATTTGTGAGGTTGCATCTTCTTCAAACAGCAGGTTGATAACATGATGGTTTTCCGAAAACTTTTCATTTTCTTTAAATCTATTTTCAAGTAAAATCGATGTTTTTTTTTTAAATTCTTCGCAACGACCTGTCCGACCCGTTCCATCCTAACTCCTGTTTCATTTTCGCGTGTAAAGCTGGCACATTTACACGACATTCTTCCGTGTGGTGGGAGTTATAAATTATATCCTGAACATTTCTAATTTCGTGTTTCAGTAAATTAGTTACTGAACTTGTTCGTTGTCGTTTTTTTCCAGGACTGCGAAATTTCTTTTCCCCATGATTTGTTTGTGCGTTCATTTCTTGAACAATCCTCTCTATCGTTCTTATGAACACCCCCATTGCTTGAGAAGCACATTCTTTTATACCTTTTAGTGTCTTTTATGTTCATAAAAGTGCGTGTAAACATTAAACACAGTTTCGCGGCTGCTACGCCATTGTAACCAGTCGTTAAGCTGCACTAACTGAGAAAGCTAGCACACCCCCATCCCGCTTTCCACGATATACGTTCATTGCTGTATTTGAGAACGAACCTTTATATTAGCACAATGTTTCTGCCTATTGTGAAAGTGTATCATTTGGGCTTTATTTACATTCAATTGCAACAAATTTGAATTACACTAATTACGTATTAAATTCAATGTTGATTGACACTTCAATTGCTAATCATCCTCGTTTTTATAAAAAAAAATAAATATATCATCTACGTACCGCGTTAATAAGTTTCGTAGTAAAGTGAACTGCTAACATTTACACTGTTGCAACGTTTGCTCGCTATGAGAGTAAAGGGGGCGTGGAGTCGCCCGACGGAAATGAATCAGCATCAGTAACAATCCAACCGCTGTCAGAGGACCATCCCGCTAGACTCTAGTTATGCATTATACCCCTAGTTTATTTCTTTAATTGATCATCCTTGCCCTTCTCGATCTTTTCTCCTTGGTTATTTTTGATTTGCTTTGTGCTTTTTGTGCGATAGTTTTCGTTTTAATTATGTTCTTATAAACTAAGAAGTCATGAAATGGTACCACATTAGAGGCAGCACTGCAAATGACTGCTTATTTGAACATCTGAATTTTTACACATACAAATACGATTCATTTTGACATAAAATTCCATTTATTAGATTTAGAAAACATGTTTTCGTTTTGGAACTTGCATTTAAAAGTTTATGTATTTGTTATGCACTTACTATCATTTAAACATTTAACAATATATTGGATATTTGGAAATGCAAAAATGTAATCTATTTAGTTTTAGAATTCGTCATTTTTCCTTTTAAACTAGGAACGTTTTCTTTGTTTCATATACCGCAATATTACATTTAAGTATTTATATGGAGATAATCAACTATTAAAGTCCATCAATAGGATAAAAATCAAATAAGATATATTACGTATTTCCATAAATCAGTGTCGAGTAGATATCTCGAGCACGTATGCTAGGCGACTGACTTGTGACTGTCTAAGGACAGAGGAGTGGAGAGGGTGTTCCTAGCACAAGCGCCAACGTTATTCGTTATATGTATGGGACCAGCGCCTATAAATGAATCCTTACCTACACTAGTATATAACTAAGAAGGCATCTGAAATACCAACACATACAAGTTGTTAGAATATAGTAAAAACAGAACACGACCCAACGCAGAACCTTGCAGAACACCCAAGTTAACACGCCGACAAATTGAGATCACTAAAAATGATGACTGAAAAAATCCAATTGATCCCACCGAAACTATTTTTGATGATCTAAAAGTTCACTGAGATTTTTTTAAATTTCATTTCTCTGATTCCAAATCTTAACTTGCAATAACTTAATTCGCGGCCTCTGTTTTTCTGTTTTTATAGGCGAATACGTAGCCCACTACAAATTTACAGTCCTATTGATGCCGAACGGCCCGCACAAGATCACTGGTTTACCATTCGAGCCTGAACTGTACCAGTCCGAGCATTCGGTCACCGACCAAAAGATCAAATCGCTCCTGAACAGTTCCGCCAATCCCAAGGCGGCGAAAAAGAAAAAAAAGAAGGCGGAGAACGTAGTGGAGCAACCAATGGAAGTTGAAGCGGCCGCTTAGTTGGAATTCTGACGAAACATTGATCCCTGACGCTCGTGTGCAACCGTTCAGTTTCGTTTTTGATTTGAATTCTAGGACAAAAATTTGGTAAACAAAAAGGAAAATAATACAACTGCTGTTCTTAATCTTTTTTACTCATGATTACATTATACAACTGTTGTTTATTTTTTTTTAATTCCGTAATTTCTTTTTTTTTATATATATATGATTAATTTGAGTTTTACAATTTCAAAAATCAAACTCTGTATATAATACTAAGGAAAGAACCTTGCCTTTTTTCTGTCAAGTTGACACTCCTGTTCCACGTTTAATTTCTTGAATTCTTTCTGTCTTAATTAGTTTTTGAATAAGCAAAAAAAGTATACTGGTGCAGTAAAGATAAGGTAAAACTGTATATGATGGAGAAATAATATAAAATGCGACGATGATAGAAAAAAAAAAAAAAAAGGAAAACAATTGGTGCAAAGCAAGAATCGGTCGTTTGATTTTTTATTCTCTATTGTATATTTTCTATGTTTTTACGATTAACTCATACCAATCTTATTAATAGTACATTATAACTAGATAATTTAACATAAAATATTCTTTTATATAACAATACTTTCTGTGCTATTGAAACCCTCAATGTGAACTGACGTCACAATTACATGAAAGTGTTAAGAAAAAAAAAAATAAAGACAAAACAATTATATATTTCTGTTACAGATATTATAATCCCCGTAATACTTTTACACAATGTAATTCCTATTGGATTGATTCTCTTTTAGTACCTTACTTTTTTACTACGGTTAATTCCTATGATGAAAAGGAAAATACAGTGGGAGACAGTTAAGAAAAATCAATACAACAATAACGTTTCATTATCTAAATTAATGTATAAATCACAAGTTTAATAAATATTTGGTATTTTGAAAAAAAATTGTTTTATTTCTTTTTTGGAAATGTTTTTATATTGATGCGATAACTTCATTGACATTCGTAAAAGATATGCTTGACGTGACTAAAAAGAAAATATGCAAAATTGAAAAATTGTATAACACTAAAGGCGTATTTTAGCGACGAATTATACTGAATGATTCATTAAATTTTACGAAAAATATTGCCTTAGTTACGAACTAATGACGTAATCGTTAATAAATTGTTGGAAGATCTTCCTTAATGATGGTCACAACTCGGAGGATCGTCCGTGTTTGGTTACTGCAGTTCGGGTAAAATCGTGGACTAACGTATTTGCCGAATTATACGTGGGCTAACATTTTATGAATACAAACAAGGGTAATATGTATAAACATAACAAATACTTCGTACATTCTAATTCGTACTTTGTATTTCAAATATTTTTATAAATTTGTCCGCAATTGACCTAAATGCTTCTCCTTTTGCGAATTACCACGAAGCTATAAATAATGCTTTCTCGTCAGTAATAACGTAATGCAGGGGTGGTACCTACAATTTACTACATCTACGTATTATACACATCTTTGATAATATTGGGTAATTTCTCAAAAGTGTCTCTAGAATTCTAGATATTCTATGTATTTGGAAGAAGACATTTTGACAACCAATGGCGATATGTACTTAACTGCAGTAAGCCTTCACAACAAAATATTGTCCTAACCTATACAACTTATAAACAACGATAGAAGATTCAGTTATAATACTGCACTCTGTTCGAATCGCTTCTCTAATATGTAAAGATGTAACATTTTGCAAAGCATTATATATTTAGTAACTTTTATTTATCTTATCACTAATGACGAGTCAAGTGTCTGAAGTTTCGTATGTCAGTCGTATCGGAAGATCCAAAAATAGTGACTTCCCAATGGCAATAGCTCAAATTTACTTCCGTTTGTAAGTGTGAAATTAGCTATAAAAAGTGAAGTAGGAACTGTCATAATTGACATTTTCACTATTTTCCTATACATTAGTAATTTCATGTACTTTTTAATTTTTCACTATGTCATTTTCAAAACCCTTTGTTTGCTGTATTCGCATCCCTTGTAATTCAAACTCGTTTATGTTACCAACTCCTATACAATGAATAAGCACGCAGTTCAAAACAATTTCAATGGAGCGTCATTTTTGAAGGTTACAATTTTCATATGGTAGCGTGTGGTAGCGGCACAATCATTTTGGATCGCTCCATATTTGTGATGTATTTGTATCGTCTTGTAGTTTATATCTTGATATTATTTCGAATGTACCTTATATAGGACTAACTATATACAGGCAATACATTGAAGAATTCCCATGGTAAAGCGTGACAGACACTGATAGATAGCAATCAGCCAACCGTTTAATTAGGAATTTACTGTTGAAATATGTTTAGCCATTGTTTGACGTTATATTAACCATGTAAAACATTTCGATTTGTACTACTTTTGAGCAGTTGAGCAATAGAAAACTTAATTTTAAATTAAGTCGAAATAGATTTTGAACAGGATCTTCTTTAGATTCAACAGTAGGTAGCGCATTTGAACTGGACAATGAACATTTTAAATTTGAGAGATCGGGAAAAAGCAATATAATAGGTTTGTTTCTGCAGTCGATTTGTGAAAGTTTGATCAGAGATTAATTTGGATTAATCTGCGCATGCGCAAACTAAAACTAATTTAATAATTTAACTGCACGAACGCTTTTTTTACAATTATCAGGCGATGTATAAGTTACAAGCGTATTTAATAGACTTAAGAGAGAAAATATACTCAAATATGCAGATAAAAATAATAGATTTCCAAAAAGAGGTAAGCGAAAACAGAAATAAACGCGAAATGTTTAGACAGAATTACAAATTTATTACAACCTTAAAGCAACTGTTAATTCCTAACAAAACCACAGTCATGAATAAAACACGCGTGAAGTGTGAACATATACAAAAAAACCTATAACACAAATTTTCACTTCACAATATAACAATGCGCATGCGTGTGATGGATCACTGGACGATAATCTTCAAATTGGAGCAACTACCAGCAAACGGGCAGAAATTAATTTAGAGATCTGCACGAACGCCAAACTAATAGTCAGAGTTTGGCGTTTTAACTGCACGAATACTATTTTTGTAATGCGATTTCAAACGATTTTAAATCGTTGCAGGAACAAACCTAATATAACCCAATTCATGTTCGATTTGCATCATTTTCCACGTTTTTTTTCTTAAAAGTTGCTTGAATTGCATGCATCCATCTATTCATCTTAACCTAATTTTGTTGGGTAAAAAATACGGATATAAATTCAAACAAAACAAATATTCGTAATACGTGTGTTAAGTGCATATTTCTTCTAACTTCATATTAATCTTTTCTTAATTTTTATAATAGAAAAATAAATTGTTAAACAACCTTAGTTACACGCCTACTTCAATAAAACCAATGGAAATAGCACAGACATTTATACCACGCCTGTTTCCTTAAAATTAACCAATAAAAATACTCCGTTATGAAACTGTATCCAGGTATTCTACTTTATTATTCGAATTAGAACCAACTGTTTGCATATAAAAAGAAATTTATCATTTAAGCAATTTTCTAAAGTTAAAGAAATACGTTAACGCCCACTTACAAGTAAACAACCATAAATCCCACATAATATAGGTTTATAACACGCCTTCCTTTTAAGTATTTACCAATGAAAGATCTGGAAGGTATAAAAACTTGAAATTTTAGATATTGTAAAAACATATTTACAATCCAAGATCTTTAAAGGTTTTTAAATTGCATGTTTTTTTGTCGTTTTTCAGGTTAAAAAGACATTTTATTTTAAGCTGTGTTTGGGAAGTGTAAACAAAAAGAACATTTTGTTAACACGCCTATTTAAGAATGCTCCAATAGATTTTTACTAGAAAATGGGAAGGGATTTCATAAACGCCCATCAATTGAAAATAAACCAATAAAATGGCTGAGTAATATAAGGACTTGTTTGAATGCCTATTTTAAAGAATTATTTCCCAAGAAAAGGATAGATTCCCTAATTTTTTGCCATTCTACATGTCAACTTGATCTTTATTACCAGAACTGGTCCCCTAAGTTAGAGAATTAAAAAAATTTCTGCCTGGGTGGCATTTAAATGCTATCTTTGTTTCATTTGCAATGTTTCTTTTATTCGGAACATGCTGTAAATAGGGCATAGTTAATTATAAATGGTTTTATGGGTATATGTTATAACGATACAATAATATGCTCAAAATTTTTATGTAGCTAGTGAAGCAATTAATTGAGCAGGCACTTTTTAAATTTCGCGGATGATTTAAGTTGGTAGTTCCGGGAATAAAGGATATATTTGTCTGTATTACGTTAAGAAATTGGCGTATATGTCATTTATTGCCGGAACTACCAACTTAAATCATCCCACTCTAACAATTAAGCTAACATACCTATTTGACGGTTACGATTCTCAGCGAATCCCCACGAATACGAAATCTTTTTTTTTTATTTTTAAGCGGATTACTCGAATGCTGTAAATCTTCGTTTTTTAATACTCTTTACTGACAGTTTGTCTGAATATATAGCAATCTGATTGAGTTAATAGAAAAAGCCATCATATAATCATAATTTTGCAATAGGTTTAATGTAAGTAATAATATCCCTATACAGTAGAAATGTTTAAATTCTCTGGACAATTTGAGTTGGTAGTTCCAGTAGTAAAGGACATATTCGCTAATTTCGAGGCATATTACATAAGGAATTTGATCTTTATTGCCAGAATTGCCAACTTAAATTGTCTAGGAATTAAATTTTTTTTTTCTTTGATACCAGTAATTAACATACTATTTTGTTATATTTACCTTAATAGAAAATATAAATGCATTTGCGAGTATCATTCTCTTCCATTACAGCTAGAGTAGCAAAATACGAGATCTTTTACAAAGAAACTTGCTGTAATTCTACATGATAAAGTATATTATACTTTAACCTCACTTTCTTTAAAATAAGTATAATTACTTTACTTGGCAGGTTTAATTATTAAAGAAGTATTCAATAGTCCAGTACTTGTCCTTGTATTCAAAACTAAAATCACCTTTTTCTTACTTGCATGGAGCAGTTCAACAAGGTTTATAAGCTATATATGAAATTAATAACATTTATTTAATAAATAATGTTTGATTTATTCAACTAAAACTATAAATATATACAACACAGTAATCGATAAAGCATTAATTGGGTTTTAATGCTTCTTTAAGTGCCTCAGGAGCTACAACCGCTGGTGGAGGAGCTGATGAAAATGAATCCATAAACTTCCTAATTTCTTCATTACTCTTTGCAGTATTGATTCCTTTGCTAGTCCAATCAGAAACATATGTTGGAAAATCACCCAAGAACCGAAATGTTGCCGATACTCCCTGATTCCAATACTGTTTCGTTAAGTAAGATACCCTGTTCGTACTTGGTAATTCTGGAATCTAAAAGAAATCATTCGATAAACAAAATCAAATGATGGTTAACCAGGATGTTTATTTATTACTTCAATAGGGATTTGTGCCCTAACCTCCTGCACATAAGGTTTTAATGTTTCATTAATTCTCTCGTATAATTTAGTCGTTTCGTTGCTATCTTTCCATACACCCTGATCGGCTAAATAGTACACAGCACCTCCGGCTACACCAACTTTAACGGCAAACCTACAAAATCACATATGTTAACTTAACGGAAGGTTTCAATTTATACGAATTAACAGACAATATCTTCACCAAATTTGATTTTAATTTTTTTGCCAGCTCTAAGGTTCTTATACGCCACATATTATAAAATTTATTTGACCGTTTATCGAAAATTCCTTATAAAATGTCAAAATTTTTATGTGTCTGATTTTCATTTGATGATAGTAGCCTGCTTTGTGTAATTTAGAAACATCTTTAACTTACTTGAACATCGTTTTTGGTGAATTTGTCAATTAGAAGTGATGGAATTTTCTGTTTCTAATTGGAAAATTGGGAGGTTATGCGGAATGAAGTTTGTGTTGCATAACATATGTTAAATAGGAGATTTTGATTAGAAAAGAACAGTAGTACCAATATTATAAAGTAAAATGTACTATAATTAGGGGTTTTAATAAACATTCTTATATTCTTTATAATTTAAAACTTTTGAAATTAATTTAAACTCACGGTGGCAATAATATTATGGAAAAAAAAAATTATTGTGGAAATATTCGGAACAACTCCTATTGATGTCAGAATTCGGTTAACCTTGTTGGTTTTCTAGTGGAAAAGTAATGTTTTTAGGAATTACTAATGAAACAATTTAAGCTTTATAAAATTTAATTTTATTTTACAGTTTATAAAATTTTGCAGAAACTATTGAAAAATTACGTAAAGTGAGGATTATTTTAATAAATTTCGAAGGTGCAGCAAGTAAATTTAATATTTTGAATTTCCGGATGACCTGACGGTTGGTGCGCTTGGATTTAGTTCTTGAGTGAAAAGCGAAAAGAAATTAGGGAGGATAAAAGTCGTTATGTTATTGAGAAGGATAGTAAGATTAGGTGAGATGAGAACGATTTGTAATAGGTACGTAGTATGTGAAATTAACCTGTTAAATTGTTTATGTGTTTGTGTTTTAATCGGACCTGACAAAAATTTAGAACTATAGGGAATGTGATGATAACCTAATAACCCTCTTAGCATTTCTTAAATTTCAGGAATAATTTAAGTTGGTGATTCCGGCAATAAAGAACATATTCGCTTGTATTACGCCAAGAAATTGATGAATATGCCCTTATTGCCTGAACTTAACTCATCCGCAAAATTTTAAAAAAATCTCAAGTTGAAAGTAATAAGTGGGTAAAATAAGTAAAGATTTATATCCCTGCTTCAGCTTCAAAAAAGGGCAAAAATAAAGATGTGAAAAGGTGCTTAGGTATTATTCTCGTAGAGGAAGTCATTAAATGATGGAGTTACTCGAAAAGAAAGCCATTCCTATAATAAAAGGCACTAAAAAACCGTCTTACATCTAACACGAATTTTATCCGCACTTACTTGAAACAACTTTTTCACTTACTCTCCGAGGCCGCGTCGTAAAACAACCGCCCTTCCGAATTTATACGATCCGACCCGGAAATTGAACCGGAAATAAACGCATTTACGCTCTCCGGCGCTCTCGTAAATCGTAAAAAATTGAATAAAGTGTAATAATTCGCGGCAGCCGCCCCTCACCAATTCCTGCTGCTACCTTTATTACTTCCGCAAGCCGTACCTACACCCATCATACCGGGAGGAAGAGGTTAAAGGTAATTGTAAAATAACCTCGTGGCGCGGAATAAGTAATAAAACGCGACTCCTTCGGCTTCCGGGCACGGCCAACCGATGATAAAAATACGAATGGTGTAAAATTTCGTCCGGGTAACACCCGTTTTCCTTGGAAAATAGGGTGAATGGAAGTGGAAAGGGCTGGGTAAGGTAGGATGGCACGAAAGTAGTTAAAGGTAAACGTTAAACTTGAGTGGCAGGGGAATTAAATTGCTAGTAGTTCGTCGATATCACGCGTTGGCGCTAGTACTGCGGTTTACTTCATCTTATTTATGGATTTTGTCCCGGTTATCGATGTTTTTATGATTTTGATCGTTGAATGAAACCTCAGCTTTAACAGTGACCCCGTTTACATGGTGAGCTAACTACCGTAGTTATTAATATCGGGAGTTATAAATTGTAGGATGTAAACGCACCCGGACTAGTAATTACGCTAATTACCGACTTTAGTCAGTGCAACCAACATCAGATCATTCCGCATTCTCATTGTCACCTGTAATTTGTCAACCTAACATATTCAATTTAAAGATCTTTTCAGCAAATTTTTTGAATGGGTGGCCAGGTTTCAGTAGTTTTACCCTCGGTTTACAGAATGTGAATTACATCTTTAATCACGAATTAGCACGTTAATTCCTGATTAACTTGATTTTGTGACATCACTAATTACGATTAAACAACTTTAATCATTGAAATTAAAATTAATTCGTGATTAAAATTAAACGTCACTTTGCCATCTGTCATTATTAACGTAAAAGAAGTAAAATACAAAGGAAATAACAGTTATTTGCATAAATTTAACAATAATTTCTTTGAAATAGGACAGATAACCATTAAATATCGTCACTAACATACGCTATTACGCTAACATATTTTTGTGCTGCCAATTGCTCCAAATGTGATTTTAATTCAAAATAATTACGAATTAAACTAGCTCAAAATGCATATTATCGGCTTGCTTCAGCAGTAATCACTAGAATTAGTCACTCGCGCCAACGGGCAGTGGCGGAGGTTCGATACAACCCTCAGTATAACTGCGAGTCTCAACCAGATCTGTTGTGTATACATATACGCTGCCGTAAATACTATTTCATAGTTTTACGTATGTTTTAAAAATGTTGCCAACGTCGCGAAAACGACCAATGTTGGACAAAGTTATGGCGTTCAAATTCAATGTGTACTTTGTAATATTCCTTTAATGTGTTGGTCCAAAAGGAATTGTCTACGTCACGTAAATAGCAATTCTTCAAAAACAAATTGCACACGACACTATGACAAATTTATATTTAATTTATGTGTTACCTTTATTACATGTAATCTACCGTTTAATTTACTAGACAAGGAAGCATATTTCTTTTGGAATAAATATTCGGACTGCAAATTACCAAGCCGGGCATTGTTACAAAAAAATTGTGCCATCTGCTCGTGAACATGTTGAAAAACATTCTGTGGTTAATGTAATGGTACGTACAATGGAACCACATCAACCGTCACCTTCAATTCTATTAGCTCCCAGACGAGTACAACAATGTACTGCCGAAGTAATTTCAAAGTTAGTGTTAAATACATTGGAAAAGTTTTTGTGGATCGAAATGTTTCAAAGTGGCTGCACGAGCGTAACACAAAAAGAGAGAGCTGGACGGCCGTCAACCTCGATCACCGACGACAACATTCAGCAAGCTCGAGAGATGGTTATAGCAAACAGGCGAGTTACCACAGATGAGGTTGAATCTTCTTTAAACATCAGTAACGGTTCTGTCTATCAAATTATCCATGATGAACTCAAATTTCGTAAAGTGTGTTCGCGTTGGGTGCCACGAATGCTTACCGCAGAAAACAAAACCAAACGTTTGGACATCTGTCAATGCTTACTGGATCGCTTCATCGCAGAAGGCGACGCATTTTTAAGCAGAATAGTGACCTTGATGAAACGTGGGTTCATCACTTCGAACCCGAATCGAAACGCCAGAGTATGGAATGAAAACACCCAGGATCCCCTAGCACGAAAAAATTCAAGACCTCACCATCGGCTGGGAAGATGATGCTAACCGTGTTTTGGGACGAAAAAGGCCCTATACTGGACGACTACTTGGACAGGGGGACTACCATAAATAGTGCGAGGTACAGTGATTTGTTGGCAAATAAGCTGAAACCAGCAATTCGAAACAAACGCTATGATCTACTCTCAAAGAAAGGTTTGTTGTTGCAAGACAACGCCCGTCCGCACACGGCCCATAACACCATAGAAACTATCAACAGGTTGGGCATTGAGACCCTGGAACACCCTCCCTACACCCCTGATCTCGCTCCCTTAGACTTTCATCTTTTTGGACCGCTCAAGGAAGCTTTGAGAGGTCGTTGATTTGCCTCAGACACAGACAGATATCGAAAAATGGTGTATCTGCTGTACACCTATCTTTGTTTAATACGGTTGTAGAACTAAAAGTGTAAGTAATTTTTGACTTACTCTTGTAGAAGCAATTCAAAATAAGTTGCTCAGAAACATTGTAGGATCTCCTTAATTCATCCGAAATGATCAAATTAAAAATGGCCTTAACATGCCTAACCTCATTGATTATGCCAAACAACTAGCCAAAAAGATATGACAGCGAGCTGGTATTTCTGCTAGCCCGAGTTGTAGAAGAGTCACAAGATCGCGCACTTCCCAGGAATCGTGTTGTTCGAATGGCTGAAAGGAGTGATCTTGAAGAGTAACTCCAAGTTGTCTTTGCTAACATCGCGTGCTTTCCCGAAGTTAACTAACTGAGTCCTGCCAATTTACCAGTCGCCCTGTGACACAGTCGATCTTTAATTACGATTTTTTTATCAACTTTAGTTTGCTGAATAAGTGCTCTTCAGGGACGACAGTGACAGGAATTGTTAACAGAATAAGGAAGCGGACGTATATATTTGGAAAGAGTCCTTCCAGCTTGTATCTTTTCAAGCAATTCAGTAGCTCCAACGGACTCAGTAGGCCCTCTCCAAAATTTGTTTGGATGGCAAATGATTTATCTCCATTACAAGATCTTCACTGGTATCAGCGGGATATTGATTCAGTTCATCTTGAGGAATTGATATCTGCTTCCAGAGGACGCCGAACTTCTCAGAAATGTTCACTGCAGCATTGAAACGAACACTCAGTTCACTCATGACATTATCCAATATTACATAGAAGACAGACATTCTGAAATATGCTTCCTCAGGGGATTCATTCATTTCATTTTGTTTTAGCAAATCTGCTTTTTAAAAATGCTTTCCTTCATGGGCTCCCTTTGAGCTCCATGGGCCCGGAATAATGTATCGACTCCCCTCTTTTTAGGCCAGAATTCGGCCATTGAAAAATCGCAAACACAAGCAGACACAACAATGAAGAATTGTTCAGCAACAAAGAATGTTTCCATTTACAATGACGCCATTTAAGCAACCTAGATCTTTTTAAAGTCTTTGTATGCTTTTAAGAGATAATTTAAGGTAATTCAAATGTAATCGGGAATAACATTATTTTCCTTTTTTAGATAAAACGAATTTGAGTTGTATATTTTTCTGATATAAATCCTATATTCAAATTTCGCCCTTTAAACATGTAGTTCGTCTATATTCCACCATGGTGCGACGAGCTTGTAGTTTTACCCCAACCGCGCGGGATGACACATGTGGGGGAAGCTACCAAGACGGGGATCGAAGGTAAAGTCATTCTAATGCAGTCGATATGGAAGTAGTTAAATTTTACTGCTACTAAATTTGAAGTGTAAGCCGGGCAAGAAGATTTTCGAGTGTTTCTACGAACGGTCGATTCGGCGTTTTGTTCTCCAACGCCTTCACCTCGGCGAATGGCTGTCGTCGTTCGGGGAGTCGTTCGGTCTCGCCCTGATGCCGCGTTTTAAAGTTTTCGCCTCGCTTCCACGGCATATATGGGAGGCCATAAGTTCTAAAACGACCCTCTCCGTAGCTCCCCGTCTCTTTTTCTCTTACGTTCGATGCTCAAGGACGTGGAGGAGAAAGACACATTCCGCGTGCACTTAGTACGTACTTCGCCCGAAAGGGGGAGCTATAAATAACGCGGAACGCTCGTATTGGGCGATAGATTTAATTGATGAAGCGTTAGGAAATTTTAGATAAAGTTTAGAGAGA
This sequence comes from Dynastes maya, assembly GCA_029619315.2. NCBI lineage: Eukaryota > Metazoa > Arthropoda > Insecta > Coleoptera > Scarabaeidae > Dynastes > Dynastes maya. The sequence goes on along the minus strand of JAROYE020000004.1, from coordinate 57,373,751 downwards.
GGTGAAATGAAATGCTCTGGCGCTAGAACTTGAATGCTGATAAAAGGGGTAGAAGTCATGTAACATATTGGAAGCCTCAATCGAATTTCTGTTCAGATTTCGCTTGCAATACGTTTGAGTTGTGTAAGTTGGAGATGTTTATTACAAAGTGCATGATGAGAAAATTATGTTGTGTTCATTATCACAAGAAGCTATTTCAAATGAAGAAGTAGAACCCGTAGAAACTAGAGATTTGTATATCATCACAAAAAAAATTGTCAATATGTGAATCTAACGCCTGATGCAAAAGTAGCTGGACATTTGAAAAATTAGCGTAGTAGGCTGTAGAATTTTTTTTGACAAATGAGTCAAACGTCAATGTTTTGTACGAACGCTTCTCTTAAACAGAAAAAAATTATTTGTTAGTTGTAAGAATGAAAACTGCTGTTATTGAAAATTTGCGAGAACGTATTTATTCTGTCCTTGGAAGATGGATCCTGGCGGAAGTGGTGAGACACTTTACAAAAGAACATTTTAGCCGGAGCACCATATATAGCATCATAAAACGTTTTTACGATGGCAAACCTACTACTAACTTGAAAAAAAGCCAGAGCGAATCCTCTCATAAGTGTGCGTGATTCAACAATAAATGCTGAAGTGTATAGAACAAAATGACTACCAAAACTGAAGCGATTTATTGAAAGATTTCACCAAGTAGATGACATTCTCTTTTGGTCAGACTTAGCGAGTTCGCATTATGCGAAAACTGTTACCACATGGTTAACAGAAAATATCGCTTTTATCCTTAAAGAAATGAATCCTCCAAATACTCCAAAGGCACGTCCTATCGAAGACTTTTGGGCAGAACTTAGTCGACTCGTTTATGAGAAGGGTTGGACCGCAGAAAACGAGAATCAGTTAGCACATAGAATTAGCAATAAGCTCAAGCAAATCAGTCCAGATTACATCCAAGCCATGATTCAAAAGGTTCCATCTAAACTGAGAAAAATTGAAGAAAATGGACCTTTTGCCATTTTAACCTAATGATAATTGTAAATAAAAGTTCTAGTTTTAAGATTAAACTATCGCATATTTTCTAATAGTTTTTGATTAAAGTATAAAAAATGTTAAAAGAAGTCCAACTACTTTTGCATCACCCGTTAATAGTATTTTCTGTTCTGACTTCAAAAATGTAACTAGAACTTTTCTATCACGTAAGAATTTTGATTGGTAGCTGACTCAAATTTTTAATATTTTTCATTTATTGTACGAGGATGATATGATATGCCTGTATTAAGGAAAACAACGCACTTGTTTCATATTTAGTAAATTTATTTTTCGACATACTCTCCTCGTAGCTCTATATCAATTAAGATTATGCCTTGCGAATCCCAAAAAATCGTCGCTATAACTTTTCCGGCATCTTCGCCTTCTTCGGTGCCTTTTCGCCGGGAAAAACCCATTTTGCCGACTGACCTTTGGTTTCTGCCGTATTACCCATAAGCATGTCCAAACATTGCTTTGAGATTATCACGCTATTCCGTTTTTGATCTATCGTCAGCTTTTCCGTACCCAAGTTTTCGTGGAGGATGTTTTGCACACGTTCAAACGAAATATTTCCCATATTAGCAATCTCTCTAATTTTCACCCCGCGGCGATGTTATGAACTTTATTGACCAAATCGTCCATAGTCACCTCAATGGGACGATTTGGCCGCTCTTCATCAAATACGGGTGTTCGGTTACGCTTAAATTCATTAAGCCGGTATTTGATGGTATAGTCACAGACGGTACATGGTCCTTATAGACTGCATCCAACTTCGCTTTGATTTCTGCATACGTTTTCCCATATAAAAAAAGAAATCGGATCACCGACCGGTGTTGTTCTTTTTCCATGAATCCACAAATACATAAACTTTCACGCTTTCAACAGATTTCAAAACGATGAAACTCTCAGAAATTTTGGCATTTTGGACTAAAGAATAGTACTCACAGTCGGTAATGCAGATTTTGACAGAAAGCGCCATCTGCCTTCAAACACGGGTACTTCTCATACCATCCTAGTATATAGTATACTAAAATAGCGGCTCACTTAAAAGGTAAATGTGTTAGTTTTCTTGCCATACTTTCTTTTTCTGTTGTATTTTGCTTTGGGTGGATCTGTTTTAAGGGTGCAACCGTAGTCTGTAAGCATTGTTGGGCTCCACCTTCCCTGATGTCTGTTGTCTATCGTTGGAATATGTTGATGAAACCACTCCGCATGTTGTTTTCACAAAGTTCTTCATATGACCAAGTTTGATGTGCAGTGGAGATAATATGGAAATATGATCGTTTATTGGCTGGTACTGGCATCTCACATGATGGGTAGAAATGGTGTCTCAAATAGGGTGTAACAAAAACAAATTCTGAAACCATTTCTGAAATAAGTGGAAAAAGTACACATACAAAATTTCTTTAATTGCATCAGTGTAATTGGTGACATAATTGCCTAAATCAAAAAGAAACGTTTCATAGATTTGTTATTCGCGGCCATTGCCATTATAAAAGCATTTTTAATATGTTAGGATTATTTGTTTTTTCACCATTGTCGTGTCCCTTTCTCAAATTTAATTTGAAGAAAAAAGATAACAGAATGGCTGTGAGAAAACACGTCCGATTACAAGAACATTGTTGTATTCAATCGAAAAATCTTTGAAAATTCTAATATTAAATTGTTGCACTGCATTTTCATAAACAGTTATTAAATGACTGGATGTTCAAGCTTTGGAGACCTCTTGGAACATGTAGCTGTTTCAACAATTTATATATATCTTAGTAAGAAAGTATAATAATTCAATAATAGAGTCAGTTGAAATTTTAGTTTTTGTAATGGTTTTTAAAGTCTTTAAGTCAATCTGTGTACTACTAATCACGTTACTGATCAAAATTAAAAGAGAAAGGGGAGCAAAATCCAGGAGAACGAGTCTTGGTGTGGTACTCAAAGCGCCAGTAATTGTTAAGCTGACAATTTTTTGCAATTAGGTAAGTTTGGTTCTTGCTACATCCTTCTGGGTCTTATTCCACCAGATAACGGCGCCGTAAGTGATCATTTAGAGGATCACTGTCACATACTGCAAATACATTCTGCAGGGGGAGATTCCCCAAGTCTTACCACAAAGCCTATATACGGCATATCCAAAAGAGACAACTTGGCTTTGTGAGCAATTTTATTCAGTTGAGGATACTAGGATAGTACCTTGTCATGCAAGATTCCTAGATATTTTATCTCCGTGGAGAAATGCATTCGATCATCGAGGAGGGTTGGAGGGATCAATCCATCCAGTCTTCTACTCTTTGTGAGATCTTTCCCTTTGCATCAGTCGTGAATAATGTTGAGTACTTTCTGTGGGGTGGTTGTTAACATTTGGGTCTTCGTGTCTCTAAGACGACTAAGTCGTCAGCATACTCTGGTGCTTCAATTTCGAGCGCCTCCACGACTTCTATCAGGTCAAATTAACACGTGGTTTTAGTTAATCCAGACAGTTTTAACCACATGTTCCTAACGACCACCATACTCCTTGGTGTTTTATCATTACAGATGTGATTTTGTCATGACGTAGGTAATCTTTATGGCTTACAAAGAGTTATTAAATTGAAAGAATGGTCGAAGTACAACAACAAATTGGTCAACTTGTTGAATAGAAGGATTTTCCTATTGCGATGTCGTAGAACTAAAACCCTCATCTCGACCAGTTTTAACCTCTCTCAGATTGTCTACAAGAAATGACCATAGCAGGAGGGAAAAACTTGTAACTCACGTGTGAAATTTTGGTTAATGTGTAGCAAATTTTGGATGTAAAGGATTCAGGAACAGCTTTTGACTTACAATACACAAATATGGTGGTGTGGATTTTTAACTTTCTGCGGTATCAACGTCAATAAAACGTTCAAACGAATCAACCAAAATTAAGTACCTAATTGATTTGCCAGTGGTGCTTTGCCAGCGTTTGTTTAAGTATTTGGAAGCATGTTAAAAAATAAGAGAACGAGACTTGGTGGTTTCTCTTTCTTCTGAAATAAAGAGCAACGTTGTAAAAGACTTCTGTATCACTAATGTTTCTTAAATGTACAAGATCATACGAGGTAGGCGCCATAAATTGGTACAACTTGGTAAAATATAACAATTTTTATTTTTCAATATAACCTCCCCTAACTTCGATACATTTATTACAACGATCAATTAATAATTCTATACCTTTGTAAAAATAATCTAAAGTTTTTCTCTCAAAATGTTGTATTACAACTGCTTGCAACTCACTATCGTCTTTAAACCGAAGCGCCCTAAGGTCTTCCTTTAAATGAGGAAATAAAAACCACTTGGAGCCATATCCGGACTATACGGTGGATGTTTCAATTCTTGAAAGCTGCATTCGCGGATGGCAGCTTGTGAAATGGGGGCAGTATGGACTGGTGTATTGTCGTGCAATAATCTAACACCTTTTGTCAATTTTCCTCCACGTTTTGCACGAATATTGTCCCTCAATTTATGCAACAAAGACGCATAATATGTGCTATTGGCAATCGTATTGCGTTCTTTAAAGTCAATCCCAGAATATCGCAGCCATCACCTTTTTCGTTGATTGAACGACTTTCGCCTTTTTGGGACGAGACTCATCGGGTCGCCACCATTTCATCGATTCCTCTTTGGATAGAGGATCGTAATAATTGTTTCATCTCCTGTGGCAATTCCAAAATCGGCTTCGGGTTGTAGTTCACGTTGGAGAGTAGAAAGAAGATGTGGTACTCATCTTGCACTAATCTTTTTAATTCCCAAATGGTTATGGAGAATTCGGTCACTGCTAATTTCTTCATTTTCAAACGGCGATTTGCTAACACCATTTCTTCAATAATTGAAATATTTTGAAGCGTTCAATTGGCCGACCGGGACGCTAATCATCTTCTAGGGATTCTTGCCCCAAATGGAAACATTTTGCCCACATTTTTACAGTGGAATATAAAGGAGATAAATCACCATAAACGCCATCTTGTTTAAATTGATTAGGCGTATGCACTTCTTTTGTTAAAAGTTTAATGACTAGTCACTAGTCACGTTCTCAGGCTGGCTACTAAAAACTACTACTCTTCGAGCCATAATATATATAGTGTAGGCCTCGCACATGTGCTACTATGATGCAACGGAGTTTGAACACACTCGAACCTGTATAAACCTGTCAGGACGAGAATTTATGGCGCCTACCTCATATATGAAAACCATTACTTGGACATCAAAAGACCTGATGGGAATTCTCTTAACAGATAGGCAAACGAGCTTAATTTTAATGCATTAAAAAATGCTTTAGAAACAACGAAGTGATTTTGCCAAAAAGAAAAGAACATCTCTCTCTCGAGAGTAAATCATTTTTTTCCTAGAGGTTCTAATCCTCCTAAGCACGTCATTGAAGCTTTCATATATGGAAGCTTACATAAACCATAATACAACGCAAGCATTTCCATCCTTATTCCTTCTATACATATCGCATTACCAGGATTTTGTCCGACATGCACGAACGTACTCGGAAAGCTCGATATGCGCTCTTCCGAAAAACCCTAATCCTTTCGTTCAACGCGGTCACGCGTCCTCCGCAAGTCCGAGCCTAAAACGCACCCTCTATCGGCCTGCACTGAGCTTTCACCGACACCGGTCTCGCTGGCTCAGTCAAAACCGGACAGAACACAACAGCTGACAACGGAGCAGAGAGCGAATCAGCCCGGTTCGGCGCTCGCGAAACGCACCAGCCAATCTCAATCGTACGCCGGTAGTCGTACAGGAAAGATGTCCGCCGCTACGCGACTCCGTGCCGCCCCCGCAATCTCCAACATGTTCGCGTATCATCGCACGTGTTTCTGTGTATTGTTTGCGCTATTGGTGTTAGACGCGATCGGTGAATCCCATAGCGCCGTTATGGATAATGCGGGATCGCAATTTTCGTCCTCGTCCTCTACATCGGTGGCGAGGAATAGGGGTTACTTGGACGCGGAGACCGAAGGTTGCCAACCAGATAAGTTGACCGTCTATAAGGTGATTTTGCACACGTTTTGGTCGCGGGATAAGTTTCCCAAGCACTATCCCGATTGGAGGCCTTCCTCTCAATGGTCCAAAGTGTTCGGTAAGAGTTATTTTTGGATTCTTCCTTCGAGAGCGTCGACTGATTTAAATTACCTCGATACCATTGCTAAAAGGAAATGTCTTTTGTGAATTTTAACATACCTGATTAAAAAAAAAATAAGTAAATATTTTACTCAAATGAAACTCAAGCTAGGAGTCGATTCAGATCTAATGCTAATAGAGTTAACTTCTGATAAGAGTATAATCAGCTCTTAATAAGCAATTCAAACTCTTTCTTGAGTCTCGACGATTTTGTTTAGCATTCCAGAGCGGTTTTTTCTTTAACCAATTGAAAAATATCTCGATATGTAATAGATTACTACACATAGTAGTCTAAAATGTAATTTTTAGAATGTATGTATTATATACGTTGCCGAAAAAAGAAAGATAAACGCATTTGCAATTAAAATTTATTTAATTAATTAAAAAATAAATACACTGTAAAGTTAAGGAGCGGTTACATTATTTGGAATAGTATAAAGGCAATGTTATACATACAGGGTGAGTTTATTCCGATGATTAGTATGGAGATCTCGGAAACTAACGGAGATAGAGAGATGATTAATTGAGGAAAGAATTGCAGTACTTCGAGCTCAATTGAACGGGCCTTTTGTTTTTTGGAAAAAATCCACGGCTAACTAGATATCTCGAAAAAAACTGTTTTTCCTTCGTTGTTTCGCACGGTGCCCCTACAGCTCTCTTATCATTGACTTTAGAAAGAAAAGTGTAAAGGAGAAAATTGTAAGTAATTGCATACTTAATAAGACGATCTAACCAAACTTTTTATTTAAACTATAATTTTTTTTATTGGAAACCATAGTCGGCAATGACTTAATGAAAAAGGCATTTTCTCAATGATTCCAATGATATAAACACTTGACATAGTTTATAAATAAATAAATTACGGTCATCTTCTCCTTTTGATTTTCGAACTATTCACGTAGTTAAGCTATGGAAACAATTGTTAGATGCAAACGACAATTGAGCAGTAGTAACAAAGGCCAAAATTGTTATCTCGAGATATTGACAAGAATCTTCCTCACACGAAAATAATAAACTTTTTATTCGCAAATCATAATGCAGCTTATTTGTCTCTTTACGACTGAATATGCCACTACACAAATAACTTAAAAAATCTGAAAATTTAACAATAATACAGAAATTAAGGAATAACACTGGGGAACAATTTGTAACACAATTTCTGTTGAGTTTGGTTTTTGAGCTGTTTTATAGTTAATTAGGCATGCTGGTTTCCAAACTGTAGTTAGTTTTCTTCTACCACGTCAAGTTTTATCTCTATACCTTATGAGAATGTGACCACTCTCCGCGAAATCGAGCATGAAAAGAATGCTTGGTTGGCATTCAAAAACATTGTTAAAGATTACCTTGGAAATACACGAGCACAGAATTGCGCCAAAATTGTCTAGCAACTCTTGGAGAGCTTCAAACTGCTAGGTTGCAACATGAGCACCAAATTGCATTTTTTACATAGCCATCTTGCTAACTTCCCGGAAAATCTTGGTGCAGTCAGTGATGAGCAGGGTAAGCGATTTCACCAGGATTTGAAGGTCATGGAAGCACGATATCAAGGTAGATGGGATGTATATATGATGGCTGACTATTGTTGGAGCATCAAGCCTGAATGTCCACAGATTAAACATTCCAGAAAAAGTTATAAGCGAAAATTTTTGCCTTAATATGTAATTATCGTTCCTGCTGTTTCTTGTCTTTTAGATAAGGAATCTTTGAGATTACGCTTTTCTTTTTTTTTATCACCGATCTTTATGTCTGGAAGCTGGTGAATCGATATCGTTCACGGTTTTTCCTTTTGCATAGATCAAAAAATTTCTTTTTACGATTTCAAATCAGTCTTTATGGGTACCTGACAGTATTACATCGTGTAAGTCCTCGGGTATCTTCGGAGCGCACTTTAAACTAATAATTACAATTGTATTTAGCCCCTTTTATTGAGAAACTGATGTGGCACTTGCAGGAAATGACAATTTACCTAGTGATTTGTCCTAGGACGTTTTGTCCGGGAATTTCGCCCGTTTGATGGGGCATACTCGATGGCACATAGAACCTGTCTATAGAAATACCTAATTTGTCGGCAAAGTGGCACTTAATCCTCTTGTTACTACTCCTCCTCAATTATTGATAGGTGCAAATAATCTTAGTTTGAATAAATTTTTCTAATCAAAGAACGTGTGATATGATTGAATGTTACTTTCTATGCCATAAGAATGCTGTTACAAGCTACATAACAGTATTTAGATCGTCGCCAGCCTTCTTTAACTATCCTTAATAGACTGTATGATAATTTGAGAGAGTATGGTTCTTTCTGTAATTTAAATAAGACTGCAAGAGGCATTAATGAACAGGTGAGGTAAACGTATTGGCACGTATAATGCAAAATCCATCGATTTCAACCGGGCAAATTTTAATGAAAGCAAGCACAGCAGAACGTACTGTTGTACGAGTACTGAAGAAGTACAGGTTTCATCTCTATAAATTACCAGTTGTACAAACACTAGACCCTGATGATTACAATAAGCGTATTGAATTTTGTACCTGGTTTACTAATGTGTGAAGATTTTATCCATGTATCTAATTGCATAGTAAATAAGCCTAGTAAAATATGCTTTGTAGTTATTTGTATAAGCTAACTCAATTTCGCAGCAAGTTAACGCAGTTTCATATGTGTAATTTTTATTTACCTAAAAATTTCTACCCAAAACAATATTTGGTAACAAAAGTACGTTTGAATGATGACTTTCCTATAAAGAAATAATTTTATGCAGATTTGCTTTAATTAGAATAACACAAAAATGAATCGGTATAAAAAATGCAATTAAATTAATTATTGAATATTGGTAAGTTGGTAAAAGAATAAGCAATTTTTCTATTGACGTCTTGAAATTTGAAAAATCGTAATTTTCTAAAAGAATATACAGTAAAACCTATCAATAACGGCCACCAAAAAACGAAACAGTATTGGCCGTTATATAAAGGTGGCCGTAAAATACATAATTGCTCTTTATGTTTTTTTCGTTATTTTATTAATTAAAGTAAATATTATATAAATACACATATGTATACGAAAAACTAAAATTATTTTATGTATATGTAATATGTATTGTTATGTTCAACGTTGTATCTACGACAACTTCTCTCAGTTGTCACTTCGGTACTGACTAAATGTCAGTATGGCCACTCGTTGGTAACTAAATATCCCTCTTGCGGGGATAATTGGAAATTTCCTCGTTACCATCCCCCCTCAGCCAACTGTCCTTGGGGCGAGGACATTATAATTTAAATATAAGTCCAGATAATGACGAGTGTGGGGTATCATGGACAAATCTACTCGTTTATTAATTTTTCTATTCACTTATTTCGTCCAAATTAATGTAAAAATCGTCTGGAATAAGCAATAGCATAAATTACAAAGTACAACAGATAATATTTCATCAATTAAATCTTTATCTGAAAGGTTTCTGTAAATTAGCAGTGGATTTTCTCGTTTAAAGCTTGTTGGTGACAGTTCGGACCACGAATCATCAACTACAACCTCCTGGTTAAGTCACTGCATTCGTTCTCGTATGCTAATATCATTTGATTGAAAGTCATCGAAAAGTTAGTTTCTATTTGGGTTAAATTATCAAAATTGGCTGCGAAATAAAACAATCGCCGGTCTTTCGCGATTTAAAATAAAAGAAAGATGAATGACGCCATATATTTTCATCAATCTTTATTCGGCCTTGGTTGAATCAAAGTTTGTCTAAAATCCAATCCCAATATGTGTTCGTTTGTGTATTCAAAGTCTTTATTAGAAAAGAGAAAAGGGTTGAATATCCAGAGCAGGCAGTTCCTGAGAGTTTATATACATTGGCATCGTTCGAAAGTTTCAAGGTTAGTTAATTTTCATATCTTAAAATTCGTTAATTTCATTTTACTGAGTTGGAAATTCATTCAAAAATTGCCGTAAGGGTATCTAGAGATACCCCCGAACCTACAAGATTCATTTATTCGAATTAAATTAGAAAATTTAACAAAATTTGAGAAAAACCCACGAGAAAGATATTTTAGTGTATTTACATATACATATTATAGATACATAGAATAGATAATACATATGTTCATTATTTATACATATTATTACAATATATTCATACGAAAAAATATAATTTGTTAAGCTTTTTTAAAGTGTGGTTCAATCTTTGTTTGCTTTAAATTTTTTAGTTTCGATTTAAAAACCACAGCTTCACATGTAAGTAAAATTCGAGAAACGTCCATAAAAATGTCACCATTGTTATTGCACAATAAATAATTCTGTATGTCTCTTAATTTTGCACACACTTCGCTCATACTAGATAAAGTAGATTTTGAAGTTTCACATTCGTCCACATCACTATTATCAGAGATACGTTCTTCATCATGATTGCACAATTCTTCAACAATTTCTGTAATACTGAAATTAGGGCCCTCTGTAGGCATATGACTATCAACAGAAGCATATTCATCTAAATCCACAATTTCGTTACGAACTGTAGGAAAGAGTTGGGCAAGGGGTATTTCGTCTTCTTCATCAAACATTGTATCTTCTTGGATAACATCAGAGAATCCGGCATTGGAAAAACATTTCTTAACTGTAGCAGGTGATACCTTTTTCCACGCAGCTTTAATCCATATAAGTGCATTGGCTAAATTTATGTTTTCTTCAGAATTTTCAAAATCCCATTCACTGTCAATAAACGTTAGAAGCCTTTTAATTAAAAAATTTCGGCAAATCAATTTGAAATTCTGAATTATTCCTTGATCCAAGGGCTGACAATGCGAAGTCGTGTTTGGCAAGAAGACTAGTTTAACATCTTTTAATGGAACTTTCGAATCTGACGTGGCGTTATCCAAGAAAAGAAGTACTTTTCTATTTTCTTTTTTCATTTTATTGTCAAATTTATGCAGCCATCTTGTCATAATTTCCGTTGTCATCCATGCCTTATTGTTAGAAACCCATTCTAAGGGTAAATTGTCAACATGATTACCTATAAAACAGCGAGGATTTTTACTTTTTCCAATTATTAATGGATCTTCTTTCTCACCTTCCATATTTGCACACAGTAAAATAGTCAAACGTTGTTTTGCTGCCTTCTTTCTTGCACAATTCTCATTTTTTAATGCAAATGTCTTATTTGGCATGGCGCGGTAGTAAAGACTTGTTTCGTCGGCATTAAAGACATCTCGAGGAGAACAATTTCTTAAAATCAACGGTAACTTGGTTTTCCAGTCCTCTATATCGTCCAAATTAACCTCTACGGACTCAACACAAATTGATTTAAAAGTTATACTGTGTCGCCGGCAGAAACTTTCCAACCATCCATTAGATGCTGCGAAATTTTCCATCTTTAAACTGCTTGTGGTCTCCAGTGCTTTTTGTTTAAGTAGCGGCCTAGATATTGGAATTGCTTTATTTCTGGCTTTGCAAAACCAATTGTAGACGACTTGATCCACTACCAATCCTTCCGACTGCGGAAATTTTCGTTTTTGCTCCAAGTTAACACCTTCCTCAACCATCTTTTTTAATTCACCTTTATTTTTCGTAATATCGTTAATTTGTGTTTTTCCAACCCTATATTTTTTGGCCAACTTTCGCGAACTTCACGCATACTTTTCACTTTTCCCGATTATATTTATTTTTTCAAGAAAATCTATTTTCTTGATGCAAGAAACCTTTTCTCTGCGTGTACAAGCTGTAGGTACTGAATTTTTTATCTTTAACATAGCAACGTCAAAAACACTATTCTGTTACCATCTGTATTTCCTGTATATAAGATTCTGCTGCATCACAAGAAAAGAAAAGTGGTTTTACTAACATATTCTAAAATAAATACCTTTAGAAACATACAAACACAGTAAATTGTTCTTATTTTACTAGTCCATATCAAATTCTTAATTGAGACCAACTGTAATACAACTATGCCAGGTCTATAGATAGTGAAATCAAAACGCTTGAGTCTTAACCCTAACCTAACATTCTCCATATACCTATCTATACTATCATCAAAAGCGAAACCCAATCGCCACCGCAGAGGTTTAATTACGGCTTCTAGTGCACAGTAGCAGCTTTCCCAGACGTAATATCTTATTACGGCTGTAGACGATACGCTACGTTGACTCCAGAAGCTGACTTGACAATGACTGGCTTATAATATCGTGCATACCTACACTGAGAAGGAGATACGTTCGACGGTCATGGAGATTGAGCTTAGTTATTCCCGCTTCGTAATTCCAACCACTCTGACATTGATTACCAATCTTGTATGCTGAACTCATTGTATCGGAGAATTTAATTGGATGGGGAATCGGCTTGTGTCTGTTAGTGCGTGATTTTCTTGTAGCTAAGTTGTAAGATTTTTGGCAGAGAGCAAATAAGAAAGCAGAAATAAGAAAGAATTGACTTACTTTTTTATTATGTATTCAGGAATTATCAGAACGTTGTAAATGTTTATAATGAAGTCTTTAGTCACGAGGGTGTATCAAATATAAACGAGACTTGTTTTTAAAAAAATTCTAACTTTATTTAACTAAGCTTGCAAATATATATTATTTTTCTACATACTCTCTCGCCCCAGAAATACATTTTTCTCATCGGATTGGAAGCATTTTTATTCCATCGTAAAAACTCTTCGGACGTTCCTGTAGTCATTGGCAAACGCTGGCCTCCAAGTGCTTCTTTGAGGGGTCCAAAAAGATGGAAGTCACAAGGTGATAAGTCTGGAGTGTAGGGTGGATGTTTCAGCGTCTCTCATCCTAATGCATCCACTTTTTGCATCGTGGCGTTAGTCACATGAGACTTGGCGTTGTCATGCAGAAGAATGACACTTCTGGCCGATGTTTCAATTGCGATCCAGTACCTCCAGCATATTCCCTTGAATTTCGGACCGCTCGATTGGCTCGTCTCACTTGTCCTGACGGCATCATGCCCGTTCTCGACCTTTCACGCCTTCGAAATTTTGTGCCATGCAAACACACGGATTCTTGACAGGGTGTTGTCCCCGAACTGTGTCTGTAATCGCCGCAAAATTTCGGTTATGTTTACCCCCTCCTTGGCCAACAATTTGTTGATAATCCGCTGCTCCATGGAGACATGCACTTCTTTCTCGCTTCTGGTTTCTTTTGATACCAAAGGGACCCGAGAGAGTTGCGGTCGGTTCTCCCCTCGCCCTAACGGTACAGGCTACCTGCACATCAACCCCTTCCAGGTCTAGAAGCCCTCCGGAATTTTAAAGAAAATCAGCCCCGTTTATATTTGATACACCCTCGTATATTCCTGTTCCATTTGTCAAGTGAGATATAAGGAAATGTAAGATTATTCTCAGCCACTTACTCTACTGGGACCGGCTTGGGAACGTCAAAACCATTATAGTTTATATATTCTTTTTCGCTGCTGGATATTCCATTTTCGTCTCTGGAATAAATTCGGTTGATGAATCCTCGAAGGATTAACCATGTACACTATTACTGTCTATTTTGTTAATTTTTAATCTGCAGGCTTCCCACAGTATCAAAAAATATTACATACACTCCTAACACGGACACCTACACACTGACAGATTGTGATTAAATAAAACCTGGTTTTTGCAACGGAATAGAATAACAGGCAGCTCCTTTCAGCATATTGCAGTCGTATTAAGCTGCGGAATAGTCTGGTTCATGCACCAATCTCTACAGCACAGTTTTGAAAAAGTTAAATTCCTCCAAAAGTTGAGCTACCTCGTTTTTGCGCCTAGCTCTTGCACATTAATGATTAACGTCTAATCTTTGACATTTGACAAAGGATAAATCCATGTAATATTCTTGGTCATCGAAATTACGAATTTAATCTAAAACATGTCAATATCGCTTTTAGATAAAAGAGAAGGGGTACATCTTTTGGCGATTGGGAAAATAAGACAGAAAATTGCGACGCGACTAGTCAAAGCTCTTCGGTCTACGTTCAGGTTCCCCGAGATCTGCTTTGAACATCGGAAAAATTGGGGATTATCAATCCCTACGGGTCAAAAGATCTCCGAATAATAAATTTAAGTCGACTATACTATTACAAGAAGAGACCGAGTTGAGATCCTTATTTCCTCCTCCGATTCGAACCGATCGATCTTCGCTAGAAATTTTCTCAGAAATGATACAATTTGTCTTTGCACAGTCGATCACGACCATGTCCCTACATATAGCTACTACTACAGCATGAAAAGAGCAAATTAGAAGGAGTGGCGAGGATATGGTGACTGCTCGAGAAGAAGAAGCATAGACGTAGTTAGGGTTGGGATAAAAAGGACGTAGAAAATTTGGAAAATTGGGATGAAAGGACCAAAGCTAGTTATTACGTTGATTTTATTTTTTTTTGATGGAAAAGGGTGTAATCTAAAAAAAGAGGGTTAATAAAAAAATTTACAGCCTGTTTCGATTTATCTTCCTTTTTCTTAGAGATGGACGGCTTTTTCTGATTAAAGTTGATTTTTGTGGCTAAAGCAAGAGTAAGGATAAGGGTAAGGGTGGAATATCAAGAAGAGTTGATTTATTTTTTATTGGGGAAAGTAAGGGTCGAACGTGTAACCTCAATAAGCTATAAATTTTAATCAATTTTTTATATTTCCCGCCGTTATTTTGATTGGCTCTTAATTGGAATATCAAAAGGAAGGACCGCCAATCTCTGTTTGTCGATTAACAAGAGAAGATCGATATTTTCTCATCGCAATTAGTACCGATTTAATTGGGAACACTCAACATTTCATATTTAATTGACCATGGAATAGAATCGCATTCGTAGTAACAATCAAAGTCAGCTTATATTTGCCGACAATTGAATATACATTACTTATCGCTTTTCGAATACGACGACCGACGAGCGAACAGTCGAATAACGATCTCAACTTTTAATTACGACCTTCCACTTCCCATCTTAATTGAATCATCTTCCAAGGACTAATTAGTATATCGACAAAAGCTGTTAATAGTTAGGCATTATTACAGCTGCTGCTTCGGCTGGGAATAAGGTGCTCTCTCTTAATGACGAACAGAAATTCTAAGAAATAAGTTTCCAATTCGCGTTTCGTAATCGAATTATTGTTTAATTCGACTAAATGCGATAAAATGAAGACTATGTAGCTGTAGGGCGGTTACAAATTAACAATATAGGCGATAATAAGTAGGCTTTGAGTTGAATTATTGCTGATTTGATTAGATATTGTTTAATTTTGGATTGTTACTTTTATAATTCTAGCCTAAAAGTTTTGACATTAGAGGTATTTCGAGAATATAAAGGAATAATGGCGTAATATTTCATGCTTTTATAGTAATACCAATTCCGTACCAACCAAAATTATTAGTTTCAGATATCCAAAAATTTGTTTTTTTTTAGATTTAGTTGTAATTAATAGTTTCATCTAGTTTCTGGGCAGACAAAAAGATCAATCAGAGTTAGGTGCAAAGAACATTTTGGCTCATCTCAAATTCAGAAGGTTTGATAAATGTTGTTGCTCTACACATTCTGGAAAATAATCATAATGTTGATAATATAAAAATAGTTAAGAACGTAAACGGCATTGTTCAATTAAATTATAGAGACATAGAAATTGACAAAACAAACATAACTTAATGAATTCAGATTTAGGTCCTACAAATTCTAGCTTTTATCCTTTCTTATAATCATGTATTATTGAAGTATAAATTTTGCGTAATTAAGGATTTGCATATTTTGAAGTTACGAATTTTAAAATTGTTTGTTTTAAAATTGCGTACTTTAGATTTGCATATTTTTGGATTTGCATAACTTAGAATTATTTCATTAGTAAGGCTGGGAATAATATTCGAGTAATTCGAATATTCGAATTGGTGCATGCCTAAAATTCGAATATTAGTATATCCGAATATTCGAATAGTATTCGAATAGTCGAATATTATTCAAATAGTGAAATACCATTCGAACAGTCGAATATTATTCGAACAGTCGAATATTATTCGAACAGTCGAATATTATTCGAACAGTCGAATATTATTCGAACAGTCGAATATTATTCGAACAGTCGAATATTATTCGAACAGTCGAATATTATTCGAACAGTCGAATATTATTCGAATAGTCGAATATTATTCGTATAGTCGAATATTATTCGAATAGTCGTATACTATTTGAATAGTCGAGTACTATTCGAATAGTTCAATACTATTCGAATAGTCGAATACTATTCGAATAGTCGCATACTATTTGAATAGTCGAGTACTATTCGAATAGTCGAATACTATTCGAATAGTCGTATATTATTTGAATAGCCGAGTACTATTCGAATGGTTGAATACTATTCGAATAGTCGAATACTGTTCGAATAGTTGAATACTATTCGAATAGTCGTATACTATTTGAATAGTCCAGTACTATTCGAATAGTTGAATACTATTCGAATACTTGAATACTATTCGAATAGTCGAATAGTATTCCTATAGTAGAATACTATTCGAATAATTAATAGAATAAGTTTACAAAAAAATTTTTTGTGCATCCTAGCCACATCTACTCCTTCGGAGATAGCTTTTTCTAAAGCTGGAAATATTGTCGCTGCAAAACGTATACGCAAACATATTTTTAGAAGGTGCTCTGAGATGTCTATTAAGTTATTAGAAAATTATAACTTCCTACCATATATAGAACGGGTGCAATTCGACACCCTGTAGTTACTTTTAGAGATATGTTTGTAATTGGTCATCGTCCTGAATTATGTGCATTTCGGGCAATCATTTTGTGCAATCCTATATATCTACAGTAATAAGTGTAATAACTAGAGTA
This sequence comes from Dynastes maya, assembly GCA_029619315.2. Classification (NCBI taxonomy): domain Eukaryota; kingdom Metazoa; phylum Arthropoda; class Insecta; order Coleoptera; family Scarabaeidae; genus Dynastes; species Dynastes maya. The sequence goes on along the minus strand of JAROYE020000004.1, from coordinate 57,356,791 downwards.
ACCAAAACTTGCGGACTCGCATAGGCGTTGGTATTACGGGTTAATATAAGAATACGAAAAATTCATAAATAAACTTACTTGCTAATTATTCAACAAATTAGAGGCATCAGGATGTGAACTACTGTAAACTTGCATCATTGCATATGTTTCCACAGTTACTTCTTTAAACCTTGTGCGTCGACAAGAAAAAATATTCTTATACATAGAAAACGATCTCTCCACATCTAAGGAAGTTACATTTGCATGTAGAAACTGTTTTTCAAAATCACTTAAAAGTTCACTATTCTTACACTTATTATAAACGGCCTCTAAAGTATTAAAATCGGGATTTTTCCTTAAAACGTCTGCCAACTTTTGACTAGCGCATAATCCTGGCGTATCATTTAATGTGTGTAATTTATTTTTTACACTTTCCACTATGTCTAATCATTCCTGCAATGACAATTCAGTACATTGTAGTTTTCTGATGGCATCTAGTAATAGTGTAGTATGGGTACATATTGTTGTTAAATCTTCTAAAAGTTGAGGAATTTGAAATTCTCTTTGACTTTCTCTAATTGCTTTGGATTCATTCCGATTAAATCGCATTATAATTGATTGAATTTGTTGAAAATGGATCAAATAGTAAGAAGCTGCTGTTAGCCAAGTACCCCATCGCGTTAAAATTGGTTCAGGAGGTTCTGGAATACCTGGACAAAATTTACGAAATTCTTTTAAACGTTTAGGAGATTTACGAAACACTGCTTTAGTACTTCCAATCATCCGATCAACGTTTCCGTAATGTTGTCGAATAACTTCACCAGCTAAATGCAAAGCATGCAGCACGCAGGTTATATATATTAAGTTAGGAAATATATGTTTTAAGGATCGCCCAACACTTAACATCGTTGCTGCACTATCTGTCACAACTATCACAACTTGATCTTGGGCAATTTTACATTTTTTCAAAGCGTTCATTATCACTTTTTGAATATTTTCCGCGGTACATTGTTGAACACGTTTGCAAGCTAACAAATATCGAGATGCTGTGTTCTCGCTAGATAAAACGCGAGCTATTACATTCACAATACTGTTTTTCTTTATATCGGTCGTCTCATCCACGGTAATCCATATTTTTTTGGAACACAAATCATGTTTACACACATTTTCTAGCATCTCTTTCATTCGTGGCAAATGATTCTGTAATTGTGTTTGTGAGGGTAATGGGTACTTTGGAAAGTATTGTCGCCAAAACGTTTTAAAAGCTGCTTTTCTCACCAACGACAACGGAAGATTACAAGAGGTAAACATAATTAATAATGTATGAGGAATAGTGTATAAGGTATTTCAGTTCTTGCATTTCTCATATGCTTAATACTATTGACATGCCTCTGGCAATCAGTTCTGTCCAATGCAGCCAAACGAACATTGCATATTAAGCAAAAAACTGCACTACCGTCATATTTTAAATGGGGAAAAAGTGACACATACTTATGTACATTAGTAGTAAATCTATTACGAGGCATTCTTTTCTTAGGTATGTAAATATTAGTTCTATATGAAACGATACACTAATTATGTACTTGGTATAATACTACAACACACAAAAAACACCAGCTATATTTTCAAAAGCGACACGTAAGTGCATAACCTTGACCGTTCGACTAATCTCTGCAACAGCTCAACCGGTACTAAAACGAAATCTCTCTCAGCGCGGTTTAACATGATTTATATTCAAGGTCGACACTACATGCCTGCTTCTCTACCGGTTTAGTTTATTTATGAATTTTTCGTATTCTTATATTAATCCGCAATACCGACGCCTATGCGAGTCCGCAAGTTTAGGTTACTCTAGTAATAACTCTGACACGCTAAAAGCCCAGAATTACATGGTTTTCGATCCAGAGACGCGAATTCGTACATCCACGAGGTAACGGTGGAACACCTCGCGTTGGTACCAACGCCGACGAAATATCCTAACAATGTCACCAAGTCATGAACTTTACCGAATAGCTTATATTGTGTGGAGTATAAATCGTACTGTTCCATATGCTGAAGGGTGTATATACATATGCAATACACATACATAGCTAAACACAACTAGATAACATGTCCTCTGTATACATACGTATAGGGGTTATTTGTGCTGTAGATACGGTCGACATGACTACATGTAACGTACTGGTATCGTTAAAGATGTACGCTTGATAATAATGGGATTCGAGAATGGAATAACTTTAATGTACTCGGAGAATTTATGATGAAATCCACATATGCGCGTTAACCGGATAGTTTGCGGGATGAAAATTTTAGGGAAAATTTAGGTAAACGTTTACGTTGAAAGCAGGCTTTGGAATTGTATTAAATATTTTCGAATTGGACGCATAATTTTCTCGTGGAAAGCTCTGATTTATTTGAAAACGAATTTACAAGAAAATTTGTTCTAATTCCAGTGGTTAGCGAAGAACTTTAGGTAAAGGTCTAACTATAGCGTGTTTCCATACATCAGGAATGTGGGTGACATAGGGGATAACAAAAGGGCAACGCTGTCTAAGCATATGTGGCTATATTAATACCGTCGTATACCGTTGCAAAAGATTTAATGTTTAGTAAAATTTGCGACACTGCATACTCATTCACATAACTAAAACTGTATTTGTTTTGAACAAATACTGGTGAAAGCATCGTAAAACATCCATTACTTGATGGTAAATTAATAAAAAAATCATTTATAGCATTTGGATCTGAAAAAAACCCTGGGGAAACATATGACGCACGATTTCCAATGACCAAATTCCGCAGCTGCTTCCACAAATACCTAGAAGTTCCGGCAGTCGCAAGACGATCAAAGAAGGCTTTCATCTCAGCCCTAACCATTGACGTTGCACAGTTTCTTAATATTTTATATACACCCCATTGAATTATTTCTGCGATATGCAGACTTAGCTTTATCTCTCAGATCAATAACAAATTTTAAGTATTCAGTTATCCACGGAGCATTGGGCCTAGTAAATCTTTTTGTGAGTAAAGGAGCGCGTACGTCAAAAACCGATAATACGCAATAGTTAAAAAATGCAACCTTTTTTCTTTATAATTAAAATGCGGTGGTCTGTATACGACCCTCAAGATACAACCAAGTTTGTCTAGAATAATCTTGACCCACACTTGCTCCTAATTTTAATTAACTTTAGTTTTTCTTTCGTTGTTGTAATTTTTCTTTTATTGGATATCCTTGTAGCTGGCCTACAAGGACGTGCTTCTTGAACACGAAATTGGTCGCCTAATTTCTCAATAGAACTTTGTGAGATCTGGGCCATTTCTTCATGCCTACCTTTAATATGAATATTTTCTTAACTTAAAGCTACACGATTTACTTGGAGGAAACATTTTTCAGTCTTGGATTTTCTAACCATAAGAAAATATTTATTTAACACAAATAAAATTTCGTATACGAGGGATGATCGTAAAATAAGGTTCCCAAAGCCCTACAGCAGCAATAGGACGTGTTAGGCGAAATCCGACAACATTGGCGTGTGCGGCAGCTCTCCCACTCTATATACGTACCACTCTCGTCTCGGTACGCCGCTCGGTGTTGGCTAAGCAGCCGTCCTTGATGGAACTCCCTATCATCGCTACCGCCAGGTGCGAAACTCGCGCTGTGACACGTTTTTTAAACGCGAAAGGGGTTTCACCTATAGACATTCATCGTCAATTAACCGAAGTTTATGCAGAAAAGTGTTCAACACGTCCGCAAATGGTGTAGGGAATTCACTGGAGGTCGGACGGAAATTCACGATCAGTTTCAGAGGAAATCGTTGAAAAGGTCGAGAGCATACTGCTTGAAGATCGGAGGGCCACCATTCGTCAACTCGCTCTTCGGATTCCTGAGATTTCCAACACCGCAATTGAAAAGATTTTGACTGGCGGCAGAATTTTACGACATGGGGATACAGATGTTGGAGCACTGTCTGCAAAAATTCTTGGATAAAAATGGCGATTATGTCGAAAAATAGCTGAAGTTTTTACCTTTAAAACAATGTGTAATGTTAAAGAAATAAAGAATGCTGCCTATTTTTAAAAAAATATGGGAACCTTATTTTACGATCATCCCTTGTACTATACATTTTTATAGTCTTGACATAAAAATATTTCCTGAATAGAGATTGATTTTTGCAAGAATATCTATTTTCTTGACGCAATAATCCATTTCTCTGCATGCAATTGCCACATTCCACTTGTCACTTTAACTTAATTCTAGATTTAATTTTAATTCGTTTCGCTATAACTCATCATTAGTGCAGTACTAACGACGCATCTGTCAAAAGCTCTACTATTTGCTTCTTTCTAAACGTTGTCATTAAGTTGGAAGAAGGTATTTATGGTAGAAAATCTATCCAAATTAATAATTTGGGTATAGCTATGTAATTTTTGGTAGTTGAATGACCTTAACCAATGGACATTTATACAAGAATGAGAGCTGTCTTGGATGACCAATGGTGATTACGCCATTCTAACGGAATTTATTGTGTCATAAGTTCGTTATTACTGCAAATCAGACCATATTGTATGTATAAATCATACAAATTTGGCGACCATATTTTTTGATCACCAATGTGTACTATTTTTAGATTTAAAAGAAAACCTGATGTCAACATCAATGCTGTACGATATCCAAACACTTTAAAATAACTGCTTCGGGAAGCATTCTCCGTATCGAAGAAAGCTTCAGTAGTCTTAAAAATGCACTCCCCTCTTTCAGAGCAATTCCTTTGATACAAGGATTTGTTCGTTCAAGTGCTTCTTGGCTTCGATTATGACAGCGAGTTCGTCTTTGAAATATTACCTTTTCAGACAGTGTGTACGCATAAAAGCAACGTCCTTAAATAATTCGAGTACATAAAACCTTTTAACGACTCCCTATTTTATCCCGGCCGCTTACCTAAAACCCCATAAAACACTACCGTTTTACAACGAGGAGAATATTAAATATTTCCGCGCAGATAAACGTACCAACCCAGCGGAACACGAGGTGCAGATGACACTCCTTGCAAAAGGGCATTTCCGACGGAATATAATCGCTGGCAAAAAGACTGCACCCTCTCCTCCTTGTGCGGGAAAGGAAAAAAGCGGTGGCATTATCGGTACCGAAAAGGGCATCCGACTTGTCTTCTTCTGCACTTGACATCGCCGCCTCCCCTACTGAAATATGGTACATGCAGGAAGACGGATGGGCATATATAGATAATGAGAGTATCCTTCTCGTTTTCGAGGCGCGCGATCCTTGTCTACCGCGGTTGTCACGCAAAAAAATGAAAGCTAAACAAAAAAGAGAGCCTATAGGATGACAGGAAAAGATATATAATTTTATCTGACGTTCGGAGCTCCCAATTAGTGGCCGAGTAACGTTTCCTCTTCGTGGAGCGGTAACGAGATTTTGTCTCTTCTTGCACGTAGGAAAGTGTCAAAAACAGGAAGCGCTTTTCAAGTTAGCAGGGTAGAAACAAGATTCGTCGCGATGAGATAGAGCAGAATGTATAGAGACAGTTACAAGAAAGAAGGGAGATGTCTACGCCAACGGAGGATTACTTTATTAAAATGGTTATTGCATTAAGAGTGTTATTGAGAAACTCTATGTGATTGATTAATATAAATTCTTTTAAGGATGTTGTTATTTTTTTAAAACTAAGATTTCATTGACTAATTGATAAAAATTTACATCTTCGCCATGTAAAGCTATGTCTAGAATACATTATATTGTGTTGGTAACTGTGTTCTATAACAAGAGTTATGATTGTAAGTCACGTTAATATGAGCACCATCTAGTGGAGGACATTGTAAAACGTGGCGATTAACGTGGCGATGTAAGTTGTATGAAGACTATATCAGTTCCATGGCTTATCTTATAATTATGGATTGGTACTTGGGTTATTTCATTTATGTTTGTAAGATTGGCCAGACATTTATTGTAGACAGCCTTGGTGTGGTTGCCATGTATACAGCTTTTTAATGAATATTTATTGGGGTTTTGTGAAATCTGTAACATCGTTTCATTGAATATTGTAATTTTCTTGTGACATGTACCGTTACCACCGAGACTACAAGGCCTAAGCGCTCTTCGATGACGTCACGCTGTTTAGGTGATGTGTCGCCATGCACGAAGCGGTAAAGGAATGGTTTTTTTGCATATCTTTTTCGGGTTTTGAAGGGCTTCCGATTTAAAGAGGATGCCAGTCGTCAACTGAGCCCTTCTTCGCATCCCATTCGATTTTGTTTTAGAAAAACGAAGTTTCAAAGCAAAGTTCAAACACGTAACCGAGCATCGTTTTCGTGAAAGATGTACTTATGGTTGATACTTAATCGACTAATTATTATTATTTGTAATTGTACATTTATTTGGACGAAACTAAGGTTGAAATGATACAGTAATTGCAATTTTATTCGAAATTTTGTTCAATTTCACGAGAAAATTTACAGACATGCTATTTAATCAGGGTCTTTAATTTCCTATTATGTGGTGTTTTACCTAATCTATCATTACTTTTCCCACAATAAATTTTGAGTAGGGTATATGTGGACTTGTGGCTTTCGAAATTAGCTTTTTCTCCGCTAAAGGGAATTTCATTATTATCGGGTGGCTGTCCTGAATATCCTAACCGTCTAAGACTGACAGCTGATTCCCGATGTAAATATTGAACATAACAATACTCATCATATCTAGACATATTTCGAGAGCGCAATGCGCACGCGGTCGCCATATTTCTTTCTTTTTCTAATTTTCACATTATAAACTCCCAATTCGATATTTAAATAGCGGCTTCATCAAAGCATTTTCCCAGCTACGTGCTTCCCATCAGGCTTCCAATAGAAAAAGGACGCAGGTGAAGCGAATAACTTTGCGGTTCATCATCAAGAGATTGGGTGAGGAAGACGAACTGAAAAGATGGGGACGGTGATGATGCGAAGTTATACCGCAAAGGGGCGGCATCGGAAGAAGGGAGCCTCAACAATGATAATACCGTCGGCACGCCACTATCTGTTCATCGATTATATTTTGTGAAGCATTCTGTGCGGCTAATATAACAACACAATATAAGCAGGGGGAGGGTAGGCGGGTAAAACGTTATTAAAAAAGTATTTATATGGGAGTAAAAGGGAAATTGATTGTATCCGCATGGGAGAAAAGACGATGATCCGTGTATAGGGGAAGATTATGGGGAAAAAAAGGAACAAGAGAGATCTTATTAAAAAGAAACAATATGCTTGCTTCCCCACGCAATTTTCGAACCTTCCATTTTATTTTTGATGAAAGACAAGTCCTGATATAAACTCCCGGACAAAATTAATGCACCACTTTATTAAACTTAAATAATTACATCAGTGGAAATAAAATAAACTAATTTATAACGAAAATGTACAAGTTGGGTTTGTAAGACCTCATGTTAAATCATTAAACACTTCTCTTGTTGAGTGAGATATGAAAAAAATCAAAATGAAGAAGATTTAAAAAATCGAAAGCGATAGAATTAGATCCAATCTGACGTTAGTACCTTGTAAGTCTTCGGCATGCTAGCGATTAAATCTTTAATGGTATCCTGGGGAATATTCCCCATTCTTCAATTACTTTATCCACCAGTTGATTGTAGTTGGCAGGTGGGAGTCTACGACCTCGGACCTATTCTTTAAGATGATCCCACAAATGCTCAAAAGGGTTGAGGTCGGGACTATTCCGTGGTCATTCCATTATCGAAATATGAGCAGCATGTAGATAGTCAACAACCCACAAAAGAAGCAAATGGCACTACCTGTTTAAGTACGATGTTTTTCAGGTAATAATCCGCATTCGTAGACCTCATACGTAAAGGAACCAACTCTGTATGAGCTGTGAAGCAGATGCCTCCCTTAAAACATTCCAGAGCCGCCACCAAACGGAACCCTTGGAGAGATGTTGAAAGAAATGAACAGACACGCTCATGTCCATCAGGAGATTGTAAGCTAACCTTCGTTTCGTCAGAGAATTAAACCTTTTTCCAATCATTAACAGACCAATGTTGATGATTTCTGGCAAAACGCAATCTTTGAACTTTGTGCTCTCTGGTAAGCAATGGGTTTTTTGCTGGTCTCCTGCTCTTTAATTCGGCTTCATTTAAACGTCTTCTGATTGTTTGGGACGATATTATAACATTATGAACCGCTGGTAATTCATTTTTTAACACATTACTAGTGATTCTCCGGCTTCTAAGAGCGGATTGTCTCAGAAAACGGTTATCCCTTTGATTGGTACATCGTTTTTGCCCTTGCCCCGGCCTTCGAATGTGAGATCCTGTTTCACTAAATCGTCTAGCCATGCGGCCTATGCTGGAATGATTTCTTCCTAGCACACCGACAACCGAATGCATCGAGTATCTCTCATCTATGATGCCTGTACTGCCTCCTCCACCGATAAATTTCTTTCGTGATTCTATTTTTGTACTTTGAAACACTCGTAGTTGAACGTTAAAATACGCATGTGATACAAACGATAACAAAAGATAGCTTAATAACTTGTCTTAATCAGCAGTTTCTGAACGTATTTTAAAATACTTGGTGGTCAAACATGACTAATTGACATTTGCAATTTCAAAACAAAGCAGCATATGCTTGAAATGTCAGAGGAGGTCCAAAGCTTACTTGTAAGACAGTTAGATAGTAGATTAAAAGTTATCCTTATCTCTGGGCGTTTTTAAGAAATGTTAGTGGTGCGTTAATTTTGTCCAGGAGCTTATTTTGAATAATAGGTAATTATTTTTATCTGTACGAATCAAATTGCAAAATTCAGCGCCATCTACGAGTGAAAATCATAACTTCTCGTTAACATCTTCTTGCAGGCATGGTTTTACTCCTTACTATTCATGATAATTCAAAGGCTTTTATTGTTATTTACTAACAGATTAGCATGTTTACGTATACATAGATGTTTTGTCTGATTTGTATCTTTAGCGTTTTGAAATTATTTTGAGTAACATTAAAATACACGGCTTAAATGCCTCTATTCAGTATGGCTTTTATAGGCAACGTTTTAGTATTAAAAATTTTCCATAAAAAAGCATGCAAAAAAGGGTCGATCGCTTTACTTCGCCCGAGATCCATATTTCTTAGGACTTTTTTGATATCCCGAGAAGCGGCGCTTTATTAAATTCTAAAGTCGCCAGTTCTTGTGTACGGCCCGAGATCGTAATTCGCGGAGGCGTCTTCTTTTTATATCTCTCCTCTCTCCGAAAAATGCACTTTGAAAATCTTGGCGAATAAAGGAACAGCGTTTTTTTTTTAATTTCGCCTTTACGATCTTCAAAAACTTTAAGAAGACGTCGCCGAACAAATTGAGAGTTATCTAGGATAATGGGGTGAGTGCTCTTGTATTACAAGCGATGAAAATTGTGTTTATAGATTCTCCCTGAATGTTGGAAAGATACAGCATACGAGGATATGCTGGAAAGTTTCCAGTTTAACATGGGAAGAAGTATGTTTTCTTCCTCGAATTCAGTTTTATTTCTATCTTTTCCCAGCGAGGTTTCCGTTTTTTTAATCCATCCTTGACATTTTATTCTGCAAAATAGGCATTTGTGAGTGTGATGGTCTCTTCATTCGATGAAAATCTCTGCCCTTCGAGCAAAACTTTGAGCTTAGAAAATAGCAAAAAGTCACTGGGGGCCAGATCTGGTGAATAGTGCGGGTGGTCTATGATTTCGAACCTCAATTCGTGAATTTTTGCCATAGCGACCACAAAACTTTCTTTATCTTCAAATGTAGCCGTCTTTCCGTAATTTTTGCTTTCAGCTTGTCAAGTAATGATCGGTAGTTTGCTTCCGTTACTGTTTTTAATTTTTTCAAAAAACCGTTGCCACCATTTTCTCGGCCTATGGAACAGTCTTCGCCTTTCTCGGATTCACCATTCTCAGTTCATTGTTTCGACTGTGCTTTGGCTTCAGGAATGTGCCTTGGCTTCCAAATTTCATCTTTAGTTATTAATAGACACCAAAACTGTCGCTTATTTCGCTTAAATTGGTTCAACATGGTTTTGGAGACGTTCACTCCAGTACGTTTTTTGTCCTATATAAGCAAACGCGACGTGCGGTTAGCTTTCTTATGCCCAAATCATCAGATATATGGCAAATACGTTCTTTCGGGGTGCCCTCGGCTTCTGTTACATCCCTAACCTTAATTCGACTTCGCAGTAACATTTGGGGAACTTTTCCGATGTTATCGGTAGTGGTTGCCGTTTTAGCTGTCCTGAATGTTCATCGTTAACCAAGCTTAAGTTTAGTTTTTAAATCTAACTATATGCAATTCTTTCAGAAGCTCCATCTTCTCTCGATGCTGCTCAGCCAGATAGGTTTTCTGGGCATTAAAAAATTCAATTTTAGCATCTGCTAATGAAGTCCATCTTTTATTCGTTACTGCTCCTGTAACCCTCCTTTTTTATTGGCTTTCCTTCAGAAATTCCATACTTCTCGCACTTTATTGGTTATTATTTTTAATACTAATGATTACTAAGAGTAAATATTTGAAATTACCTGCAACTCTCCATACCAACATTATATTTTACTCCTAATTTTGAGTTTAACTGAACCTCGAGTTCACGGTTTAAGTTCAAGTTCATAGTCCTCCTTACATAGTTAAAGAATTCCATGTCTATCTCTTGTTTTAAGTACCTTCCCAACTGTTGGAATTCGTTTTTAAATGTAATCAAGCCAGTAGATTTCCATCTTCTGCGATAATCAAAGACGAAAGTCAATTAGGAACGAGGCGTGACAGAGAGCGCCATAACAATACGTCAGCATTGGTAGGGGCAGAGAGGCGGCATCGCATATGCATTGCTAGGTCACGTACATACATCATTAGAGTGTATATGCGATGCCGCCTCCCTTCCCCTTCTAATGCTGACGCACTGCTAAGTCCTCGATCCTAATTGACTTTCGTCTTTGGTGATAATACCAATCCATCTTTAAAACTGGTACATAGGCTTCCGTTGTCGTCATATACTTTTCGTAACTTCTTGGCGGCAGAAGCTACGACAGCGACGCGGTTCCAACCCGGAAACTAAAGGTATACATCTTTAAAACTTTTTGTAAACCAGGGCAGGTAATGCGACTTGGATCCCGTAGATATTTTTGGCACAGAGGTATCTAGAGTCATGTATACCTCCCGATAGAATTCATCTAGAACCGAATCCACATCATGAAAGCTATTCAATGATGACCAGTCTAGGTTAAAAAAAATGTACGTATATTTGGTGAAAATTGGTTCCTCTAAAGTTGTATCTGAAGTTGTTGTTGCAAGGAAACAAAGCATTTTTAATGGTGCCGGCCAATTTCATAGAAACTGCTAATGCTGCATGATAACAATCCTCAGGGGCTAGCGAATCTGACTCGTGTTCAACGTCGATGTCGGTGGTAGTATTTGAAGGGATTAGATCTAAGTCTATTGAAGTTATGCATGGTGTTAAATCGAGATAAGCCAAATGAACTAATAAAGTTCATAAAATAGTGAAGCTTAGATTTAGATTAGTATTCGAGGCGATTCTTGACCTATCCCACTGCGGCCTTTTCAGATCTATTTGGTTCCTCTAACATTAGATCAATTACGTTAGCTTTACCTTTTTCACCAGATCTAGGGAGCCTTGCGAGTGATCCCTCTACGTAGGTTGCGGTTTTTTGATATTCCGCGCCCATCTCTGAGGCAGACAGAATCTATTTGCTGTTTCCTCTGTCAGGCCAAGGTTGCTCACGTGTTTCTTGAGCATACAATCTCCTGTTAGCAGGCCTACTACTGTTCTAACAGACTTTTTGTCCCTACTTAGTAGGTCTACTGTAAATTTACACCTGTGTCCAATCAGAAATTGTTTGGCCTGTCTCTGACCTGGAATACTTTTCCACCAGTCTTGAGATTTTTTATCTTTCTATCATTAAGAATAGATACGGGGAAGCTTGCGCAGCTATCTACTAATACGCGGTGGATTCTACGATTACGGGACTGGTACCGGAGGAAAGATCGATCTTTCGTCCGGAAAAGGAAAGCCAAACAAAAACATTCAATCTAGTCGGTCTAGGTATTCCATATACCTACCTATATTACATATTCGGGATAACTTATAATCTCATTTGAGCATTTTTAAAGCTGCATATCTCTCGAAATCTCAACGGGTATCGAAAGTTACGAAATATGGACGGATGCAATGCATGTATGCCACAGTATTACCCCACCAAGTTGCATATATGCGATAAAAGTTGGGCAATAAATCAAGTGCCATTTCTATTCTTATTCTTACGCCATATTTTGAGGTCAGTCGTGTATGAAAAATACGTCGGAATTTCGTAATATGTTAGAGGAAGAATATCCAGCAGCTACACTTGTAGATAAGCGAAAGAACTTTCCACCTACATACATCGTGGCTAGTGGCATAAACTTTTGACATTCCGTAAGAATTGCATTCTTCATTCTCCAACACGTTTTAGCGTAAGAAAAGTTAGTTAAGATCTTTCAGAGTTTAAATGTTATTGCCGATACGTTGAAGGTGAATAAAATCGGTCAAAATTTAACTTTACGAAATGTATTTACAAAGAGTATACAACAAAAATACCTTGGAAATACTCTAGAACAGTGGTCGCCAACCTTTTCAATGTGTTGAGCTACTTTGATAATTTTGGAGCAAACAGTGAGCTACCTAGTCGTAAACGAGGTAAGCCAACCTAAATGAAATAATGCACAGTTATATTCGACATACATGTATTTATTTTACTAATACATACTAATATAAATAAATTAATAACTAATACATACTACATAACTAAATCTATACCTACCAAACGTGGGTGTTTGAAAAATAACCAAAATTTTTATGCAGCCACAATGGCATGTCACATACGATTTAATAAAAGCGAATAAAAATAACAAAAAAGTAACGCACTATTTTAAACAAAAACATGTGCAGATAAAAACTGCATGTTCAATGAGAAGGCTGACACTTAGACTTATCGGTAATTTTTTTAATGTTTGCAGTATAGTTTGATACAGCCATTCGAAAACAATTATCCAAATGTTCATCTGTAAGTCGATTGTGGTATTTGTTCTTAATTAACTTCATATTGGGGAAAGAAGATTCACACAAATAGGTTGAACTAAATAACGCTTTCACTTTCAAGGCAACACGACATAGAACCGAATATTTGTCTTTGCTTACTAAAGGCCAGATACATTTTGTATTTGAGACGAACGATTTTAAAGCTAAATCATTTTGAAACGCAATCACTTCCATTTCTGTTGTAGCGATGTCTTCGCCAAAGTTCTGCATAACATAAGTTGCAAACTGTTGGATATTAATTTCTATGAAGGGTGAAACAACAAATTGCGCCACTAAATCAATTTCGTTGAAATCCTTAAAACGATTTTTGAAGTTATCCTTCAAGTTAGAAATTATTTCTACATATCTACTGTCATAGGGTTCCAATAGATTTTCAGATATCTTTTCTGAAAGAATAGGAAAATGCTTGGTATCGCGGTTGATTAGGTTTTGTTTCCAAAACTCAAGCTTTTGGATAAATGCTTGTATATCAAAAATCATTTCCACTAGTTCTTTGTCTCTTCCCTGAAGCTGCAAATTAAGTTAATTTAATTTTTCTGTGATGTCCACAAGAAAACCAAAATCTCTAAGCCAGATTGAATTTTCCAGTTCCGGAATCGGTACATCGCGTTGTTTGAAAAATTGAATCATTGCAGATAGGACATCATTAAAACGTTTCAGCACTCGTCCTTTACTTAACCATCGGACTTCAGAGTGAAGAAGTAGCTCCTCGTATTGACAGTCAATTTCATCGGCTAAGGTTTTGAATAATCTTCTTTGTAACGCTGGAGCTCTAATTTTGTTCACAATTTTTACTACCAATTTCATAACGTTGTTTAGTTTTGGAAAATTTCCACATAATGCTTGCTGATGGGCAATGTAGTGGTGACAGAGAAATTGGGGAAAACTTTCATCTTTACGACATAACGCTACCAGACCCTTATCACAACCCACCATAGCTGGAGCGCCATCGGTTGTCAAGCCTACCATTTTAGATATTGGAATTTTCTCAGTAGAAATAATATTTTTGAAGTGAGAAAACAACTTCAGCCCAGTAGTAAGTCCTTTCAGTGGAATGAATTTTAAAAGATCTTCTTTAATCGTAAAATCACTAAAAACTATCCTGACGAATACGGCTATCTGGGAGGTGTCAACCACATCTGTAGATTTATCCAGTTGCAGTGAAAAATAAATACAGTTATCTAAGCCACTTCTTAATTGAAAAAAAATATCATTGCTCATTACTAGAGTAACCTAAACTTGCGGACTCGCATAGGCGTCGGTATTACGGGTTAATATAAGAATACGAAAAATTCATAAATAAACTAAACCGGTAGAGAAGCAGGCATATAGTGTCGGCCTTGAATATAAATCATGTTAAACCGCGCTGAGAGAGATTTCGTTTTAGTACCGGTTGAGCTGTTGCAGAGATTAGTCGAACGGTCAAGGTTATGTACTTACGTGTCGCTTTTGAAAATATAGCTGGTATTTTTTGTGTGTTGTAGTATTATACCAAGTACATAATTAGTGTATCGTTTCATATAGAACTAATATTTACATACCTAAGAAAACAATGCCTCGTAATAGATTTCCTACTAATGTACATAAGTATGTGTCACTTTTTCCCCATTTAAAATATGACGGTAGTGCAGTTTTTCGCTTAATATGCAATGTTCGTTTGGCTGCATTGGACAGAACTGATTGCCAGAGGCATGTCAATGGTATTAATTATATGAGAAATGCAAGAACTGAAATACCTTATACACTATTCCTCATACATTTATTAATTATGTTTACCTCTTGTAATCTTCCGTTGTCGTTGATGAGAAAAGCAGCTTTTAAAACGTTTTGGCGACAATACGTTCCAAAGTACCCATTACCCTCACAAACACAATTACAGAATCATTTGCCGCGAATGAAAGAGATGCTAGAAAATGTGTGTAAACGTGATTTGTGTTCCAAAAAAATATGGATTACCGTGGATGAGACGACCGATATAAAGAAAAACAGTATTGTGAATGTAATAGCTCGCGTTTTATCTAGCGAGAACACAGCATCTCGATATTTGTTAGCTTGCAAACGTGTTCAACAATGTACCGCGGAAAATATTCAAAAAGTGATAATGAACGCTTTGAAAAAATGTAAAATTGCCCAAGATCAAGTTGTGATGATTGTGACAGATAGTGCAGCAACGATGTTAAGTGTTGGGCGATCCTTAAAACATATATTTCCTAACTTAATACATATAACCTGCGTGCTGCATGCTTTGCATTTAGTTGGTGAAGTTGTTCGACAACATTACGGAAACGTTGATCGGATGATTGTAAGTACTAAAGCAGTGTTTCGTAAATCTCCTAAACGTTTAAAAGAATTTTGTAAATTTTGTCCAGGTATTCCAGAACCTCCTGAACCAATTTTAACGCGATGAGGTACTTGGCTAACAGCAGCTTCTTACTATTTGATCCATTTTCAACAAATTCAATCAGTTGTAATGCGATTTAATCGGAATTAATCCAAAGCAATTAGAGAAAGTCAAAGAGAATTTCAAATTCCTCAACTTTTAGAAGATTTAACAACAATATGTACCAATTATACAGTATTACTAGATGCCATCAGAAAACTACAATGTACTGAATTGTCATTGCAGGAATCATTAGACACAGTGGAGAGTGTAAAAAATAAATTACACACATTAAATGATACGCCAGGATTATGCGCTAGTCAAAAGTTGGCAGATGTTTTAAGGAAAAATCCCGATTTTAATACTTTAGGGGCCGTTTATAATAAGTGTAAGAATAGTGAACTTTTAAGTGATTTTGAAAAAACAGTTTCTACATGCAAATGTAACTTATAAGAATATTTTTTCTTGTCGACGCACAAGGTTTAAAGAAGTAACTGTGGAAACATATGCAATGATGCAAGTTTACAGTAGTTCACATCCTGATGCCTCTAATTTGTTGAATAATTGACAAGTAGGTTTATTTATGAATTTTTCGTATTCTTATATTAACCCGTAATACCGACGCCTATGCGAGTCCGCAAGTTTTGATTACTCTACGCATTACTTCTGCTCGTCTCATCACTGTTTTAGCAGAAAGTTGCATAGATTTTATAGCAGACACGATCTCGCCAACTGTAACCCAATCGTTGGACGTTGATTATGCCATTCAGTTTTCAATTGAGCGCAATGTCGCCGCGCGTTGCGTATATATCTCCTTCAAAGCAACCCAGATCGTTCTAGAACACTAGCACGCTGATCGGTTCCAGACGATTCTAGCGTGGTAACGTCGGCGGCAGATCGCTCACCGCAGTGTTGCCGCGGCTTGTGTTTATTATGAGAATTTTCGAAATTTACGGAAGCTTCTATGATTTTTACACCTTTGTATTTTTAAAATATGTTGTGAGCTACCAGAATTGCCTTCGCGAGCTACCGGTAGCTCGAGATCGACGGGTTGGCGACCATTGCTCTAGAATATTTAAAAATAATAAAAGAAAAACAGACTGCAAACAATCACCTCTTCGCCAGAAACAAGAGTTAATTTTACACTCTAAATTTATCGAATTAAATTGTTATTCTTTTAACAACATCATCCATTTGATAAAAATCATGTTCCGTTTTTTTATACGCTGCCAAGAACAATATTCTTTTCGCTATTAAACCTCTTTTTACATCGCTAAATCGGGGAAATAAAAGAGATTATTTCTGCTGTTCTGACAAAATTCTCACAAGTGTTTCACAAGACAAATGGATGATGCCAAAATCCATTAAAATACGGGAGAAGGATGAGATTACGCGAGGTCGAAAACATTGCATCGCCGAAAATATCAGCGCAATAAATCAAAAAATGAATACATTTGATGCATTTGAATATTTTGAGTTAAGAAGGAGAAAAAATGTTAGATATTCATGATACGTAATTGTTTAGTAACAATGCGGAGGACTTCTGACCTAGCTTCTGAATTAGGAATCCAACCCTATTTAGTACGATCAATGCTCGGTTCGAAGTTAAAGCACAACGAGATGGAACAATGAATAATTCAGAACTGGGTTATGTATCTTATCTTGTACTAGTATAGTAGACTGAAGTGCAGCATAATGTTCATTGTTAAAGTGCTTTCATTCATGTAAATGCTATGATAATATCAGTGAGTAATTGCTTTAAATGTATTCATACAGTAATGTTGAAATAAATAACAAAAATATAGTACATTTCAGATAGCACTGGTCATAGATGATGTTAATGGTTTTCCTATGGGGAATGTTTGATTTATTTTTTATCTATACCTAGTTGGACGGATTTTTACGAGGTTTTGAGACATTTTATGCATTGGAACAAAAAAATAACATTGAAAATAAAGAAAAAAAAACGAGAAAATCCATATTTTTCTCTGGAAACCCATACTGGAACTCCTCAGAGGGTCAACGTGTGGGCCGGCATCCTAGGTAATCACATTATTGGGCCGTTTTAAAAGTATTTGGAATTGCTGTGAGAGACACAATGTTTCCAACTATTGGCAATATTCCTGTAAACGAGAGGATCGTTTACCAACACGATGGGGCACTACCACATAGCACCAGGGACTTTTTTGTTTGGGGTTACATTGCAAGGAGGGTGCATCAACGAATTAAGACAGAGAATAGTGTAAGCATTTAAGGAAATAACAGTAAGAAATCTTTAGAATGTGAAACGTCACTTTCAAGTAAGATTAGGACATTTTGAACACTTGCTTAGTTAACTTACGTCATAATACAATTTTTTTCATAATTTACCTTTGTTTGTTACCTTTTTGTACTAAGAGTTAATTTTTTGTTGTTTTAGTTTAAGCAGGTAATTAATTTTTGATAAAATTTTGTTCATAGTTGTTTGTTTCCTTTAGTTGTTAAGAGTGTATTTTTGTGTTTACATAAGTAACAACCATTCTGAATTACATGTTTCCTTGTAGTGAATTGCTTGAATAACACTAGCTGTAGCTTTGATTGACATAACATGGGCTGAGGTTTCCAGTCGCAAAATTGTCTCATTATCTCTGCTAAAAAATTTCTAAAATTGCCGCGAAGGCTGCTACTTTCTTTTCTTTAATTTCGACTTTACTCTTTTGTTCCAAGGCATAAAATGTCTCAAAACCTCATGAAAATGGTTCTAACTACGTGTGGATACAAAATAACACTCGCCGTAGGAAAACCATTAACATCATATAAAGGTTTTAAAATGTAAATACCTATCGCCAGTGTTATCTGAAATGCACTGTATGTATGTCAATTTTGGATCTTGGAAAATCGCTCGAGTTTGTTCCGTTTTTCCGAAAGTAATCTGAAAAGTTTCCAGTCTAACATAGAAACAAATATTTTTTTGTCAAATTCAATTTTATTTCTCAACATAGCCTTCTTGTAAGTCTATACTTCTTCCCAGCCTTGCCCCGATCTACTTAATCCGTTCAAATAGTAGGCCGCATCTTGTTGTGTGGCCATTGTTGTCTTAGTGGAACAAAATTTTCTTTCTCTTCAAATATCGCCGCTTTTCCGCAATTTCTGCCTTCAGTTTGTCATGCAATGATGCTTTGTATGCCCCCGTTATTGTTTTTGCTTTTTCAAGATAGTCAATTAACACAACTCCATTACTATCCCAAAAAACAGTCGCCATTGCTTTCCTGGCTGATGGAACAGCCTTCGCCTTTTTCGGAGCCGATTCACCCTTCGCACTCCACTGTCTTGACTGTCGCTTGGCTTTAGGAGTGTACTGATGTATCCAAGTTTCATCTACAGTTATTGATGCCGAAACTTCGACTTACTTCATTTAAACTGCTTCAACAGGGTTTTGGAAATGTTTATTCGAATGCGATTTTGGTCCCGAGTGAGCAAGCGATTCGCTTTTTCGTGTCCAAATCTTCAGTCAACATATGGCAAACATTTTTTTTCGAAATAGGTACAAACAAAAGAGGAAGACAGCGACAGAAATGGAATAGCACTGTTCAAATGGCACTGAACAACGAAGGATCATAGCGAAGAAGATGGCAAAAGACAGGACAAGGTGAAGAAGATTTATCCATGAGAAGGGAACCTCGTCGCCTTAGGATAACAAGAGGACTGGACTATGATGATGAATTTAGATGGCGTTACTCTTACCACATTCGTAGAAGACCTGTGGATAATTTGTGGTAATAAATTGCCTTTTCATATTCACCTTAACTTTGCGTCATTTTCTAAAACATTTTTGTCAGGATTCCTTCTTCTTGAGAATTAAAAGAATGCAATTGCCCTTACTTTTACTTATTAAACGTTAGACTCCGCCAAAACGAAAAGCAGTGTTTTACATTACTCGATAGATTCTACAAATCTGCCAAAAGTCTCAATTTGATCAGTGATAATCATCTTGGAATCTATCCTTACTAAATATGTACCACACTTATTTCTGTTTGTTGCGAATTGTATCTACATGTACCATATCCATCAGAAGTATGTTTTATCATGACTTTAGATCACTCAATAATGCACAGCTTGAAAAACGCCAACAATTCGCCTTCTCTCTCGCTATCCTCCTTCTTGGAAGCATTGGGGATTCTCTAAGAGGCCTAACAAATTCGCGTCACGTATTTCGACGTATAGAATAACTTTCCTTTGACGATATCTTTTACTGTATTTCGACTGCTTTGCCGAATAGGAAATATATCGCCATTCTAGCCAGCTGACAAGGGAATAACTCAATATCCGTTGGTTCTCAATGGCTTGAAAGCGGGCCTTGGTCCTCCCCTACATCCAAGCGCAAGGAGTGTTAGGAATCATTCACATGTCAATCAGTCGATGGTCGCCGCTAATTCGATATATATATTTTCCATTTCCCTCTGGAGACTTTTCTCCTTCTTTTTCCCGAATTTATTTTTGCAGCGAACAGATTTACTCTCTTCTTCCTGCGGTTCATCCAAACTACCGCGAACGCATTAACGTCGAAGCTGTTAAGTGATAAGCGTATGCACCCCCTCGAGTATATCGTTACCCCATTAGGGGCACCGGGAAAGGGTCTATGAATAATGCAACGCGGCCGTTTAGTTTGTAAGAGGCCTCTCTTTTTGCGTTTTGAGCGGAAGATAGGGGGATAAGATTATCGCAAGATGTTGCAATGAGGACAAAGTGAATTGACACCTGATTTCTTTTTTTGAGATTGAAGGTAGCAGGATTCTTGCACGTCAGGAATCTCTTAAAAACAGAAAGTTAACTAGCACGAGGGTGGGTCAATATGTCCGTGACTTTTTGAATGAGAGATAGTTTTTTTTCGGCAAAAAAAACGTTTTACTTCTCAAAATAGTTTCCTTCTAGCTCAATAGACTTCGTAAAACGTTTCTTCAATTTGTCGATCCTTTCCAAATAAGATTTATCAAGGTTTTCAGAATAGGTGTTTGAGCGATGATTTTATCGTTGAAACCAAATCATTTTCCGCCGAGCCATTTTTTCAGGTTTGGAAACAGGAAATAGCCACTGGGGGCTAAATATACTTCTGTTGAAACAAATTTAAAAAGTAGCAACAATTATAAACGATTACTAGACGCAAAAGAAAAATTGCAAAATACTGTGTTGTCGTTAGTAGAATCAGTGCAAATTGTGGACGAAGTTAATATATTGTTACACGGTATAAACGACGCAAATGTGTAGTGGTGCATCTGCAGATTCATTAAGCTTCACCGAAACAAATGTAGAAACATACCTGATGGTGCAAGTTTTTCAACAATTCTTTTCACACTGTTAAGAAGTTACGTTTATTAATTATATTATTTATCGTTACGGTGTTAAGTACAACAGATTTTTTAAGAAACTACATTGTTTACTTTTTACGATTATTACATTACATATAACAACAAATGCTGTTTTCAAACAAAAAAAAACTAACAATGGCAATAGAAACATTTCAATGTGTGCATATATTCGCTTTACTTACCAAACATTTTTATTGCGTCAGCTTATATTTTTTACACTGGGGTATTGATTTCAAAATATCACTTCTGTCGGCTAAGAGTCACACATACTTATAATCCGCGCCCATGTGACCGATCCGATTCTGTTGCGAAGATCGATTCTGCCCGGCTTACTTATCAAAAAGGATATCTAAAGAATATTTTTTCATCTTTAACTTTGAAAATATAAGAGTAAGTTTTTTTACAGACAACCTCAAGTAAGTAAAAAAAAAATAGACGGCCTCGTAAAACCTAAAAACATTACTTCAGACTTTATATTTCTCCAACTGGAATTTTCAGCAATGGCACCGTTCAATGGTTACACACGTACACCAACAGTACAAAAAAACACCTTTAGGAAAAGAAACATTCAAGCAGCTTAAAATTTTCAACTCCTGACAGGTGAAACGCGCCGACACAACCCATAAAACATCTAAAACATCAATCGCCTTTTGTTTACCTGTCCAATTCGACGAGAACGAAGTTTACAAATTGATGTTCAAGGTATTTGGGCGTTACGCGGAAAGGTTTTGTTTCGGAAACGAATGCTTTTCGGAATCTCGCCTTTTTTTCTTGTTTTCCGGAAGAGAGAGGACGTTTGTATGTGTCAAGTAGGCCGAGTCGAACATTGTAAATTAAAATTTAAATATCGCGAATGGGGATCGAAAAAAAACAAAAGAACTGAAACGTAAAGGTAAACAGTCGAGTTCTTTTTTCAGTTCTTGTTTTCTTTATTTTTCTTTTCGCATTTCGTAGCAGCGTGGTCGGATGGTTATGGTTCCTTTTTAAAGCGTTGTTACGCTCCGTATCTATCGTTAAATTATTCAGAGAAAGGGATATAAAACGCTTGGCGTTCGACTCTCAACGTTGAATTCTTAAGGCGAAGAAAGGATTTCGTCTATTTTACTTATATTGCCGTTTTTTAAAAGAAAAAATTACACAAGAAGAGGATTTATTTCAATTTTAGAACTGTTTTTATTAGATTTATACTGCTTATTATGTAAATTTGGTTGTGCAAACTTTAGAATGCGAATAAGCTGCATTTAGAGGCGTATTACAGGATTTTGGCCATCTTTACAGGAAGTAGGTTTTAACGTCTTTATTTCTTTTAAATTTATTCTTTTAAAAATAAGTCATGATGGTTTCTGCAACGAGATGATACCGCGTGTATGAGACATGTTATGTGAAGAAGAGTAGGAAAGCATATTTTCAACATCCTACCGACTTTCAGCATTGTTGCAGCTCCATCAGTGACTTGGGGTCCTGTGATTCAAAATGCTCTTAACGAATCTTTTATTATCTTCACAACGGTTTCAGCACCACTTCTTTCAATCCTTTTACTGGTTAATAACAAGGAAGCTGCTGGATCATTACGTTTTAAAGGACGCGCTACAATATGAATCACGCTGTGTTTCTGTGCATCAGTTGTTTCATCCACACTTACGCAAATTTTCTTATTTTTCAACTCGTCTACTATACAGTTTTTTACTGTACCCTGCAAATGTGGTAAATTGTATCGCAATGGTCTAGTGGTTGGTAGTTTCCACGAGGGAACATATTTATTCCAAAAAAGACGAAAGTGTTCATTGTCTACTAAGTGTTGTGGGTTGTTGCACATACTTAGCATATAAATAAAATCATACAGAGATTCCCAGTACGGAATATTGTTGCTTAAATTCAGTACATGACGTTTACTTTTAATATGTCTTCTACAGTAAAAAGTATCGCGACTTATCAACCGTGTATTGCAAATTTTGCACTGAATGATAGTAGCTGTATATTCCAGCCCAGGGAAACGGCTAATATATTTGTTCACATGCAATGCTAAAGGTCAACTTCGCTTACGATGATTCATGTTTTAAAAGACTCACACCGCTAAACCGATAATTACTGAACGACTGTTCACTTTCACGCCTATCGAATGATTAAACTCTCCAATGGCTTCGCATCGACCTCGGGCTCGGGCTTGATTTTGTTAATAACATTGCTTAACAACCGTAAGTTTTCCATAGCAGTACGTGTAGGATGAGTATTGCTGTTTTGCGTGACACTATTATGTTCTTTCTTGAAATGCCATATCCATCAATGTCCTGCTTTAAATGTTTTGTATCCAGTTTCTTGTTTAGATATGTTTTTCACATCTTCGACAGAAGGTCGCTTGACTCTATAATTTTTTGCAGTATTCTACTACTTTAATTTTGCAACCTAAGTCAATAATACTGCGACCTTCTTGAGGACCACAAAATATATTTCCAAAATTTCCTTCATCTTCTGCTACATCTTCCACAAATTGCGTTTCATGTGGTTCTTCTAACCATTCGAACTCTAATCCTGTTACATATTCAAAGGAGAACATGCTTTCCTGTTGAGCACTTGCAATCGTATCTTTCAAGGCACTATGCAACTCAATTTCTTCCGACACGAAAGGAATTATTGCAATGTTGGCAAATTGAAACGTTGCAAGTAACATATTCAACACATTAGTCATATTAATCGTTGCCATTATGCCAAACTACAACTACGTGACAGAATGTGTGTCTTTTTAGTTTTAATGTTTGACTGTCTAAATTTGTTATGTTAAATAGGACTTTGTCTTGACATTATTTAAACAAGTACTCGAACTCTGTGGCAGAGGAACACTCAAATACTTCACTAAAATTGTGGTAAGTTTCTTTTTTTTTGACGTTATCTATTAACAATCAGAGAACAGTTTAATTCCTAGATGAAAAATTCCTAAAGGAACTATGCAACAGCTTAGCGCTTCGTAGAACTAATTCTGAGTTCTAGTTGCGATTTTAAGTGAAAATTTGGTAACATTTAACAATTTTTAATTTCCAGAAGAAAACTGTTTGATGCTTTCGGAAGTATGGGGGGTAACATTCAAAAAAATGTTGCAAAAAAGTTTCCGATTGAGTTTACAACAAAAAAATTTTCAGAAGGTGGTATCTTGAGAAGAAGAAAGTCTTACATTTCTCTTGAAGAGAATGATCGAAATTTCAATTTTAAAACATCTCCCTATGTCTTCTGATTTGTTTTCTTAATTTCTTTTCTCCTTCTGTCAATTTATTGTCTTCATTAAATTAACTAGTCAATCTGTCTTTCAATTCAATGCACCCATCCATCTAACCGATTTTCTTATCCTTCCGAACCATAGACTCTAAACAGCCAAAACTTTCCCTCCAACTTCGACGTCCGTTTGTTTACTTTGCCGAACTTTTCGGCCATCCTCAACGATGAAGTTTCCTCCTTGAAGATACGTACATTTCCCGTAAAGCGACTGGTGTCGCCGCGTCATTTTCCTTTCAACATCCAACGGAGAAGATAATTAAGCGTTTTGTTTCAATTTCGCGTTATTAATCTGTCCAGGAAAGCAGACAGGCGGAGGACACGACAAACAACGCCCGCCGGATGGAGACACGAAGAACATTGAGAGGGTGATAGTGGGGAGAGGAGGGGGATTGGAGAAGCAGGCGAAACGGTTTTTAGACGACGCTGTTTCCACGAAAGAGTCAAAATTTAAGGCGGCGAGAGCAAAAACTAATTAACTTGCAGATTAATTTAATCCAAAGACTAAGGATGCTGGTGGTGATGGTGGCGGAAAGGGGATCGGGGATAGGCGGGTTGTAGGCGACACAGAAAAAAATAGGTTGCATCTTAAACGTCCTTTGTCTCGGCGAGAGAAAATATTTTAAAATTAACGCTGGAGAGGAAAAAAATACTGTTTTAAAAGGGAGGGATGTGATTCTTTTTGCTGGAGTTTCTTCCTTCGCGAAAAAGAAAAAAATGAAGGACAAGCGCTAGGTGATCATCCCTTCAAAGTTTTTACTTTTAAATTAGACGTTTTTCACCTTGTTTGCATTTATGTTGGAAGTGCTTTTAGCGGTGGTGATGGTGAAGGAAAGAGGATCGAAAATAGGCGGATTGTAGGTGACAGAATTGTCTCGGTAGGAGAAAATATTTTAAAATTAATGCCGGAGAGGGAAAAATATTGTTCTGAAGAGAAATGATGTGATCATCTGATCTGAGGCAACAGAAAAGGTGAAGGACAAGTGCTAGGTGATCATCTCAAGTTTCCATTTTTAAAATTGAAGTTTTTCACTTTGTTTGAGTCAATGCAGCATCGTAATAGTGGTTAAACGGATACTCTAAAACTGTGGCACTGGAACACTGAAACAGTTCACTAAAACCCTTACCACAACACTTAATTCGTACTGGACGCACGTTTTGATAGCCAAGCTATCATCATCAGCAGCAAGACTGAACTAACAAGCTAAGTGAAAATCTAACCTTATAAGGAAAATAAATTATGCAATATGTAAATTTAAAATCGTAAAATTTAATGAGCCGCTTCATTACACAGGACTATAAATAGCCTAAAGGTAGTGAGTTAATAAATCCTAGATTACAATGAAGCGGTTCATTGCACATGGTTAAAATTACAACTATAAAAGATTAAACATGATGTAACAAAGGATAAAGGCTGGAATTTAGTGGTCCTAAATCTGAATTCATTAAGTCAGTTTTGTTTTTGTAAATTTCCATGCCTTCATAACAATTTAATTGAGAAGTACTCCTTACGTTTTTAATTAACTTTATATTATCAACATTATGGTTATTTTCAAGCATATGTAGGGCAACGCTAGATTTATCAAACCTTCTGAATTTGAGATGAGCCAAATGTTCTTTGTATCTAATTTTGATTGATCTTTTTGTCTGCCCAATATACACTTGATCACAATCTTTACATGAAATTTTGTAAATTCCTGATTTATCCATGTTATCCACTGTAATAGTGGTTCATGCTGAAAACATTCGATATTTTTTTCAATGGAACGGTTTTGTGATTTAAAGAACTTTTTATGTAGTGGTGGGCACTGAAATTCAAGAAGATTCTTCTGAATAACATTTTTGAAGAAATTTTTCAATGATGAGGTATAATCCATTCCTAGCAATGTTATGTAGAGGGGCATAAGAGATTACGTTGCTTCGATACAGAAGAACGAAAACACGATTCGATAAATGGATTTTCTGGCCAAAATACCCAATAAAATTCATCATATTTTTTTATCTGTTTTAACCCTGTGATTTCTGGTTGTTTTCTAAATTTGTTGGAACACCTTTGGGTTCGGAAAGGTTTTAGTATGGCTTATTCCATAATGGTAGAAATATTTTACTACCAGTGTTTTCCCAAATAACAATAAAACTAAACAGTTGCTTCCGATATTGCAATTGAAGATTATTGGTTGCAGAATTGATAATGATTTGAATTTATAGATTGCCAAGTACTTTTAGACAAGGCAGAGTTGTACGGTGTTCGAGGAAATAAAACATTTTGGTGAAAGTCTATTTATTGTTTACATTTGTCAATCCTTCTAAATTTAAAACGAGTCAGATGCTGTTTTTACCGAACTTCGATTGATGTTTTGGTTTACCCCCGTATCGGATCTAAAGTTATGGAAAATATGCTGAAGTATTACCGTTACTTCGATTTGTTGGTGAAAGGTCTTGGTGATTTGGAAAAAAAATGTGCCATACAAAGTTTTGACAAAGAAAATAAACTAACAACCTTTTCACTATTCATTTAGTTATCTAACAGAAGGTTTTCTAAATGTTCCAAAGTTATATTAACTAGTAAGTAGTGACACTTGTTAGACAACCACCTGGAAAGCAAGTAACTTGGTTAATGGTTCTCATACTCTTTCCTGGTTTGAGCTTCTTGGGTAAACAGTAAATTCTAGATAACATTGGGTTTGATTCAGTGGAATCTTTGGGATCTTAAAGTGAATTCAAATCAACAAGACTATTGAGTCTTTCATCGTTCTAAATTAACATTACTCTATTGCCAAAATCAGTGTGAAAGTAATAGATTTTTGAGTAACTTGAATTAGTGATGGAATATTGAATTGATTTGCAGGTTCTTTTCCTCTGTTTATGTTGTTCATATAGAGTTGTAGGGGTAGCATGCGTGAGGTTAGAACTGTGTGTTTAAATACTTCCAGCTATATCGATGCAGAGATTCATTTCGATAATACAACGTCTATTGTATGTATACACCATGTGTATAAATCCTTGGCATATTGCGGCAAATTCATTGCAAACTTTTCATGGAAAAGTTCACGACTACATTGCACAGATCAAGTGGAAATTTGAGGATAACGTATTATAGAGCTTAGCAGAGTGGAGACTTCCTTAAAGCATTTAATAGAATATCCGAGAAATATGTAAGAGTATATATAACAATCTTCAAGGCAACTATTCAAAAATACATCATTTCGTAGAAATTAGCGATTTTTTTGAAACACCATATGTTGACATGCCTCTTTGGCTCCAGCAAATTGTCTTTCACTGCAGCCAACTGTTGTAGAATTGTCGTTATTCTAAATCCGATATCGGGGACACCTCATTTACGTAACGTCCAATACGAAGCCACACAAAATAACTATGCCAGTGACCGAAGTCATCCAGATATGTTTTTGAATGACATATAAATATAATATTATTAAATTCAGAAATACAGTAGTCGTAAAGTGACATTTTATTTTTTCTCTTTAGCATCTGGTGCCAGTTTAACCAGCAATCAAGTGTAGGTTGATGTGTATAGATTAACGTATATCGGAGTATAGTTTTCTTGGAAACTTATAATCTGACCTATTTCGCAAAGATAGCCGCCTTTAAAATAGAAGGAGAACACGCGAAGATGTAAAACGAGATATAGAATGGAGGTGTAAATCTATAAATAAGTGAGTTTGCTGTGTACCTAATGCGCAGCGCCAGAGCGTTTCTTCGTTTGGGAAGATTGGCATATGCTGCTATAACTTGTGTGCTCGTTTTTTTTGTTGTTTTGAAAATACTGCATGAAATATACCGAATTGAAGCTTTTTATGCAACTTTTTTTTATACAATGACCACCTCCATCATAATAAAAAAAATATATTTTAATTTATTCGGCAAGCTTGCCTTATTTTAATAGTGATTGTTATATTCTCCTATCCTTGAAGAACAAATTAAACTACGAGTAAATAATGATTTTATTTAAATGAAAATAATACATTTACTCATTTTTCAATGTAGTCGCCGCCGTTGTTGAGACGTTTGTTGTATCTTGAAACCAGTTTGTTTATGCCTTCAGCGTAAACCTCTAGCATTAAAGTAGCCAGCCAATGCTGTACATCTGCTTTTAAGCCATCATCACTTTGGAAACGTTCTCCTGACAAGAAATCCTTGAGTTTACTGAACAAATGATAGTCACTTGGAGCCAAGTCGGGGTTATACGCAGGGTGGTCAGAAACTTCCCACTTGAACTTCCGAAGAAGATCAGTAGTCTTTCGAGCCGTATAGGGACGAGCATTGTCATGCAGAAGAACAATGCCACTTGTCAGCATTCCTCGCTTCTTGTTTTGGATGGCCCTACGCAGCTTCTGAAATGTTTATCAGTATGTGTCCGCATTGATGGTCGTCCCTTGGGGCATGAAATCGACCAACAACAGACCTTTTCGGTTCAGAACACCGAGGCCATAATCTTTTTCGTTGAAAACGACTTCTCAAACTTGCGCGGCCTCGTTGGAGATCGTGGACGGTGCCACTCCATGGACTTGCGTCTTGTCTCAGATGTGAAATGGCACACCCAGGTTTCATCCTCAGTAACAATTTGGTCAAAGAATGCATCGCCCTGTTGCTCGTAACGAGTAAAAAACGTCAACGCTGTATCCATGCGGTTGGTCTTGTGCTCGTCGGCAAACATTTTGGGTACCCATCTTGCGCAAATTTTTCTGTAATTCAGTTGGTCCGTCACGGTTTCATGGAGCAATGATTGTGAAATTTCAGGAAATTGCTTAATCATTTCTTTCAGTTTTACGCGTCGATCTGCGCAGAAGAAACCATCGACACGTTTCTTCAGATCGTCGATGATAAGGGATGGGCGGAGGAGATAATATAGAAAAAGAAGGTGTATTCAAAATTTTATTTACTGTACCAATAAATGTTCTAAAACAAAAGTCCGGTTAATATTTGATTCACCCTCGTACAAGAGATCTAAGAGGTGATTTTGTGAGTTGATGAGAGCGAGTTCTAGCGATTGTCATGATTTTACTTTGTTTTTCATATTGGCAGTGTCAATACTTCCTTATTTCATTGACTACCACAAGATACTGGTTTAATGAATTTAAGCATGGCCGAACATCCGTCTTTGATGAGGAGCGGTCACGTCGTCTCATTGAGGTGACTACGGATGATACGATCAATAAAGTTCATGACATCGTGTTAGCAGGTTCACCGCCGGGTGAAAATTAGAGGGATCGTTAATATCGTAAACATCTCAATTGAACGTGTGCAAAACATCCTTCACGAAAAATTGAGGAAGAGAAAGCTATCAACGAGATGGGTGCCGCGTCTGCTGACGATTGATCAATAACGGAATCGCGTGTTAACTTCAAGGCAATGTTTGGACATGTTTAAGCGCAATACGAGTGAGTTTCTGCGGCGTTATGTGACTGTAGATGAGACATGGATAGATCAATACCTGCCAGGAACCAAAGGCCAGTCGGCAAAATGGATATTTTCCGGTGAACGTACACCAACTAAACTAAAGAGAAAAAAGGCCTCATTTAGGGAGGAAAAAAAATTTCTGCCACCATCATAACGCCCGGCGCCCTTATTGGCAATTGCCACAGCAAAATTAGTTAAGTTGCGGCACGAATTGGTGCCCCATCCGTGAGATTTGGGACCCCGTGACTTCTTTCTTTTTCCAAACTTGAAAAAATGGCCTGGCGGAAAGTAGTTCACGTTAAATGAAACGGCCATTGCTGAAACAGCGGCCTGTTTTGCGGAAAAGTAGGAACATCGCTGGACTAAGTGTATAGAGCTACAAGGAGATTATGTCGAGAAATAAATGTACTAAATGCAAAATAATTCCTTAATACAATTATTTATCATACTATCCTCGTAAATATAGTAAATACTAGAACTTATTTCAAGAGGCTATTTAATCCAACGTTTTGCGAAATTTTACGAACTTCACAGTTTACGAGCGTCCGTCATTTTGTCTTTCTTCTATCTATCTATTGCATTCACTATTATGTCAACGTGGACGTAATTATGTTACTCGGACCGACTCCTATGTTATGAGAGGGTAGGGCAGATAATAAAAGAGAGAAAAAACGTTGAAAGGGTCGTAAAAATTCACGAAACATCGCTAGCTTTTTTCCTCGGGATACGAGCGTTTACATAGAGCGGCTACGTGGATGAAATTAGAACTTCACAATGGGTTTGTAGGTTCAGAAAAACAAAATTGGCGAAAAACAAGGAGCTTGATCCTTGGGTTACATGGATTTCTGAGAGGTGACGGATTTGATCTAGGGTAAATACCAAGCAAAGTGAATCAAATCTGTAATTTATATTGTCATCAATTAATACTAGGAGAAATTAAATTTAAACTTCCGTCAAATGAGTTCATTTATTTGAGAAACTATAAAGCCATAATTTTTAGGCATTTTTACGTGTTCTTGTTCTTCTTGTTGGTAGCACGTAGTGTTCAGCAGATTACAAACATGTTCTTGTTTATGAGCGAGTAAATTTCAATGAATAATAATTGACGCTCTCAATGAACCATTATTGTTATATACATCTTTTACTTGGGACTGTTAAAATTGCAACTTCTTGCAATATCCATCTTATTTCATAAACTACAAACTGAGTAAAAGTGTGCTTTTCCAATCGTCTTTACCTTTTAAAATGGCATGCCTTTAAAGCACATTAGATAACCAGATTTGTGGTGATGTGATTATTGTGAAAATATTTAATAACATATTTTTATCTTTTCATTTATCATTTAAGTTTTTTTGGCAGATTACTTACGAGGCAACAAGTCTTTCATGACTTCTCCTGGCTTGGAAAAACCATCGGTTATCAAAATATAACTAAAGTTATATATGAAGCGCTGTGTGAATTTTGTAATAATATACTGCATTCGCAAGGAGAGATGGCGAAAGGTGAAAATCGCGTAGTATTTTAGGAAGAACACTTTGGCATTCAATATGACAAACTCATAGGTCACCACCTGTCGTTAGCACTATGGTACGTCATAATAACTATACTTTATGTGCTATTGCAAGCCTGGGTCCTTCGTTTTTGGCTCTTTTCCGTTTTGTGATCACTCGAGAAAGGTGTAAATTCTCTTGAATGATTTGGGACTAATTTTTTTGTATCCTTTGCAAGTAAGAGGTTAAAGCCAAAATAGATTTCGTATTATCGTTTGTAATCCTACGGGATCTTGAGGGAAGAAATCGACAGAATTATACGTTGAGAAATTTAAACTTTAGATAATAGGAAATTTATCAATCTTTTGTTTTAATAATTTGCTAAGTTGATCTATTTTGGAGGAACCCTTTTCCTTCCAGGAATGAACCACATTCCTTTTGGGACAACCTTCTAATAACAATACTGGACGTCTGCCACTGAATTTTAGATAATCAAAATTTATTTCACTAGTTTTAATAAAAATTTCAGTTCAATATTAAGATTTCATAGAATCTGTTTCAAATATGAACTGACTTATCTTTTATGTCAGCTAGTTTTGGAGTTAACCATATTTTGAATCATTGCCTTGTATTGTTATCTTTTATCTTTTTTTTTGTATACAGTGCGGTCCTAAAGTATTCCTTTCCCATGCTAACTTTTCAACGACAGAAGATAGCGTTTTTAGAAAAAAATAGGTCGATTTCTATTTTTTGCGGACTAACTTTTGCCGTTACTGTCATTTCAATTGTATTTCCGGTTTCACTGGAAGTGGCGTTAACTTTCTTAACATAAAATGTACAGGGAGAACTGCTTTAACAGAAGATAATATGATTTAAATTATTGCACAACTTTTGCGCAACTATGGCAAATAAGGTGATAATTGTAGCCAGATTTAAATAATGTTAAAATTGACACAGCAATTTTGTATGGTTCGTGCCGAAGCCATCATAAAAGTAACAACACAAAAAATCTAAAAAAACAGACATATTGTCTATCAAAAACTCATACATTTAAACAACCCTATCATAATTAATTAATTGCAATAGTAAAGTTCCATAAAGTAAAGAAATAACAACAATTAACAAAGCAAGTTAAAATGACAGATAATAATAAGGAGAACAAAGAAGGAACGTATGACAAATACAGGATATAATGACAATAAACAATAACAATAATTTACGCTTTTGGAATTGAGATTTAACAATTTGGCAATTGTTATGATTACTTTGCTTAGCAACGAGCTCTTGAGATCAGTCTGGTGTCCACAGAAACAATTTGGCGCTCTTTCCTAACCAATTTTGCGTAACAACAAAAGCAGATTACCGAAACCTTTATTGATACATGTTATCCTTGGATTCGTCTCTCGATTACCTTTCCGAAAACGTAAAAGTATACAGGCTGCTCTATTTAAAATAAGAAAGTTGACGTTACTTCCGGTGACATCGGAAACACTATTGTTTCTAAAAACGCTAGCTTCTGTCGTTCAAAAGTTAGCTTGAGGTGGGGACACTTTAGGACCTCACTGTATATACAATAGTACATTTGACCTTTTTGTGGTTATTTAATAAATATTTTTTGAACATTTATGCTCGTGTCTCTCTCTTCACCTATGGTGGATTGTTGAACTTCTCTGGTTATTCTATTATTGGATGAATAAGTTCATCACCTTTCTCTACCGCTGTCTACTTTCTATATTTGCGGAACAGACCTTGGGTCCCACGACCAAGGCAAACAATGAGAGCTTTCGCGATTTTAAATGGGTGGCGCCCACTCATCACTCCCTAGTAGGCACTCGCCGCGTGCGCCTATATTCCCGAGAAAGACCTGAACGATCGTCTCTGGCTGAATTTAGCGGTCATGGCTGTTCCTTCTTTTGTTTACTTCCAGCTTTCCGCATAAATACTGATAGATCTGTTAGTAAGGTAGGTACGACATTGGAGTTGCAAGTGAGAATACCCCTTTTTAGCGTAACTAATTTGATTGGAGCGTGGCAATTGGTTAATTATTACCAAAGATGAAAGTCAGTTAGGATCAAGGCGTGACTTAAAGCGTCACAGCAATACGTCAGCTTTAGTTGGGACAGAGAGGTGGCATCGCATATGCATTGCTAAGTCACCTACATCATTCCATTGTTATCTTAGATAACGATAGAGTGCACATGCGATGCCGCCTACTATTGCCCCTACCAATGCTGACGTTCTAACTGATTTTCGTCTTTGATTATTACTGTCAAAGAAGGAGATAACCTATTCGTCAACTTAGATTATTAAACATACCATGTAATTTTGCAACCAACGTCGTCAATGACATGCGAAGTTTACATGAAATCCCATTCTTAAACATTCCGAACTCCTTAAAATGGTTTTCCTTAAATTAAAAACACCTCCCTAGTGACACAAATACCTAGATTTCACCCCTCCTTCTTAACTATTAAGTAACTTGAATCCGAGAACAACAGATCGTTCCTATTGTACCGTGTAAAATAATAAAAAAGAGAGGGCAGCCGAGGATGTAAAACAAACAGTAAATCGTTTTCGCTGGAAAACGGCGGGCGATTTTATTAAGTGGATCTGTAAAAGCATTAAGTTTATGGCGCTTCTCGAAACTTTTAATAAAACCCGCGGCGATAGAGAGCGAGATCGCTGCTCTTTTCTTATCTATCTGGGGCGGAAAACAAGTAAAAAAAAACGCGATAAAACGTTCCAAAATTTTAGGATAGGCGTGTTCAGCGGTGGAAGTTGGAATTGGAGCAATTCACTAATTTGAGATGAAGTGTCTAGCTTTTTTTTGGTTACTTGAAAAACATCTACACTTTTTTGGTTTTGAAAAATATCCTCAATTTATACAAATAGAAATTTATGCGACTGAAAAATATACCTTTTATTTATCTGCATAATAAATTTAGAATTACATAATTTTTGACTTCCATTGAGTTATTTGTTTAAATTAGTATTTTTGTCAGTATGTTAATGACTCTGTAGAACATCCTACAGCTCGATACTTACACATCCTAGGTTCTTACTATGAACATTTAACTCTTATTGGGACATTGGTTCAGGTTTGTTGATGTTGGACTGGATTTGATTGCGAATGGAGATGCATTCATAGTATCTTGTTCGGGTGGAAATGAGCAACTGGATGAGGCTACGATGGATGAGTATCGTGGTCATATCAAAACATTAAAAAATGATAAGATCCGTGGATAGAATGGCATTCCCAACAAAACACTCAAATGTCTCCTTCTGACAGCATTGAGGTTTCTACTTCTTCTCGTTAACGCTATCTTAAAAATGGGACATTTTCCATCCATTAGGAAACATGCGGTTGTAGTGATACTTCCAAAGCTGGACAAAGACATCTTATTTCCACGAACTATTGCCCGATTAGTCTCCTTTCCTCTCTGTCCAAACTTGTGGAGGCAGTCGTATTTGCAAGATTGTTGTTGAACCATATCCGGATAAACAATTTGGATTCCGAGACCCACTACCAACTGATCTCCAATTGTTTCGGTTATCGGAATATGTGAGGGACGCACTGGAAAACAGGGAGACTGTCGGAGAGGTACATCTTGACAGCACCCGTGCCTTCGACACAGCTTGGCACTATGGCCTGCTCGCCAAGATGCGAAAAGTGAGAATCTCTACAAGGCTGGTCTCTTTGATAGAATTTTATCTCGAGGGTAGAATCTTTGCTGTCAGATGTAGATTGGCTTTATCTATCTGTGTTGGCTGACGATATTGCAAGGATAAAGGCATGCTGGTCAGAAGAGTGCCATTGATATACTGATAGATTGGTTGGTGGCGAATGCAGAGTGGCAGTCAATGGCGATAAAACCATACGGGTCACTCAAAGCAGAAGACCTCCACCATATAACATACAAGTTGGCAAAGTTTGTGCAGTGGAGTTCCCCCACAAAAAACCTTGGACTAAACTCCAACCGAGGATTCACCTGGTAGAATACATTAAGAACAAATTTCTCCAAGCTAATAATAGACTTTGGCCTCTTCTCGCTACGGTTAGTGTTCTTGATTTGTTCACGAGACTCCATCTGTACAAAACATGTTTGAGACCAATAATAACGATATGGTGCATTGACATGGGCCTCAGCAGTGACCAGCCATCTTAAAACGCTTGAGGGTCTTACAAAATAGGATGCTGAGAGAAATCGCTGGGGCTCCTTGGTATATGGGGAATACTCAAACACAAATGGAACTCTAAACTCCAACATTACGTGGATACCTTCGAGAGCTGACCAGAGGTACGTTGGAGCGTGTTGATGAATCGGCTAATCCCCTACTGGCGAGGGTGGTTGAAGATCCTCAAGACCAGCCTCCGTCTAGATGCAGGATTGTTCGATTGCTTAATTGCATCTACGGTTGAGGATGTTGACTGGCTGAATTAGTTGGATTCAAACCTACAACATAATATTTTTCCCGAGAAGACACCATACATGTTATGAACAGAGCGAAATGATCTGTGCGCGAGAGAACCTTCAGAAATAGAAGGTGATCTCAGACATATTTAAGAAACTCCGGCATAGATCAGTTTTACATTGATTGAAACTCAGTATCGTTGGATATGTGCACTTCTCAGAAATATATGAACAAGTTATGGACAATGAGGGGACGAGAAATCTTACCGTTTTTAGCATAAACTGTTAACTGACCCACTGTCTTGGTATTGGTTTCTCAGAAAAATTGCCTTAATGGCGCAAAAGTTTGGCCGCTCCACCTTTAGCATGGTCCTTTTAATTGGCGCACGAACCAGCGCAGGATATCAGCAGAGCAAATGTTGCATTCTCTTGTCTTCAGTCTGGTAGCCCCTGCATGACACATCTTCGGTTAAATCCATCCTTCTTTAGTCGATAATATCCAGTCAGAATCCCAACAACCATACGAAGGTCCCTTCTGGGCAGTCTCAATCTATCGTAATGCTGCTTATTTATTTCAATAAGTCAGAGTGACTTGAGCGGTGGGGCAGGAATGGGCTTCATCCCATCTCTTTAAGAAGTTTTCACGGGTGATAGTTGTAATCCTTTCATAAAGCGCATGACTATGAAGTGCCATACCTAAGCCCGTCCTAGCTAAGTCTGTCTGCTTCTCCATTGCCAGGATTTTCACTGGAATTCTTCAGCCATATTACGTTGAGGTTTGTTTTAGAGGCTAAGGGTAGAACTCTGTGGCAGCCTAGTAGCAGGACGTTACATGATCTATATTCTTTGCTATTTGAACATGGTAAATTCTTATGCTTGTGTTACCTTATTAAGCTAAAAACTTCCTTGATGTAATCAGCATCTAATTTGCTTTAAGTTGGCAAAGAACTGTTTTTTGTTATTAACTATTGCTTATTTCAAAATTTGCCCAATAACTTTGTATGAATTCTTTTTGAAGGTTCCAAAGCTGTTAATCCTTTTGTACATAAAAATATTCTTTGGTTATATAAGATTTCATTGCTTCATTACAATTAGCAGAGGCTGTCTGTCTTAATGATCTTCTAATAAACAGTTTTTAAAGGAAAATGATCCTGCTCTAGATAATTTTATTCATTTAATCTTATCGGACCAATAAATTTGTCCTTAAACAGAACTATCTTCTTCAAAACAAGTCCCCTAATGACAATTCTTCGCATATTTTCTAAGTTTGCCTATTTTAGGACACATAATCTATTCAAAACTTTTCTCAAAGTAATCTATTCACTCCAGATACTTTTCAAAGCC
Source organism: Dynastes maya (assembly GCA_029619315.2). NCBI lineage: Eukaryota > Metazoa > Arthropoda > Insecta > Coleoptera > Scarabaeidae > Dynastes > Dynastes maya. The sequence continues at coordinate 57,320,042 of JAROYE020000004.1, read as the reverse complement.
ATCCTGCATTCAAAAGAAGATCTAATCACATGCTAGAATAACACAATTTCCCACCAATCGATATTTCACATCCTCATATCACCAGAAATAGCTTCGTATCCATCTAATCTTCTCATGCTCGATTATTCCAATCCCAGACGCATAACACGCGACGTCATGCAAGAGCATCTCAAGCGAGAGATTCCAGATTCTAAAATAACGCGTCAACGAAGACGTTTCGTGCTCGTATTTTCAGACCGAAGGAACGAAAACAAGAACAACAGGAAGAAAGATCAGAAAAAGACTGTCACACGAGGATGCTCCGTAAAGCGCTAGAAATAGACATACAGGCGATGAACGGTCTCTTAAATACATAATACGCTAGAAGGTATAATGCCTAATATTTCTTTACGCGAGACTGAACTATTCTATATGGACGAATTTACACCGCATAATGTTGACGAAGGATGGTTAAATATAGTCCTACCGCTGCGTATAAATAGATTACGTAGGGTAGAAGATTAATATCTGGTGCACTAGTGAAGATATATCGTAGGCTTGTATCTTGTAATGAGAAATGTTCTGTAGGCATAATAATTTTAATGATTAATTGATTGACATTGTTGGAATTAAGGGATGCTGTTGTAGACATGTCTAAACAATACTGTTTAACTATAAACATTAGAGCAAAAATTGAGGCATTTATTTAAAATTTGTGTTTTTATAAATGCATCTCGTTTTAATGGAATAACTCACAAGAACTTAATTTTTAGGAAACGGATATATACATCTTTCCCGAGGATTTATGAAATATAAAGCACTATCAACAAAACAATAAAGTGATTACATCCAAATACTTAACCTGGATTAAATTCAAATAACATAGGAATCATGCAATCTACACGCGAAAATTTATGCGGATGAGGTTTTATTACGAAACCTTTTCATATCACGGATATCGATCATCGTGAAGAATAATGGAACTAAAGATTAGCGCTCCAAACACTAGTTAATCTCTATTGAATTTGCTTAAGCATTTCAATAACATCCGATGGAATACGTTTAAAAATAGTAGTGGAAACGTTTTTATCGTAACTTGGTTTACAGGATAAACTTAATTCATAAATGTTCTAAAAGATATCAAAGGTATTTTAGCACACCACTAATATAAATTGTTATGTTAAATATCAGCTGTCAGTCTCAAACGTATAGGGTATTCAGGATAGCCACCTGATAGCAATGAGATTCCCTCTGGCGGATAAAAGCCATTTTTCGGAAGTCGCAATTTCCCTCCAGGCCAACTGGCCTTGGAGCGGGGGTACTACAAAATTAATAGAAGTTCAGATAACGACAAACGTGGAGGCGCATGCGCATTGTTATATTGTGAAGTGAAAAGTTGTGTTATAGGTTTTTCTTGTATATGCTCACACTTCACGCGTGTTTTATTTATGTCAGTGGTTTTGTTAGGAATTAACACTTCCTTTAAGGTTGTAATCCTTTCTAAACATTTCACGTTTATTTCTGTTTTCGCTTACCTCTTTTTGTAATATTTTGAATGTAAGATAAATCTATTGTTTTCATCTGCATATTTGAGTATATTTTCTCTCTTAAGTCTATTAAATACGCTTGTAACTTATATCGCCTGATAACTGTAAAAAAAGCGTTCGTGCAGTTAAATTGTTAAATCGGTTTCAAATCAGTTTTAGTTTACGCATGCGTAGATTAATCCAAATTAACCTCTGATCAAACTATCACAAATCGGCTGCAGAAATAAACCTGATATCTTTACTAGACTGTAGGAAACCCCTGTACTACTTAGGTATTTTAGTGATTTACTTTTACTTGAAGTGAAATTACGTGAAAGGTCAATATTTCTTCTGCAAGAGAAAATGTCTTTGTATAAAGGGAATTTGACACAATATTCAACAAGCATATTAATATATATGTGTTACTTGATCCGCGAAATAACTCTCCTCGAGTTGGTAGTCTCCAAGGAATGTTGGAGAATTATTTAGCTACCTTCGCGAACGGTAGAATAGGTTAAATCTTTTTCAAAGCCCGCAAAACCAACGACGTTGCGGCGTATTGATTTTCAGGGATGCAGCACACGATGCTTACCTTCTGACATTTCCATTCGAGTTCGCATTTATATCTATTTACAGTCAACATTTATACATAAAGTCATTTGAAGGAAATTTAATTTACTTACATTGCGTTGGTCTTAATCCCGTAAGGTACAGAATGCTCAAAAAGATTATGGTAATTTGGTAATTTTTAACTAATTCATGATTGATTATTAATTATTTAGTGTATTCATTTAATCTCAATAAGATGACAATTTACATTTTCATGGATAGGTAAAATTTGTTAATTTGTTATCATTTTTAAAACATGTTTCAGCTTTTATAATTTGCGCGGTTGATCGATCAATGTTGAGGGCCTCAGCAACCTCTTCCGTTGAAATGCGTGCATTGTTTGCTATTAATGCGCGTAGAACATCGTTATCGATGTCGGAAGGTCGCCCAGAACGAGGTTCGTCTTTGAGGGTAAAATTATCACGGCGAAATTTAGCAAACCACTTCTTTGCCGTTCGATGAGCTGGTGCACGGTCCAAATAAACCTCTTGAATGTTTTTTATCGCAGTGCCAACGGTTATTCCTTTCCGAAGCTCGTAAACCATCACACGTCGAAAATGCAACTTCTCCTTGTCTATGTTCAATGATTTTTTTCACGATTTAAATTCAACCAAACCAAACACTTCTAATGCTCAAATGACAGCTATGACTGTTATCTTTTCAACGATATGTAATATGTATACATAAACAACAATAGAGTCGCTATGATACCTCACCAGCTCCATCTATACGAATCGGGCACGAACTTTTGCACTGACCCATTATAACCCAAAATGTATTTCTGTAATGAATAACGATCGTGATAGCCTATAATCGGCACATATTAGTCATAAAGATGTTACTAATTGCTAGGTACCACAGATAATTTATGGCCATCATCAAAAAGCTTTGAGAGATTATGTAAGATCGTCGTTTATTTGGATTATTTATCCTTTTAGAGTCACGTGCTCCAAATCTACTAAACACGACCACTTATACTCGTTCATCATTCATAATTTCAACAGTAAAATTCCCAGAAATAGAATTGATATTCGTATAACCATAAGACCCTAACATTTATTGGAATTTCTGTATTTTCGTTCAGTCGCCTTCTGCAGGCTATAAAGGTTGTTTCCAATCGATTGCCTACTTGATGTAGATGTATTTTTGTTTACACCAGATATCAAAGGGACGCGAATTTCTCGTTTGTTTTTGTTATTTTTCTCTGAAAGAAGGATTATGTAGAGTATTACGGAAGAAATAATGATAAATTTGGAATGTTTTATCTAACGCGATATCGATGCGAAATTTGTGGAGGAAGTATTCCGGATATTTTTGTTTTGATCACGTCCTTGGAACGAGGAGTTATTAGTTCAATAACATTCTAGGTAAACAGATGCAATCGAACTCTGCTCCAAACACGCTTGAAATAATAAGGACACCGTATGAAGGCAATGTTTTATTTTCAGCATAAGTTTTTAGATGACGTAAAGTTCTTAATGAATGGCTACGAAGAGATTTCGAAGAATTATTAACTACATAATCTTTAAAATCCTTGAAGATCCCAACATATACTATTTGATGTATATTGCAATCTTTATGCAATACAATTTTGATCAGCCTTATAAGGTGATCATTGAAAGCCGTACTGAGTGGGCATCCGGTGAGACTCAATGCAAATGAGGTACCCTGAAATGGTACACGGACGGCTCGAGAATAGAAGGTGTTGGAACAGGTATAGGCATCAGTGGTCCCAACTACCACCTAAAAATGCCTACATAACCTCACACTAACATATTTCAAGCAAAGATTTCTGCTTTAAACATGTGCGCCATAAAGAACCTCGAGAAAAGGATACGGGGCGCAATTACAAATATGTATATACAGCGGCAGTCAGGCAGTTCTAAAGGCCATTAAGGCCTACACATATGAATTTGCTCTGATTCGTTCAATAACCACGTTACTTTGCGACAGATAAGTTGGCCAAAAAAGCAAAGAACATCCCTTTCATTGGTTCTAACGCCTTCTGTGGTCTCTAAAAAGGCCACATAAAACAAGCAATTAAGGCATGGAAGGACAATCAAAAGCAATGGGAAAATAGCGCTATCGTTCAGCAAAAGGGATCTTAGATTACTGGCAGGATTTCTGACAGGCCATGTAGCCCCAAAATATCGTTTACCTAAATTAGGAAAAGCTGAAGATCAAATCTGACGTCTACGCCAAGAAGATCTGGAGATGGCAGAACACATCCTATGTAAATCTGTTGCCATTGGTCCCACACGACACCAACATTTCAGTAGGCCATACCTTGCAATTACTGAACTACAGGAAGTAGATCCTAGAGTAGTACTAAGGTTTATCAAAAGCCTCCAACAATTCTAACACACATAAGGTCATTTTGTTACAATAGATCTATTAAGGTCGCAGTGATTAAAGACATCTGTGCCATGGCCCGACTACAATAACAATAATAATAACTCTATAATCGCTAGCCCGGGCACAGAGAGCTTCGCGCCAAGTTAGAAGTGAGGTTGCCGCGCCCACGGCGCGACGTATGTATGCAGATGAATCAGTACGGGCTACCTCAGCGAATGAAATTATTGATTTATTGCAACAGTTTCTCATCAACTCTTCGCAGGTTAGTCGTAATTACAGAGGTAGATATATGTCGCGAACCACCACAGCTGATTCTTACGGGTTGGGGAACATGGTTGCAAGCGGCTTTTTATTATTCTGAACATTTCCAAGAGGTACAATCTGTTATCTTACTATTCGACCTTGACGAAGCTATAGCTATTAAGGAGAGCCAGAATGGATTTCTAAATACTTCTGTTAAAATAGATTTAAAAAGTATTAGCAACAATTATAAAATTGCAAAATAGTGGGTTGTCGTTAGTAGAATCAGTGCATATCGTGGAGGAAGTTAATATATTGTTACATGGTATAAACGACGCAAAAACGGCCGCGTTATAGCAAAGTTTGACAGTGTTTAAAAAAAAATTCCGATTAAGCGGGATTAAGACAAATGTGTGGTGGTGCATCTGCTGATTCATTAACTAACTCTAAGAATTATTTTAATCATGCCTGTGTTACTTCCGTAGATGTTGAACGGTCTTTCCCAAAGTATAAGAACATTTTTTCATCACAGGGAATAATCTTCATCGAGACATGTGGAAACATACGTGGTAGTGCAAGTTTTTCAACAATTTTATTTATTTATTATATTATTATTTATTGTTACGGTATTAAGTACAACAGATTTCTGAAGAAATTACTTTGTTTACTTTTTACTGTTATTACATTACATATACAACAAATGTTTTCAAACAAAAAAAGCTAATAATGGCAATAGAAGTACTTCGACGTGTGCATATATTCCCTATTTCAAAACATCACTTCTGTCAGCTGTGAGTCACGCCTACACTATATATAATATGCGGCCCGTGCGACTGATCCGATTCTGTTGCGAAGACCGATTGTGCCCAGCTTAATAATCACCAAAAAATCCCCCAAATCCTTCAGATTAACAAATTGCTCTTCTGCTCAACACCCTAATTGCAAAGTTTCAATACAAATCAACAGCTTTGCGTTTGCTCGCTTTTGCGTATAGCAACACTTCCTTCTGAATTCGAAGTATTATTGTCAAATAAATATTTCAATCTTTTTATTAGGCTTTCACCGAAATAACTTTTACTTTTTCGAACGCAATTTCCACTTACATCTCCATATCTCCATGACAGATTCGATTAAACCCAGCGCTACAAACCTCAAGGGACCTCCCTTCCGGAAAACTTTTCGCCGCCTTAATGGATCTTCTTCGATCGAAGGTGTACGGTAGGGGACGCTAGATGTTCCGATACATATACGTACGACTTCCAAGAAGTTGTTCGTTGAAATTAAAAAAAAAAGAAGAAAATGGAATATATCAACCATTATACTGCATTATATAGAGTGTTATGTATATGTTTCTGGGTACCGGTTGCATTTACAAGCCATACATTTTGTAGAAATTAGGTTAAGATGGAGAAATGTTGATTTTGGTTTGGTAACTTGCTAGACACTGAATGACGTCTTCTTCTTTCAATAAATTTATATTGTGATGCTCCATATAACTGAAAAGATAATTCCTAAAGTGAGGTGTGGCGTTTGTCACGTCTTAATCAATAACCTCGCCGCTGTTTATATATTTTCTCCCCGCAACACCTGAAAATTCATCTCCCGAATGCTGTCCCTTCAACGCGAGGTGGCATCTGGGTGAAAAATCTATAAATCTTCGTCTAACTTGAAAAGCTTAAACTGTTCACGGTATACCGTCACCGGTAGGTTGCCATTACCTTCTCTGAATGTCTACGCTGGTAAATATAATTCATCATTTTGCTTATTCTCCGCGGAATATTATATAATTTACATAAATATATATTTATATATATGTGCATGTATATGCCACTAGTTTTCATTCTTTGCGTGTAGTATTACGTTAGACGCTATTGGTCAATGTCAAAATGATGTAGCGGCATGATTTGGTTAATTAAATTTAAGCATTGTTAGTGAGATTAGTGTGGGGGTTGCGGATTCGAATCTTGCGACTTGTTTGACAGCAATATCTTCGTGGATTTTGTCACTGTTTTGGCAAATTGGAATGTCGACGGTGAAAGTCTGAAGTCGTTTAGGAAATTAATTAACAGCAGTTTATTTTTGGTCTTTAGGAAAGTACTGACACTTTCTCTTTCTACTAGGATATTCCTATGACATCGAAGTTAATGGTTTGTGAGAGCCAATTTAATTACTCAAGGCAGATCCATATAAATTAGAATGAGTGAAAGATGACATGTCTTCTGCACAACTATTTTGCATATTGATAATCTGCAATATTTATTTGCTATTGTTGCTCCATTGCTGATAAAATCTGCAGAGTCCTTTCATTCTATTATCTTAAACTTTCGAAATCATTTTAATGTCATTGACACTTTAGTAATGAAAATGTACCTTGGTAGTGAATTTTGCCCAGGTAACAAGAATACACAAGATTATTATAGCTTTTCCACTAACTTGGTGAAAGCAATTGCTCCAAGTATCTTCGGCCCTCTAATCACTATCATTAATGATTCCTTTGCCGAGGTCGCATTTTCTAAGGAACTGAAAATTGCGAAGATACTGCTAGTGTATAAAAAGGGAGACATCAAACATCCTGAGAATTATTGGCCAATATCAATATTACCGGCATTTTCGAAGATATTCAAGCTAGTGATTGAGAACAGATTAATCAGCTTCTTCGATAAGAATGACTTGATTAGCAAAATACAGCATGGGTTTCAGAAAGGCAAGTCAATCGTATCTGCATTATCTGATATGATAAATGCGATATTATTCGCGATAAATGAAGAGGACTGCATTTGACTGACTTGCTGTGATTTAACGAATGCATTTGATACCGTGGATCACAAGCTGCTGATGGATAAATTCTACCACTATGAAGTGAGAGGTAACTTCTAGAATTGTTGTCCTACCTGTCAGATAGGTTACAATACGTTGAAATAGAGACGCATAAATCAGTGACGATGGTACAACAGCGCGTGGTCACGAAACTCTAACAACTCTGAAACCCTTAGTTTTAGGACAATAGCATCTTATTACATTTTAATTCATAATTAAACAAGGGCTCCAAAAATAACAGCGTGTAGGTTTTAACATAATTTTAAAACATGCTCATCATCAGGGCATACAACAAGAAAAAAAACCGTTTTGAAAAACCACCATTTATGACTCATTCTGTATACAAGGTTTCCCGATTCTTGAGGAATTCATTTTAATAGACAGCAGTACTCGCCAAATTCAGATATACAGTGAACATTCGATATAGTCACCTTGACTGGAAACAAAATGTTAAAAAGTTGCTTTTAACAAATGTTGATTATATCAAAATGGGTAGTCAATACTTTAAAAATAATGCGTATTATATTTAGATAAGTAATTAAAAAAGAAGAAATTAGATCTTTACTGAATCATAGCAAATTATTAATTATCATTATCAAATGAACAAATATATTTAGTAATAACAAATTTGTTCAAACTTTTTAAGAACTGGTTTTTCTCGAATTTTTCTGGAAGAGAAACCCTTTATGACCATTCGATAGCCAAATTGAACGAACTGATAACTTCATCGATGTTAAAAATTGGACTATTGTTCTCATCTACGTTTTCTTCAGCATGGTTCATAGGCACTTTTATAAATGAATCCAAATCAACTTCTGTAACTTCATTATTTCAGTTTTTTCAGAGTTACTTGCAACATTGCCTCTTACTACTGATTGTCAGTTAAATAAAGTAGCAATCGGAACACCATCCTCCTCTGTGAAATGACCTAATTGATAAAGTGAAATTACCATCTTCATGTGAAGAATATATCTTGAAAGACAAACAACAGAGAGTATCAGCACACTCCTCACCACACAAAATGTTATTAATTAATTCGGAACAGCTGTTTCAAAGGCTCACTGGGCCCCCATTTTCAACCGGGTTACCGAATAAATCAGATAACCGAATAAATCAGATTTATTCGGTAACCCGGTTGAAAATGGGGGCCCAGTGAGCCTTTGAAACAGCTGTTCCGAATTAATTAATAACATTTTGTGTGGTGAGGAGTGTGTCGATACTCTCTGTTGTTTGTCATACTACACCACAGTCCTTGCTATCATTATTTATATCTTGAAAGCATTGACAATTACACTCTGTGATACTTCGTTCCAAGACTCCACTGCCATGTATGCTACATCTTTCAGCGCAATGCTGTTTAACGCCATGTTTATATCTTCATTCTGAGATGTTAATGTTGCTAACAAATGTTTGCGATAACGCACTTTAAGAGATTTAACGATGTACTGATCCAGTGGTTGTAGGTAAAAGGTCATTTTCGGAGACAAAAACAAAATTTTGACGTGTTCATTGTTAATAACTCCATGACAAGCCTTTGCAGGTAGATTTTTTGACGTTAGGTAAGATGTTCATCAGGAATAAATTGTTCCAAAAACCATTCCTCAAATAAAATTGTCCTCTGCCACGCATTTTTGGAACAGTGACATTTTTAAAGCATCTTGGACGGGTTGCTTTCCCAATCACCATTAAGGGCAATTTATGATTGATAATAGCATTAACACGTGGCATTAAAGTTATCCTTTCGTTTCAGTTTTTTCGCCCAGGTGCGGTTACTTCATTTCGATGAATATTAATTTTATTTGGCAATCTTTTGTACACTAATCCTGTCTCGTCACAGTGATAGATTTGGTCCATTATGTAATGATTTTCATAAATGATACTTTTAACTTTCTCTAACACTGGAACTTGCGAAGCGTTGCATGAGAGTTTCTCACCAGATATAGTCAATGAGCGAATGCCATGTTTTTTTCTGAAGTCGTTTACTCACCCATTACTTGCCAAAAATTCCTTAGTAAATCCTATTCGACCATAAATTTCTTTAGCCTTTAATTTTAAAATTTCATTTGTGACAATATTTCTTAATTCTCCCCGTTGTGAAAACCACGTATATAAAACTTGCTCTATTTTGGGAAATTCCGAAATTTTCATCCTTTTTCTCTGTTTTGTAATGTTGCAGCACGAGGCGACATAGTTTTCTAAATTTTCTTTATTTTTGGTAATCTACGGAATAGTTGACTTGCCCAAATTATATTTCACACACAGCTCTTTTACTTTTGTCCCCTTCTCAATTAATTGTAAAATATTTAACATTTTTTATAAATAGATAAAGATTGTCTCTTCTTTTTTTCCATCTTTAGCACGGTTATTTTAAAAACTGACTTGATTTGATTATATTGCATGACGGAAAAAAATTTGTTGATAATATCAACAATCAAGGGTTGTCTATATCAAATGTTTCATATATCAAAGATGACTATTTTGAAAAGAATGGTCACTTTTACTGACGAATTGATTTCTTCCAATCCTCCCATTTTGTTCACTCAATTTTGAATGATGTCTAGACGAAGGTGAATAAATTAGTCATGATTCGAAGGTGGACGATATTCACTGCTAGAAATAGCCTGCTTCGTAAACTTTAAGAGGAAGACGACTCCTTAATACGATTGCATGTCGCAATCAACTTAATGTAACGGTGAAACTCGCACGGTTGCATCGAAAGCTTGCACGTTTCAACTCTGTCGTTGTCGTCGGTGGCAGCGGGAGAAACTATCGATTTTATAATAAGACCGGTTAAAACATCAATTAGAGCACATAACCCGTAACTGACATCAATTATAAATGCTCTTTGCAAGTTAATTCGGTTACAATGGTCTTCTTCGTTGTCGTCGTCGTATTGCCGTAGTCTCGGAGACTCCGTTGCTACCAATCTTACATTTCGCTTCCGTTCCGTACTCTCGTAATCATAATAATGCAGTTAAGCGACGATGTAGGACGTATATGTACTTCCTCGCTGTGCCGAGAGTACCTATACATATGTGAGTACCTCTAACGCAGCTGTAGCTTTGGTGTTCTGAAGAATAGAAGATCAAACGATAAAGTATTAATTGTTACTGTTGGAAATAGCTAATAGACAGCGGATCTTTTATTAGAAAAGAATGAAGACTTCCGTTGCATTAGCCGTTGTGTGATTAATCAATAGAGTTGCTCAATTTGCGCCACCAGCCAGTGGCGGGCGCATAAAAGTTTATACAAAATAAATGATCAGAAATAAAATATAATACGTGCTCAAACACTTACCGTCTTAAGAGTCTCCCGTGAAATCACAAAGTGAATAATGTCTGTTAAATATCTGCAACATTAGATATGTTTCTACAGTTGTTTCGGCAAACCGAGTGCGGCGTGAGGAAAAAGTGTGTTTATATGCAGAAAACGAACGTTCTACATCTAGTGACGTTATATTTGCGTAATTAAAATAATCTCTGGAACAACTTAACGGTTCTGTTGACGCACTTTCACAAATTTATCTTAATGTGCCAAAATCAGAATCTTTTTCTAAAACTCTTTCAAACCTTTCTGGAACACAAATATTTTTTGCGTCTTCTACCGCGCATAACTGTGCGTGGACATGTTGCACTATTTTCAGAGATTCCACTAACGACACCCAAGGATTTTGTAATTTTTCTATTGCCTCTACTAGTCCGAAGTAATTGTTTTGAATAGTTTTTAAACCCGTTTTAACCTGACTATCTTGAAATTTCGACTGGCTTTCCTTGATAGCCGCTGCTTCCTTTGGATCGAATTGTAAAACCACGTTCTTAATATTCTCAAAATATTTATGATAATAAAGCGCGGCCTGTAACCATGTTCCTCAACGTGTAAGAATAGGTTCTGGTGGCTCAAGCACGGGGGCACAGTCTTGAAATTGCAATACGTTTTTGGGAATTTGACAAACCTGCTTTTGTATGCGTTATTAAGCGTTCTACCTCAGGATAACATTTTCTAATACTATCGCTACATGACCGAAAGCATGAATTTTACAACGTAATATGTAACAGTTTAGCACAATGTTTTTAAGAACCGCCTACAGAAAGCATGTTGCGGCACCATCACTCATAAACATCACAGTTGGTTTGTTGAAGTTCAAAACTTTCCAATGTATTTAACAACTAAGTTTGAAATTACTCGCAAGTACACATATTGTACTCTTGGAAGCTAATAGAATTGAAGGTGACGATTGATGTGGTTCCATTGTACGTACATTAACCACAAAGTTTTTTTACGATCTGTTGTTTCGTCCACACATAACCACAGTTTATCTTTCAACTCCGATTTATTTTTTTTTCAACCTGTTCACGAGCAGGTGGCACAATTCTTTGTAACGATGCCCGACTTGGTAATTTGCAGCCCGAATATTTATTCCAGAAGAAGACATATGCTTCCTTGTCTAGTAAATTAAACGGTAGATTACATGCAATAAAGATAACACATAAATTAAATTTACATTTGTCATAGTGTCGGGTGCAATTTTTTTTTAAGGACGCTGTTTACTATTTACGTGACGTAGACAATCCCTTTTGGACCAACACATTAAAGGGATATTACAAACTGCACATTGAATTTTAACGCCATCATAATTTAGGTCAAGCATTTCTGCTATAAATTCTGTAACTTTGTCCAACATTGGTCGTTTTCACGACATTGGCAACATTTTTAAAACAAACGTAGAACTACGAAATAGTATTTACGGCAGCGTACATGTATACACGACAGATCTGGTTGAGACTCGCAGTTATATTGAAGGTTGTATCGAACCTCCGCCACTGCCCGTTGGCGCTAGTGAACAACTCTACTAATCAATGATTATAATAATAATAGTTTTAATTGCACAACGGTTTCCAGTTACAGGACAACAATATACAAAATAAAAAATACGTACGATAATGATAGCCAGATCTAAAAAAGTAAAGAATTTTGAATTTCTAAGTTGATCTAAAATTTCGACGGTATTAAATAGAGGGTGAAACTTCAAGCCGGGTACAATCGGTCTTCGCAACAGAATTGGATCAGTGGCATGAGTCGCGGATTATAAACAGTGTATGTGTGACTTGACAGAAGTGATATTTTGAAATCAGTACCCCAGTGTAAATGTTTGGTAAATAAAGTGAATATATCCAGACATTGAAGTTTTTATTAGTTCTTTTGTTTGAAAACGGCATTTGTTGTATATGTAACGTAATAACCGTAAAAAGTAAACAAAGTAGTTTCTTCAAAAATCTGTTGTACTTAATACGGTAACAATAAATAATAATATACTAAATAAACGTAACTTCTTAACAGTGTAGATAGGATTGTTGAAAAACTTGCATCATCAGGTATATATACACATTTGTCTCGGTGAAGGTTGTTCGCTGTGATGAAAAAATGTTCTTATATTTCGAAAAAGACCGTCCAACATCTACAGAAGTAATACAGGCATAATTAAAATAATCCTTTAAGTTAGTTAATGAATCTACAGATGCACCACCACACATTTGTCTTAATCTCGTATAATCGAAATTTTTTTTAAACACTAGAACTTTGCTATAACTTCGCCCACGATTTGCGCTGATTCTACTAACGACAACCCAGTATCTTGCAATTTCTCTATTGCGTCTAGTAATCTTTCATCATTGTTGCTAATACTTTTAAAATCTGTTTCAACAGAAGTATCTAGAAATCCTTTCTGGCTCTCCTTAATGGCTGTAGCTTCGCCAGGGTCGAATTCTAAAATCACAGATTTTACTTCTTGAAAATGTCCAGAACAATAAAAAGCCGTTTGCAACCATGTTCTCCAACGCGTAAGAATTGGGTGAAGTGGTTCGCGAATACCTGGACAAAGCCTGTGAAATGTTCGAGTCCGTTTGGGAGATTTGAAAACCACTTTTTTGTATTTGCTATTAATGCATTCACCTCCAGATAACATTCTCGAATAGTTCGTGCCACAAGATGTAGAGCATGAACTTTACACGTAACATGTAAAAGTCCCTCACACTACATATTGTCGATGCTCCATCGCTCATAAACATCAACAGTTGACTAGTTGACATTTGAAATTGTTGTAACGTATCGAGCACTACGCCCGTAATTGCTTCGGCATTACACTATTTTAGTCCTTTGGTAGCTAATAAAATTGCAAATTTCGGTTTAATAGGATCTAGTACTCGTACTATAATATTTAAAATAGAATTTTTTTACAATCTGTCGTCTCATCAAGACATACCCACGGCTGTTTATCTTTTAATTCTACTTTGATCTTGTTTTCGATATCTTTACATATAACATACGTGGTAGCACTTTCCGTAACGCTGTTCGTGATGGCAAGTTCCACTCGGGATTGTATGTACGCCAAAACTGTCGAAACGGTTCTTTATCGAGTAAGCGAAGCGTTAGACCACAAACAATTAACATCAAAAGTAAATCCAACTTAAGTTGGGTTTGAGGTGGCACGTACAATTATGATTAACGCTGAGAAGGGTTGATGAGAAATTGTTGCAATAAATCAATAATTTTATTCGCTGAGGTACCCCGTGCCGATTCATCTGCATACATACGTCGTGTCGTGGGTGCAGCAACCTCACTTTTAACTTGGCGCGAAGCTCTTTGTGCCCGGCCTATGTATGTCCATCCTGTCCTGCAGTACAGCCACGAAGTTTTACGTTTACCACTACAGATTTGTTAGTTCAATTCAATAAACCTACTTGTTACCTTGCAAAAGTAAAGATGTATTACTTACAAATAAAAGTAGCTGCACTGAGAAGAGTGAAATGAAGAACGAAGTAGTTAAAACCCACGATGTGTATTATATTAAAGGAAGATAATCATAATACCATGATTAAGACAATTAAAAAAAAAATCGTATGTAATTCAATTTATTCCATATACATAACCTCTTACATCAGCGTATATCCTTCCTCTGTGAAAAGAAAAAGCAGACATGTTAAAAGACGAAACAAAAAGAAAAAAGTAAACGAGGCAACGATCTGCTACATAACAGAAAAGATCAGAGAGGCATTTTCCCCTTCTCTTTTTCATATACATACATACATATATACAGTTATACATTTAGAGTATCTGCAAGAGCGAAGCACTCGTTACTAAAAATAGATACAGCTCGTTATTTAAATGTAATACAAATACACGTTGTTACGCATATAAGAAACTAGGGAATCCTCGTCTTCCTCTTTACGACCTCTTAATATCGAATTTCCTCTTTTAAAGTTTTTTTTTTTTTGCGCCGAGCGCCCCACCGCTCGAGACTACGCCACCTCAATCCTCTAACAAATTTCCGACCGTTTCTCGAAAGCAAAGCCAACGCAGAGGTGGAGAGCTCTTAAAGCTTATCGTATATGAAGATCAATTTACTCGCAGTGCGTAGGAACGAGATTGTTTCCCTTTTTGGGCGTTATACAGTAATAATTGGTACTATGTGTGCCTCTTGCGATTTTCGTGATATTACGTAAGGAAGAAGACCGTGTTATATTCCTTTATAGCAAATTGAGTTTGAATTTCCCGCGTTTAATGTGACAGGTTTTAGAAAAGTTGGTACTTTTGCGTGTCAAATATAATCTGTATGTTCTATATTGTTTTCCTATGGGAAACTCTTAATGACACTTAACATTTTATTTATTTTACTCAGTAAATTCATAATTATATTTGTTTTATTTTGTAAATTCCACATTTTATTTGTTTTATTTTGTAAATTCAACATTTTACTTGTCTTACATGCTAATTCAATATATTATTTTGTATAAATTCATATATTAGTTGCCACATTCGCAGAAAACCGATGCAACGTTGGTTGCTATCTTCTGTAGAAGTCGATATAACGTTTACTTTCGACATTTGCAGTGATTAGGGTGTATGCCACTTACATGGCAATCACTAAAATAACACAAGCAATATCGGAAAAGAAAGGGGTAGCCAGAGTTTTCCTAGATTTAGCAAAAGCATTTGACAGCGTAGATCATAACATCTTACTCGAAAAGCTAGAAAGAATGGGTTTTAGAGGGATAGTTCACACCCTACTGAAATCCTACTTAACAAATAGAAGCCAATGCGTACAAGTGAACTATAACGGAGAGAAATATCAGTCGCAATGGCTACAAAACCAACGAGGCATCTTGCAGGGTTCGATGAATGACCTACCAGAAGTAACGCAGCATTACCTCACCATGTATGCAGATGACACGTCAATAATTATAAAAGAAAAAGACAATGATATATTGGAAAAGGAAATTGTTGAAGCTCTCGGTAAAACAAATAACTGGTTTAGCCAAAATAACTTAAGGCTTAATGTAAACAAAACAAATGTAGTAAAATTCTCCCTAAAAAAGAATGATAATATATCAATAAGCTTTGAAAATCAGCAAATAACATCAATAAATAATGCAAAGTTTTTGGGTTTGATACTTGACAGCGCACTATCTTGGAAAGACCAAGTCCATATACTTACCAAGAAATTATCCGGAATGACATATGCACTGCGAACGATATCATCCGAAGTTCACGTTGAAGCAGCGTTGTCAGCTTATCACGCATATGTAGGGTCCCGGCTATCATATGGCATCATCTTCTGGGAAATTCCGTGGATGCTGACAGGGTCTTCATCCTCCAGAAGTCGTGTCTAAGAAGCATCTTCAATCTGAAAAGGAGGGAATCATGTAGGAGTGCATTTAGAGCGAACCGTATACTTACCTTGCCTGCATTGTATATTCATGAATGTGCGTGTTTCGCGAAAAAACATTACAATGAAATCCTTGCCGAATACGAAACTAACCATATCTACAACACTCGGGAATGCCAAAAAGCAACTCTTCGTGTGCCGCAAACAACATATGCGCGCATACATAAAGGTGTAGTGACGCAAGTTTTAAAAATTTATAATAAACTGCCGTATGAATTTAAGACATACACACTTAAAGATTTAAAAAAAAATCTTAAAGAACTTCTGATTCAAGATTGTTTGTATCATCCAAATGATTAGTAATTTGTCAAGCATAGCTTTTGTTTTCTTTATCTATTTGTACTTAGCTGGTACCCATTGTTGTTGACATGTTTCATACTTATTGTATACTATGAAATAAAGGTTTATTATTATTATTATTATTATTATTATTATTATTATTATTATTATTATTATTTAATTATATACTCTCATCAATACAAGTTATCATGAACTTCCTATATATACGATTTATCAACCTAGATTGCCATCTTCCACAAAGACATGCTGAAGAGCTGTATAACAGCGAAACGCGTCCATGTATGGTGGTTGATGGCAATTAGTTGTAATTTCATTGTTTGTTAATTCATATATTATATATTTACATTCATTGAAACTTTAACGTGTACGCATTTAATACAAAAATAGGTTTAATTTCTTATAATATACGCAAATATTGCAAAATCTGCAACGCACAAATTAAGAAACCACTTTAATAGTCATTTAAATATCAGTGCGATGGAGCTACCGCTAGAGCATGTATTAAGAATCTGAGATTTAGTCGCGGGCGAGCCCTAGATAAATTATAAATCACCGCAGAGAAAGAAGGCGTTTTACGAGTATATATATCCTCGTAAGGATGCACGAAACTTCGGCGGAGCACGGGCGTCACGAATCTAGCGATTGCTATTCGTTGCTCCTCCTCTGTGCGTAATACAGCGTTTAACCATCGCACAATATTTGATTATCGTCTTTGTCGCTTCTGTAGGGGACAGTAGCGCGCAGCAATAGATACTAGAGGTGGCGTATCAAATAAATACATGAAATAACGAGAGCGTCTGGGTAGCCGCGAGTTGAATGGAATTATTGCTGTGGTGATACAGACGACCAGCGGCATTATTCTTCAAAGCAGGAGAACGTAATAGATACTCAATATTCGTATTACTATTAAACATTCGAGGAAATGGGTGCCGCAGTGGTGCTCAAGGTGAAAAAGATTCTCGGATATATTCAAAAGAATGTTACCATGAACAATATCCTCTATATACAATAGTGTACCACTTAACACCTTCCTGCAACATCAAGAGTGTGCGATTCAATGTTCTCTTGGTTCTGGAAGTGTTTCTTATCAAACGTCCCTGATAGTACCAAGGCTTTTGAATTATATTCATAATGATGACATTTTAGACAAGATATTCTTTAGGTACTAATGAAGATAGTCATATAAATGTGCAAAATTATAAAACTTAATCAATTGAAAATCCAGATGTTATATCCGATTAAAATTGATGTGTGGGTAGCAATGTTTCGAAGACGAATTATAAATCGGGCAACTTCAAAGGAAATGTTATATGGATATTTTGACACTGCGCATACAGCTTGTGTTTCAATGGCATATTTATAGGACACATTTTCTCAAAGAATAATACGTAGAGGAAGATGTCCAGCCAGATTACCGGATCTCACTTCATAGTTGTAATTTCTAAAGGAAAACTATTTTAGCATTGACTTTATACAAGCATGATAATTTAATTGTAACAAAAAACTGTTTCATAGTTAGATGTCCCAATCACCCCTTTACAACTAAACAAAAAGTTTAATTTAAAGCTGAAAGCCGGAGATAGCTAGCTCGACAAAGAACTATACTCTCATCAAAGAAGCGAGGATAAAATGCAAATCATTAAGGTCTCGAACTTTCAACGCACTCGTTTTCCACTTTTCCAACTTCAAGCTGCAGCACCTCATTAAATTTTCTCCCTATACGACTGTTGCATTTGACATTTTACCTGCGGAGATAGAAGAAAACTTGCGGAATAATTACAGCATCGCACTGCGAGGTCAAGAGATCATGTTCAAGACGGTTGGAAGACGAAACGCTCTCTTAAATGGACGGAATTATTTACGAAGCGCTGCAAAAATTGCCGACCCGAGTCCCGAAGTTAATAATTAAAAGTAGAGAGAATTAAACTTATTAACTGGGCAAGGCTTGCATCGCGAATGAGCAGCGAAATTACTTCCAACAAAAGAAGAAACTAAGGGTTTAATTGCTGGTATCTTCTTGCGTTTGGCTTGAGAGATTTTAGCGCGGTTTTAATACAAGGAGAATTATCCCCTTTGTGAATTGAATGGAGAAGGTAATCAATCTGAGTTGTGCGATGTTGGTAGTGGTTAATTTGGATTAGCAATTCAAGATAATAAGTTAGTTAAGGCGTTACATTATGAAGACGGTCTTGCCAAAAATCTATAACTTTCCCATTTGTTATTCTTCGACGAAACATGTCGGCCCCCTTGAAAGGCTCACCTTTAAAAATTGGAAACTTGCTACATGTCTTCTGAGGTGTCCGCTGGTAACGCACACAACTTGTTCACAGGTCGAATAACTTCACTGCGCACTGTTTTCACCTTTGCTGCTCTTACTACCTGATCTGCCCCTGGATATACGATATGATCCTACCGAGAGGCCATAGTAGTGTGGGCGCATTGTCTTCCTTGATGATGACTAGTTGCCCTTGTCGTAGATTGGTTGAAGTATGCTTGGTCTATTTTCCGCGTCTTTGAAGATGTTGCAGATACTCCTTTGACCACCTCTTCTAAAAGTGTTGCTTCAGCGTTTCAAGTAGTTGCATTCTGGATAACCGGTTTGCTTCTATTGACGTTAGCTTGGGATCCAGGGTAGATCTAAGAGAGTCTCCAATAAGGAAGTGTCCGGGTATTAGGATTGACAAATCGGATGGGTCTTCGGAAAAAAGAATTAGGCGTCGTGAGTTTAAGATCGCTTTTATATGTGCCGTTACGGTGCACATTTCCTCGTAAGTAAGGAGAGCATTTCCAATTATTCGTTTGAAGTGATATTTGAATGATTTAACGGCAGCCTCCTAAATTCCACCGAAATGGGGTACCCTGACAGGGTTAAAATGCCAATTCACTCCCTTGTGTGCCAAAAAACTAGAGACCTTCTGCATAAAACAAGTACAAAATGACAGCGTATACGAAATTTCAAAATAAATTGGTGGCGGGGCTGGGAACGTCATGTCCAAAATTCAAAATTTTAAAATTCGCTTAATATTGAAGCACAAAATTTTCTTTTTGCGGCACAAAAAATGAGCGTACACAAAATTTCTAAATAGCGAGGTTAGTATCAAAGCACAACTTTTTCTTTTTGCAACACAAAATGGCACAAAATCAGTACAAAATGATAGCGTATACGACATTTCAAAATGCTGAGGTAGCGGGGCAGGCATGTCCTCAGCCCCGTAAAAAAAATCATTAAAACTCCTTTAAAATAAAAGCGCAAAACGAGCAAAAACTGATAGCGTATGGGAAATTTCAAAATCCGGGGGCGGCAGGGCTGGGGACATGCACCCTCGATTGTAGACCAAGTTTTTATCAAGATACGATGTGGCTGTTATCGTTCTGGACTCACTGTTGTATTTCGGTTCGATTAATAAAAAATACTCAACATATTTCGTTGGTGTTCTTAAAATGTCTTCTTCGTCAATTAAAGCTTAATATCCAAAACTTTTGTCAACACATTATACACGGTTGAAATCATCAAAACAGTTTTCTGAAGGTGTCAAAACCCAATATAGCGTCGATAAGAAATAAAGTGATGATGGCCAGAACGAACCGAAGCGCCGTATAGAAATTTCGAATACACCATTAAATAGAAGACCGAAAGTGACCTTGAGAATGTATTTTTAGTTCTTTTCTGCAAGGTCAAATAAAGGTGCTAGAAGTAAAAGAAGAGAGTGCGCATTTTTCGATTTAAAAAATATCTCGAACATTAAATTTGTCACAGGTCCACTTCCTCTTTGGGCTCATAATAAACACAAAATTTAGCAACTTTGTCAAATCTAAACCTACCCTTGATCTTCAACAATAAGCGAGATTCCTGTAGTGAGTAGCATAACATTTGGGTTGGACAAACTTTGCTAATAGTTACAAATTTAAGCAAAGTAAGCGTTGTTCTGTATGAGGTTACTGACTGGGAGTGCACTTGCTCTTACCCCAACTTACTTGAACACATTTTAATAGTGTCATGCAATTAGTCCAAGTTACATTTTAGATTTATTCTCCAACCAAGTTCCACATAACTTAGTAAATTAACATAAAAATCTGTAGGATATATTTTCACCTAATCCGGGGGTATAATCAACTATGCAATTGGATTGGAGGGCTATGGGTCGTAACTTGGAATTCTGTTCAATATACTACATATATTACTCTCATGTTCTTCTATATTACCGTGGTGCTATTCAATTTCGAATTTAAAAATAATATGGAATGCATCGTAGCGGAATTATACAGTTTGACATTTGCGAGGCGTATCGCAAATTTAAATTAATTAAAATGGGTTTGCATATACCCTCGACGCATAAGCTGTAATATGCTATACATTGCCGTTCAAAGGCGTTGTCCATAATCGTGCATTACATTACTTTATTGAGGAATGGTACAATCAATGCTGTAGTACTGTTTACATATCTTTGAATGGTTTCTGTATGATTTTCTTGTTGAAAAAGAAATGTTTCGCATTTGAGAATTACGTTGAAATGGAATCGTTTTTTTTATTTAGAGTAAATGGCACCATCATTTAGTGTAGAAAGTATTGTTAGGGTGCAAATTGCATCTTACTATTTCACATGTCTCAATTTTGTTACTTTTGCTTGTGTTATCGGCTTGTTGGCATGCCTCATTGCACATCATCATCGTCAATTGACAGTGTGTGTAGTGCTGAATTATAATCGAGCAAATAAAATATAATATTGATAACAATAAATTATTTAAACTATTTGCTATGAGTCATTATGTTGCGTATATAGATCAAAATAAATAATGAGTTACAATGGAAGACGAGGAAGAAAGGGTTCCACATGAGATAGGTGCACTGCATGAAGAAGCTCAGAAGTGTGAAATAACATAACAAATATTCAATTGTAAGTTCTACAGCGCATTGGAGATCAAAAGGCTGCTGCTCATATAAAATTCCTGAAGCAACGTTATGTTAATTTATATTTTAATGTTTACTAAATTTTTGTTTGAAATAAAATTTTGTTTTATACTTTTAAAGCTTTCAATCCATACGTATATTCCTGAAACGCTTATTTCAAGCATAATCAACACAAATTGCTAATTCTCCTCCTTAATTAATTGGCATTAACGGACCAAATTTCCTAAGAAAGACATATTTCATCACCTTTCCATAGCTATCCTATAACTAGCAGCCAATACTAAATTGACAACCATATCAGCAGGGACGACTTCAGCAATTTTTTCTTGATTGAGGAGCCAAACTCCAGACCCAATAACGATTCCGGTTGCACCATAAACATTGTCAATCCAGCTTCTAACGGGCTCCTTATAGGTGGCGGTAACTGGACATAACATGGAAGATATTCGACTATCTTCATTTGAGAAGAAGATATTTAACAATCGCAGGACGAACTATACAAACGGGTAATTGCTGTGCGGCTTTCTTGGTGTAATCTGCAGCTATAGCCTCGGTGAAGACGTACGTGTTAGGCCATTGACCTATAATGCTAAAAAATCAAATTTAGTATGACCAATTTAAAAAATTCACGACTAAAATAAATAGGTCTTTAATTTAATGCATCTTTAACAGAGGTAGGTTAAAGCTGCAAAAGCTCAATGGTCTAAAGTTACTCAGGAGTAATTTTTTCAAGGATATTTTGAGGTATGGCATTGCAAATCGCATCATACAGGATATCGTACAGCTTCTCATCTATATCTTTCCTATAGCAATACGAAAATGCTGTGCTGATATGGATGAAACTGTTGATATGCTGACATTCTTTAGCTAAGGTGAGCATCTCCTTAGTGCCTTTGATGTTGATATCGACGGCTAAATGGAATTTCTCGTGAAACTTAACCGTGGCAGCGATATGGACGAAGACCCTTGCCTAGAATTTAAAAATTAAACGTGATTTTGATATCAAAATCAAAAATAATCTTCATAAATTTACTGTGTTCATTTTTCTAATCTTCACCCGGCGGTCTGCTAACACGATGTCATGAACTTTAATAATAATAATAATAATAATATCGTTTTATTCGCAATCAAGCTATTACAAACATTGTCATATAATATATTTAGTGTAAAAGTGCACTTTGTCAAAATCAATAAAAATCAATATAAATAATTAAAAACAGTATAAATAAAATAAAATAATGTATAAATAAAAGAAATGTATAAATAAAATTAATGTATAAATAAAATAATGTAAAGATAGAAACACACAAAGTAAAAAGTATAAAAGTAACACAAAAAATACATTGCGAAGCGCCCGGAACATAACGTACATATATACATGTATACAATATCTAATTATAGTGTGAGACAAATTCTTCTATACTATAGCACTCCAGTTCTTTTAGTGTCCGTTTCATTGCAATTTTAAAACGATTTGGGGGGATTTTTAATTATCATATCGTCCGTAACCATTTAATGGGATGATCTGGCCGTTCCTCAACAAGGATGAATGTCTTAGATTCATTAAACCTGTATCTGATGGTAGTCATCAAAGGCACATGGTCCTTATAAACTACATCCAACTTCTCTTTGATTTTGCACACGTTCTCCTATAAGAAATCGAACCACTGGCTGGTATTGTTCTTTTTCTATGATTCCACAAGTACATAAACTTGTTTATTTTCAACTCTCAAAACAACACAACTCTATGAATCTCTCCGAAATTTTGACAGGCGTCGACTAAAGAACGGTAATTACAGTTGGTAATGCAGATTTTGACACAAGTGCCATCCGTCTCCAAATAGGGATACTTCTCATACCATCCTGGTACTTATCAGCTTGAATGTTAAAACATTTTATAATTCTTTACACTTGAAGATGCTTGGCCAAAGTTTTCTTGTGAATGTGGACCTATATGTACCGGTTTGGAGTGTTAATACTAATGCTGGATTTTTTACTATGTAGGTGATAAGCTGCAGTATATTATAAGTAAGGAAAATTATCGCCGAGTATCATTTGAACACCTACTGTACTGTAGCGTACAACGTTAGCGACGTTAGATGTCGCTAACACACATTCCATGCAATATTTTGCGAATTCGTGAATATTCAGTTTGAAAAATATCTAGAAGCCTTCTGAAGTTACCAACAAATGGTGCACTTTTTCACGTTGGAATTAACGTATTTTACGTTTTTTTGATTTTCTTTTTTTCATAAGAATTAAGTCGCAAATGTGTTATATGTAGAACATTGCTTCAAGCCAGACATCTTCAAAAAGCATGAAAACTATATATATTTAATTAAAAAAATCTCTTACTTTTTAACACTTGTGATATATATCTAACCTAGTTTTCTTCACTGAGACTAATTTTACAATATAAAAGGGCAGAAACTTGATTTAAATGCACTCATACACATATTTCGAAACCGGTCACCAACTTCTGAACGATTGTGTAGCTAGAATAAACAGTTAACTAATAACGATAAATTCGCAGTACACGCATCGGTTCATGTTTTATTATGCCCGTGAAAAATTTTAATACTCGTATTTCGAAATGACAAATTCGTCCATCAAGTATCAACAGCACCAAACAGCAAAATTCGTGGCAGTTAGAGGTGGTCGATGTTGTTATAATCGGTACGATTATGAATTATTTCATGCATTTGGCGTTTGGTGTTTGGATGATTTTCTAACAAAGCTATTTTTGCTATACGGTAGATGCAGCCCATGTGTTTGATTTAATTTAAAAGTTGCCAAAAGCGATGATAAATGTAATTTTGTAGGTTATTTGCAATTAAGAAACCAATGCAGCTCTTATTGAGGAAATTTTAAATCAGATAAACAGATACAACAGATCAGATACAATCTGTATTTTATAGAGTAAATATTAAATATCATCAGAAGTAATGCTAGTAAAAATAGTGGAATTTGAGAAATATCCCTGCACTTTTGGTATTCAAGAATTACTTATTGAATGACGCATGAAAGATGCCCAAACTACAAAATTCCTTGGTATCATGCCCGGTAATTTTCCTACTTGCTATTGCTATGTGGATTTAATAGGCAAATTAAATTCGAAAATATAACCTGTAAAATCGCTATCGTTAACACCATGAAGATTAACGGTCAGTCGATTGCGGTCCGGCATTTATGTCAGAGTGATTCCTTTCTGATCTTTTTTCGCTGAGCTCCATAGATGTTTTAAGGTCGGAGATTTTCACTATCCTTATAGCTTTTTATCTTATTGAAAGTCCGCCCTGTAAACGTCCCCGCAACGTTGTTTATATACTTCTCAGCAGACCTGTTAATGTCATCTCTTCTGATATGGCGGCTAGTTTTCTCCGTACAACTGGGTGAATCCCATATGGACATTGCCCGATGCTGCTGTTAGTTACCAGGTGCAGCCTTGGCAGTCGATACGATCCTTCACGCTAAATAGATCCATGTGTGTTTTTGATGTTTCTTGTTCTTATCCTCAGAATCTTGTTCTGGGATTTCTCTAAGATTGCGACTTTCTGACCTATTTTCGATTCTTCAGCGGCTTTTAGAGTCCTGAAGCTCTCCTCTCTTTGTTGCCGGGGTTTTATTATGTAAATCTATCTCCAGCTAACGATAATTCCGAGGGAAAGGCTCAATAACTCCTCTTCGCTCTATTTTCTTCAAGACCTAAATGTTCGTTTATAATGCAATTTTTCCTATAAATATGTCCTATTTTGTCTTTATCGTAATTTCGTAATAAGTCGCCAAAACCGGTAGGAAATATCCATATTTTATGGTTGCCGATACTAATTAATGTCAGTTCGCTAGACGTTAGATCGCGAACTCTAGTAGCATATTACAGGCTGTAATATGGTATTGCTAAAGAAAAGAAATTTAATAAATGGTAAATTAAGAGTCATCTTTATGAGAAGACTAAGTGGTTTTATTTTCTTAGGAAATTCAAGTGTTGCAGTGTTAAAATTTTATTTTTAATTTTATTTCAAAATCAAGGATAGTTCACGGTCAGTAGGTCCGGGAGTGTCTCCTAGACACTCTTTCGGTATTTAAAATTTAATTAACAACGAATATCCAACCCTTGACTTTTCGTGAACTCTCTGGTCACGCGTCACATACACAAAACCCCGCGTACTTTTGAATAATCAAACTTGACTTTACATTAGTTTTAAAAGATAATTTACACACTGAAATACTCGAATTCCCTTTGCAATTAGACATTTAACCAAATACGTGTTAACTTAACAGCGAACTAAAGTGAAAGATTCAAAACATGCTAAGAAATGGAATCATCGGAAGATCAAGAACATCTTACATGAATTCAGTCGTTATAGTCAAGAAGAAAATCAATTTCTCTCCCGTTATAACATTACAGTATATTTATATTGAAACTGGCATTTAAACTTGTATCTCCTTCAATTTAGAAATAAAGATTTGCAGATACAAATCACATTTCCACCGCTATCGAAATATTGAGCGAAATTCAACTTGGAAAACTAATTATATCCGAGTCATCAATTTATTCATTTGTCTTTCAACTCGATTCGTGTATATTCCTCCTTGAGTAAATATACATTACTTCAACGCTTCCATCGCATTTCTCGCTCACTAGAGAGAACCTCATAATGTAATAGTTTGGATGCGTATGTTTGTGGAACACGTTGCGTGTGGAGAGTCGTTCCAAAACCCGCTCTATTTTTGAAACGGATCCGATCTTCCACCGTCGTAGTCGACCTCCATACAGAGCACCTGCCTATGGCCATCCTCTTTCATTAACTCTTCGACTCGTAGCTCTATCTCGGTCTAACGCGGCACAGATCACGTTCGAAACGCCGCAGAGAAGAAAAAAAAATCAATGAACACGCGGTAGGAAACGTAACAAAACGCAAACGAAAGATAGAGATGCGGACGAATTTCTTTGGGTTTTTTTCTTTTTCTTTCTTTTAAGATACAGTGGGTGACAACATCAAAGAAACATGTTACGTATGTATGTGGAACCTAAAAAAAAAACAGTTCTTCAATTAGTTTTAACTTTACGTGATTAGAGAGATAGGCAACCCAAATACTTTGCCGAAGGTCAATTAGTGAAGTACAGCTCAACAAAACTAATTGTGGATATTCTAACAATGATTTAGTTCCTATATTATTTCGAAATAGTCTTAACACCAGAAAATCGTGCACAAGTAAAATTCCTGCGACAATTGGAGAATTCATGCAATTTTCCCAGTAATTTATTTGAAGATTTCAGCTGATTCTACTAACGACAACCCAGTATTTTGCAATTTTTCTATTGCGTCTAGTAATCGTTTATAATTGTTGTTAATACTTTTTAAATCTGTTCCAACAGAAGTATCTAGAAATCCTTTCTAGTTCTCCTTAATAGCTTTAGCTTCGTCGGGGTCGAACTCTAAAGTCACAGATTTTACTTCTTGGAAATGTTCAGAATAATAAAAAGCCGTTTGCAACCATGTTCCCCAACGCGTAAGAATCGGCTGTGGTGGTTTGCGAATACCGGGACAAAGCCTGTGAAGTACTTGAATCCGTTTGCGAGATTTGAGAAACACTTTTTTTGTATTTGCTATTAATGCATCCACCTCCGGGTAACATTCTAGAATAGTTTATACCACAAGATGTAAAGCATGTACTTTACACGTAACATGTAAAAATCCTTCACATTTTTCTTTAAGAGAACGGCCTACACTACACATTGTCGCTGCTTCATCGCTCATAAACATCAACAGTTGACTCGTTGACACTTGAAATGGTTGTAACGTATCGAGCACTACGCCCGTAACTGCTTCGCTAGTACACTTTTTTAGCTTTTTGCTAGCTAATAAGATTGAAAATTTCGGTTTAAAAAAGGATCTAGTGCTCGTACTATAATATTCAAAATAGAATTTTTGTCCTTTCATCAAGACAAAGCCACAGCTGTTAATCTTTTAATTCCGCTTTGACCCTATTTTCGATATCTTTACGTATATTTGGTAGCTCTTTCCATAACGCTGTCCGTGATGGTTCCACTCGGGATTGTATGCACGCCAAAACTTTCGAAACGGTTCTTTATCGAGTAAGCGAAGCGTTAGACCACAAACATTAAACATCAAAAGTAAATCCAACTTAAATTAAATTTGAAATGGTACGTCTTTTTTCTGATTTTTGTGCTGTACACTAATTATATATGTATATTTCGTACAGTCGCCTTTGTTCCAGCACATTAAAGGTATTTTGCAAATTCTACGCAATATTTTAGTTCCATTATAGATTAAATCTAGAAATTCACTGTTAAATTTAGTGACTTTATTAACCAACGGTAGTTTATTTTCCTTGTGTACGTTAGACGTATTCTACAATTACGATTAACATTGCGAGGAATTGATGAGAAACGGTTGCGATGAATCAATAATTTCATTCGCTGAAGTTGCTCATGCCGATTCATCTGCATACATACGTCGCGTCGTACTTCTAACTTGGCGCGAAGGTCTCTGTGCTCGGCCTACTTATGAACAAGTTTTGCTTGCTAAAACTTTTTAGAACGCAGGGCTTTACAACAAGCAAGATGCTTATTGTTAACGGTTCCAACACTGGTTTAGAATTAGATTTTTCCCTAAACCAGCTTTGAATTATGCGCTTGCTAAAACAGTTGTTTGAAGAACATCGACAACAGATCAACAGACCTCAGCAACCTGAATAATTTGTCATTATGCAGCATATAATTCCTTCCCTGAACAATTCAGAGGAAAATCTTTGAAGAACATGACTCTTAACCCAATAAAAACTTGATTAAAAATCTTTTTAATCTCAAAAAATGTATGTATGGGTTCGGTGGCTCAGTGCTTAGTATGCTTGACTATCAGTCTCGGGGTACCGGGTTCGAACCCTGGTCTCGGAACTAACAAAGTAATGTTTTCCGTGGTTGTTCTTACTTAAAAGTTGGAGAATGTTGAAGGCGAATATATTAAGGCGTTCCACAGGAGCAGGGTAATAATAACTCATGGACATTATTATTAACATATGTAATAATTATATATTTGAAAATTTAAATTGGATAATAGATAAATGATAAGTTAAATTATGTTTCTATTTCTTTCTACTGTAAAAAGTGTTAGCATTACTTTTCCGCTACTTTTCAAACGTTCTTTAACATTTATCTCCCACTCTATGCTTTGTTTGTTCTACCACGCATATTAAAATCACACAGCAGGCGTCGCCACGCGTTCCCAGCCTACTCGATTGTCGTCGTTCAGCACGTGGCGATATAGCGGGATTATTTTGTTTTTGCGTTCCTTCCGAATGTTTTTCTCCTGCTGCTCACCGCCTACTACGATACTACGATACGTGAAGCCCACACAGATATCGTAGCGAACGTAGCGAGATGATGATAGCGGCCAATTTCATAAAGGAAAGCGGTCCGAACACGTTTTCTCCGCTGCTTTGCGTCGTACGGATATGTGCAGGAGGTTGGTTGTCTCTTTTTGAGCGCCCTCTGCAGCCGCGTGCCGCTAGCACGCACAAACCGAATGGTTTTTATTAACGCAATAACTCTTTCTCTAGAGAACGTTGCCGGGAGGAAGATGGGAACTAAGATTTTGACAATGGGAAACGTCAGATTTGGTATTTTTAATTTATGGTGTGGAAGAAGAGGATATAACTGAAGTAAAAATGAATCGGGAAACATCTGGCTTAAGAAGAATTGTATGGAATTGTGTTATTCTTTTTTAATAATAAGGCCGAGGCAGACAGTATTATCCAGAGAAACTCTTAATGGAAGAAAATCTAAGGAAAAGGATTACTGCTACAATCCAGATATAGTTGAACTGGTTTTGAAAAGCTTTTCTGTTGTATCCAAACAAAGAAGGGTTTCAAGTTTTCTCATCAATGTCAAAATTATATATGAAGAAAATATTTTGAGCGCTGAAATGATAAGGAAATGGGTCAGATTACTTGAAGATGGCCGTATAATCGTGCACGATGAACGAAGTGGACGACCGTCCGTCATTAATAATGACCTGGTGCAGGCAGTTGATAAAAATGTTCGAAAAAACAGTCGTTATACGATCTCATCATTATGCAATGAGTTTCTTCAAGTTTCAAGAAGTGTTCTCTATGAAATTGTGACAGAACGCTTATAGTATTGGATGTAGTGCTTATGCTGGGTTGCAAGGTTGAGTTGGACAAGGCCAATCGTTAGCCAGTGCTTTAACTTTCTTCTAGAGGAATTGTGTCGAGGGGGACAAGTTTTTTAATCAAAATTGTCACTGGTGACGAAACATGGGTTGCCCACGTTTTACCAGAATCAAAACAAATGGAGGCATTCACCATCACCTAAGAAAGTGAAGTACACGCAAACAATTTCAGCCTAAAGAATCATGTGCGCTGTGTTTTGGGATAGGCAGGGCGTTTTGCTTATGGATTTTTTTGCTTTGGGGTAATGCTGACTTTAAATAAATTGCGTCTTGCAATCCAAAACAAAAAGTATACCTAGTAGAGAGATCGTTTCGGTTCACAACAATGCTCGTCCACACGTAGCTAATCGAACCCAAGATTTCATCGCGTCATACGTGTGGGAGCAGCTTGATCACCCTCCACATAGTCCTGATCTAGTGTCCAGTGATTATCATTTGTTCTCACATTAAAAGAAGCACCTTGGAGGTCAGCGCTACGATGATGATGGCAACGTCAAAACGGCCGTGCTAGAGTGGTGAGCAAATCAAGCGGCAGATTTGTATGAAGATGGAATTCAGAAGGTAGTCTTACGATACTATAAGTGCCACAAAATAGGTGGAAATTATGTTGAAAAGTAAATTAAGGGCCAGGGTTTCATGTAAAAATAAAGGTTTTACAAAAATTGTCTTTGCTTTTTTTATAACGAAACGGTTTGTAGCGCAACAGAAATAAACAATCAGAAATTGCAGTCCTACCGGGGTAAGTTCGCGACTAACTAAAAAAATATGCCAGGGTCTATCGATGCTTACTAGAGCCAGGCCTGTATAGGCCTCTGAGTTCTTTCATCTCACTACGGCAGATTCCGCCACTCTGCTTGGATCTTGACCATTTTTATCTCCTAAACGGGGCCAATGGTGGGGTTTCTCTCTCAAATGTCCAAGACGTCTCCAAATCGCACGATTTTTAAATGGGGTGGTGGTCGGTCTTGGGGCATTTCAACTGTTCTGGCGAGAAGCGGATTCGATGAGTCTTGCGCTCTTTTCAGCGTGTTTATCGCCAGATCTCAAAGATAATCCTTGATGCTGGGCACATGCAGGTCTTCGCGCAATCTGATGTTCTTAACGAACCACGGCGTCCGGGTAATTAGCCTTAGCATCTTGTTCTGAAGTACCTCCAGTTTAGTAATGTGGGTCGGTGCGGCGGTCACCCATGTGAAGGCCCCGTACGTAATAATTGGTATCAGATAGGATTTGTACAGCAGCAACTTCAGTCGGGGATCCAGGGGGCTCCTGCTTCCCAGCAACGGCATGTTTCTTGCAACGGCATACTTGTTTCGCATGTACTCAATGTGCGTCTTCCATGTAAGACGCTGATCCAGGTAGACTTCTAGGTATTTAACCGTGCTGCTCCTGGGAACCGGGTTGTCGTCAATATCCATTCCTTCTGGTGGGGCTCTTGTCCTCTTCGTCGTAAAAAAATATGCACCACCTGTTTAGATTATGGAGAAGAACCCGCGAAAAACGGGAACGCGAGATGGAGAAGGGGTAGGATAAAGAATATTTATTACTACAACTTCTTTAATGTAAATAAAAGACAATAGTAGCCAACAGCGACGAAAATATTAGCACTAAACTGTTAATGAACAAAATTTGACTAAGGAATCAACGTTGGTGGCCATTACGTTCGATTTAACATCGATACATATGAGTTTGCGGTAAAATGTTCGTTACTAAAAAAATAAAATATGAATCGGAAAATATTCGAAAAACGTAAATTACCAAAAATTTTGTCAATTTCTAATAAAGATTATGGTAATAATAAAAGATTCCCAGAGTATATCCATACATCAGTGAGGATTATTTAAATAAAATAAAGTTAAAAGAAAGTTTAAAATTTAGAAAAAATAACGTTTGTAAACAGAAAAGAAAAAAAAACGGTAAGTCCATTTATCTGGGTTATACTCAACTGGAGCTTTCGAGTAGCCTTGTGCTGTCGTGGTCGAGCGACCGTAAATCAGCGCTAGTCCTGTCCCCGGGTTGAATAAGATGCAATATTATAGGTGGACACACACATGCAGCAAAACTCTACCCTGCAGTGGATTTCAGCAAAATGTGCTAACTGTGAAAACCCAACAAAAAAAGCCTTAAATTGTGGAAAATAGCAAATCTATAAGCATAAATTTAATGAAATATGATTATAATAGGATATGATTAGAATAATTGATTACCTCGGATCGATGGAGGGTTTACTTGTCCATGATCGATGATTATTCAATGAAAAACTGGCGTGCTGTCGTGAAAATTATCACACCCGACAATGTCGATAATGATTATACAAACAAATTGAATACAGAACCATTCACAGTACTTAATACTGTAATACTTTGAAAATCATTAGTCCTACATTAAGTGGAGGCAAACAGCGACAAGCAGATTTTCGACAAAATGTTTCTTCTCGATTGACGGTCGCCACCAGAAACAGCGAGGTTAATTACCAATCAACGAACATCGTGCATTCTATTGCACTGAACTTAGGTAAATTTAAGGTTTGTTCGTTTGTCTTGTTCGCCTTAGTCCTAGAGTGCGATAGGATTTTGATCACGTAATTGTTTTGATTGCTCAGAACTACTCTAAATGGGTACAAACGAACAGTACAAATTGGTATTTATATAGTATACATAACCTCAAAGATTGAGAATGGTGAGAATTGGCAACCACGATAGCATTAGAAAATCCTTATTATTTATTAATTGTTGTATTTCACTTTCAATGATTATAATCGATGTCATTTTGTATGGATATGAAGTAAAGTTAGGTTAGGCAAATAATGGAATGACAGCTGCACTGAACTGCCCAAACTTGCTCCATTTCCTGAGGAGGTGTAAGTTTGTGCAGTTCAAAACTGTCAGAAGCTGCCCAACATATACAAACGAACATCGGATTGCTAGTTTTTTTTACAAACGAACGCGCAATTTAGAAATTCGAGCTATTCCGTATTGCACTGATTGATAAACGAACAAACCTTTAGTTGCAAGAAAAAGAACCAAAACGAAAAAATAAAGAGAAAGAAAAGCGCGATGAAAATTGTTCAATAACCAACCTTTGTAATTAAAATTACCAAAAGTAAATTAACCAAATATTAAATATGTCATTATAAGAAATTATAAATTTTGAAGCATATTAGAAAAGATAACGCAGCGACATCTATCGTAAACATAAAACAACCCTTGACGGTAAGAAATACAATTATGTTGGTTTCTTACTGAAAAAACACGTCTGGTATAATGAATTTTTGAAAAATGTATAAATTATTATTATTTATTTTTTTTTTTTTGCCACCCAGTCGGTGATGCTTATATAGCAATCTAGTTAATAACTAATGAACTATTTATTTTTAACTTGAGTTACTACGGTTCTTAAACTAACAATAAGTATTTATCCTACGATAGTCACTCAGGTTCTGGTATAGTGGAGTCACTTTGTTCTTGTGTTCTTTTAAGGTCATTGTCATTGCACTAGTTCAAATGGTTTTGTTCGCTTCAATCTTCTAACCAAGCCATCATTGTCCAGGAGCTGGAGGGCCTCAACGTTGACATGCTGATGAAGTCGTTGTTCATGTTTTTGACCAAATTGCTTGATTACATTGTCGACAGTCTCTACTTTTAAGTCCTTATGTAGACTGTCATTACGTACGTACCATGGATGATGTTGGATGATGTTTCTATTGCTTTGGCTGGTACAACCCAGAGTGAAACACATAAAGTCCATTAAATTGTGGTAAAAGCAAAGCTTATAAATAATTAATGAATAATATATAATAAATATAAATAATTGATATCATCGATGATTTATTGTCCTATGATGTTCCAATGAAAGACTGGCGGCTTCATAAATTATACACCCACAAGTCAGAAATGATATACCAAACAAATAATACAACCATCACTAGTAACTTAATACGTATACTTGAATCATTAGCCTCTTAAAGTGAGGCAACGCGTCATAGTATATTTTCAACAAAAATGATTTCAATGGACGGTGCTCAGAAAGCAGTTATTAATAAAGGAACCCTGCATTCAGCACCGACTTGGAAAAAGTTGTCGTTGTTGATGCTTATTAGAGTGTGAAATGATACTGTTCGTTGTCTCAGAATTAAAATGGGAAAACGAAGACAATTATTTTTGTTAACTCAGATGAAATGTAAATTTTAACACGATAGCATTAAACTTCATATTATTATGTGCATAAATGTTATGAATGTTATTTTGTAATATAAAATATTTTACAAATTGGAAGACGTCACTAACTGCCCAACATTACTACGAGAGTTAAGTTTTGCATCACTGAGCAAAAACAAACGAACACGGTATGCTAGTTTTGAACAACAACGCCATTTGAATTCACATCGTATGCAGATGATAAAACGAAAAACTTTAGTGTCAAGAAAAGACTCAACAGAATCAATGAGAAAAAAAGCGCGATGAAAATTTTCAAAAAACCAACTTTAATGAAATTACCAAAAGTACTTCCATTTAAAATATGCGTCATTATAAGGAATTATTTTTGAAAAATGTAGAAAATCCAAGCAACGGATCGTATAGCAATAAACAACCCTGACGTTGTACTTTGTTGATTTAATGAACAAGTCTGTTATATGAAAAGCCAATTATGCTATAACTCGTAGTTAATAGACAATGAATAGTATTTTTAACTTAAGTTATCGTCAACTAACAATACGCTACTTATCCTACGATAATGACAGGTTACATCGATGTGAGTCACTCTGTCTATGTCATTTACAGGTCAATTGGTCACGTGCACTAGTTCAAATGTTTGTTCGCCAATCTTTAAAATACATTGTCCACGAACTGTGAGGGCTCGAACTTGACATGCTGATGCACGTCCGTTTTCCAATTTTAGCAAATTGTTATTACATTCGACAGTCTACTAAGTCCTGATTAACTCAACGTACACCAATGGAATTTTTCGATGTCCACCCGATAACGTGTTACTGTAACTAGAGCAGTTCTGTACTTTTACTGATAAAACCGTGTTGTGTACTAATAAGTCTATACTAGGTTTAAAACCCTTGTTGTAAAGCAACGGTCATTTATTATATACTGGAAGGGCAGAGCAACGTCCCATTAACCAATACATTTTTCTGTATTTGAGTTTCAGCTCTTCTTGTTTTCTCTTTACATGTGGCTTCCACCTAAGTTTAGCGTCTAGAGTCATGCTGAGATATTTGGCTGTGTTCTCATAGGGGACAACTTGTTGGTGTATATAGACTGGCCTGTATACGATTTTCCTGTTAGTGAAGTTAATATGTACTGATTTGGTTTCATTTAATTTGATTCGCCATTTCGTTGTCCAGCGTTGAATTTGGGTAATGGCCATTTGCAGCTTATTTGTTGATTCTATATTATCCTTGCCTAGAGCCAGTATTGCGGTGTCATCGGTAAATGTGGCAATAGTATTTTGTTCGAGTGTTGGCATATCACTAGTGTACAGAGGGTAAAGGTCAGGCCCTAGTACACTACCCTGTGGCACGCCGGCTTGTATTTTCTTCAGTTCTGAAAAGGCATCTTCTTGTTTAATCCTGAAGTATCTGTCAGATATGTATGATTGGAGTATTTTTGTGTATTGGTCAGGGAGAAGTCTTTTAAGCTTGTAATTCAGTCCTTCGTGCCAAACTTTGTCAAACGTTTGGGCAACGTCCAGAAATATTGCCGAACAAACTTTTTTTTCTTCTAATGCTTCTTCAATTATATTAGTTATTCGGTGCACCTGGTCAATTATGGAGTGCTTATTTTTAAATCCGAACTGATGATCCGGGATAAGGGAAAACGGGAAATATGGTTTATAATATTCTTGGTAATAGAAACTTGTTTTCTAATTGAATATTGTATTATTAGATACAACTTTTTTTAATACGGAATCTAGAAAATTCGTTGTTTTTCATTTTGAATGCAATTTTTTTTGTTTTATTTTACAACTATCTCAATAATACATACTACCCTAAACAACACATCAAAAAATCATTTAAAAAAACCATTTCCAAACCTGCGCCACCACCGCAACATACATTACATTCCCTTCCCCATTATTCTACAGCCCCACATTCTAAAAGGCCAATGCGTCATTGTCATATGCATGCTACTATTTTCCAGTTTGGCCGTTTTGGCCCGTAACATTCTGCCCGAAAAACTAAAACAACAATAACGACGACGAGAACAACAACCAGCAGAGATAGAGCATCATCCCTACTAACTTCGCAAACTTTTGCGATGAAAAATGCCGTATATATGGCTTGCTTCTTGCGCTATAAAACGGTAGAGTTGGAGACGATGCCGCAATAGCGGAAGCAAATAAATGAACGGAATGGAAATAAATACAAAATTCGGTCAATAAAATCGAAATAGATAATGTAAAGTTGAGCGCCAGGGTCTAAGATTTATTAGGTCGGTGTCTATACGTAGAAAAAGGGGGGGGGGGTGCTGTGTGTGGGAAGTTGTTTGTTGGATGCTATTTGTAGATCTAAGTAAGAAGATTTCTATGAAATGGTGGGTATGGTTTATCAAAGCTTCTTGGAAAGAGAGACACTTCTCGGCTTATTTCATTTAAATTGGAATGTATTGAATTAATTTTCAAGTTTATATAGGGTAAGTCCGGGTAGATGCCTCACCATTGAGAAAACATTGTTTTCCACCATTATAGCTTTTAAACTGAAGCGTACTACGTCAGTCGGTAGAACAATGTTTTATTGTTCTGGTTTGTTTTATTGTTCATTGTTTTATTTTGATAAAAAATTAAGCTGCAGTTTTTAGATAAAAAACTTTGCCAGCTATTCCAATCTGTCAGGGAGGGATCCCACAAATAAAAATATAATCTTCATTATAACTAAGGACACTAAAAACTGCCATTTAATTAAATTTTCCGCACAAGTTACACGTATTTTCATATTTTGTGCAATTTTCTTGCATCCATCCTCGACGTCTTGTAGTGCTGTAATCCTCAAGGAATCCTACACATTCGTTTTCATTAAATTCATTAGAACCATCGTCATCACTGTTACTTGTATCCACGAAATCTTGATCCTCTTCATCTGATTCGAGAAGTTAGAATTGTTACAATATTTCTACCCCGTCTTTTTTAATCCCAGAGGAATGGTAGGTAGAGGTGAAATAACTTCAAGAACCTTGCTAGCGAATGGAGGTTGATTAGGCTCCACTGATGGACCAGGCTGGGGTTCAGGTGTGGAAGAATGAGCATCTGCTGAGATCCTGATGAGAACATTAGGTACTTCTTCATGAGAAGCTGGCGATTGGGTTATTGCGGTAGTGGAAACAGAAACAGCAGCATCAGAGACTATGTAGTCATATTCCGATATAGGTTCAAGATTATAAGGGTCGTTCCAATGAAACTCTGCATATAAAGCTTAATTCCGTTTGCTATGGTATAAGAATATTGAACAGATACAAGGAAAAAGAAAGTGTGAAAATCCTTGTGCAAAAAATTTTTGTGACTCAGAAAAGAGTTGTACGAACAATTTTGATTATCGGTTATCGTCAGACCTGTCGCAGTTCCTTTAAATCGGAGGGTATATTAACCGTTTACGCTTTATATATATATATATATATATGAATGCATAATGTTTTTCGTGAATAATAAAGATACTTTTCAGTTAAAAGAGGGAAGCAAGTACCGTAAGGACTTTAAACTATAGTTATCCTGTACATAGACTAACATTAAGTGAAAAACACCCAGCTTATACTGGTATTAAATTTTTTAACAATCTACCGAGATCTCTTATTAATAAGCATAATTCAAAACATTCAAAACAGAACTGAAAGCGTTCTTTTTGCAATTAGAGCCGTATAACTGAGTGAATACCTAAATAGACATAAGTTTTTTGCGATATCATTTGTATATTGATCTCTTATGAAAAAAGTTATATTATTATATTATTAATATTTTCCCGCTAAATGTTCGAATAAGCTTTAAATTCTGAAAACTTTAAATTAATTAATTTTTTCAATTAATAGTATGTGAGATCTCACCTTCATTAACTGTCCTAGGTACTGAAATCTAAACTTTAAATGCAAATTGTATCTATATATTACAGTTAAAGGTTAATACCTTAAACATAATTTGAAAACCAAACTCAAAAAATTAACATCCCCATAATGTTATTTTAAATTCCAAAATAAATTTTTCCCAAAATTAACGAAAAGTCACTGTCCTCGCTAAATTCCTCACCCCCGTTAATAAAATGTCTAAACTCGCTGGATGGCGCTAGAAGAGTATTGAAATTGTCGTTATTCATTTTAATGGTAAAGTGATAGTGCCCATGTCTGTTCAAGTTTTCGACGTGAAAATTTATTAGTTTTATCGTGTTTTAAACGACATTTCATACCAGATAAAGCAAAATTCTCATTCCTGTTAATGTCAAAAAATGGTTAAGTTATTATATAATCATTAATTATATTGTTTGTTGTTAATCATGTCACTGAGAAATTAAAACTTCTTAGGTTAGTTAAGAACCATATGATGAAAAAAAAAAAAGGGAATTGTTTGAAAGGACATTAGAAGAAAATACCCCTCCTGCAGGTCCAGTTTCATTTGAAGAGCCTATGATAGCCCAGGAAGCTGTATCTGTACTTCGTCCTATTTCAAGGCAAGCCATTCAGGGCAAAGTCATGCAGCGAAAGAACAGCGAAAGAAAAGTTTAAGAATGAGACTTAGCAATAGTGAGAAAAGAGTTGAAAAATACAAAAAGAAAGTGCAAGTGTTAAAAGAAAGTTACTCAATACACCTAACAACGGCAGCTAAAAGTCAATTTTCAAGAAAAGCAAAGCGTTTCGGAGAAAATAACTTCTACATCAAATGTAGGAGGAAAAATTATTAAAAAATAGCGATTTAAGTCTTTGTTGGGTCTAGTAACATCTAGGAGCCTAATGCAAAGAAATGGCAGTTTTAAAATATCAACAAAACGAAAAACCAATATCAAAAGAATTAGAAGAATAGTAGATTTTTTCCAAGAAGATGAAATTAGTCGCCTATGTCCAGAGAAAAAATAAACAGTGACGTTTAGAAAAGTAAAAAAAGAAACAAAATAGATACCTGAATGGATTCCTACAAAATACATACAGCCATTGTGCAAAAGTTAATCCAAAAATTAAAATCAGTTACCAAAGTTTTTGCACGCTTAGACCATTTTGGATTCTAAAACCCTGTGCTAGGCAGAGGAATACGTGCCTCTGTATAGTTCACGAGAATATGACCCTTTTGATAACAAAGCAAAAATACTTGATATTATTAAAGCAAAAGATCCTGATGATTTATTAAAAGAATTATGCCGTGAAGTAAGAAACGAAAACTGTTTGGAAAGAATATGGAAAATTTGCGTTAATAAATCGGTTCAAATTCTGGAATTTTAAAAAGAAGAAAATGTGAAATATGAAAAATGCTTTGCCAAGAAAATTGAAGTTATTATCAAGGGGAAAAAAAAGATGTGTCAGAAGACTGTAAAAGAAGAGGTACAATGTACAAAACAGGATATATATATATTTTTTAATCGCTTTAAAATACTTTATGATTCACACACATTCATAGTTCGGCTTATGAGGGAAAAGAAAACTTTCGAAGACTACATAGGTCTTATTCTTGCTGCTAGTTCTGATTTTGAATATATTATTAAGTTTCTGCGTAAATATGATGACAAATTTACTTTTCCTGAAAGAGATGATATTTCTGTAATTGTGAAAACTGAATTACTGTTTTGTATTCTCAACTCCAACTGTCAAAAATAGACAGCAATATTATATTTAAAACCTTCCCATTACTAAAAAAACGGTGTCATAATGTCTAATTTTTCCTGGTTTTTGGTTTTTTATTTATTGTTAGATGTATTTCTAGTTTGGTAACTACTGACAGGTAATAATTATATATATTTTTTAAAGTATTTTTTATGTATTACTTATTGGTTCTCATTTCCGTTAATTATCTCCCACTACCGTCAATTCTTTGAATCCTAATTTTGCTGTTCTTTAGAAAATATTAATAATTAAGCTCTGTTATCTAGCTTGTAGGCTTAAGTATGTGGAATTAAAATAGTAAATAGCAAGCCAGTTATCAAAATATTTCTTTTATTTCTCAAAATCTTTGTAGAAAGGAGAGAGTTTTATCGGAACGACCCATAAGGGAAGATACCGGTGGTCCTGAATGAAGAGATTGCATTGTTATTGGTAGCTGCTTTCGTCTATGCTTTAACTAAAAGTACATCGAATTGCAGCCTAGTTATTTTTCTGCTTGGGTGTGTCAGGAGGTGATCCTGAGAGAAAGCTACTTTAACGTTAAGCTACTTTTGATGGTCCTCTTTTTTCATCAGTAACCCAACCTCTTCTTTCAAATGTTTCAATTAATTTTCTAAATGTTTGTAAACTGCATAGGTCTACTATTAAATTATCATTGGAATTCTGTCCATAAATTTTTCAAATACTGCTGTAAATAATTCGACTTTTCAGTTGACAGAAAACAATATCAGATTAACTCAATGCAGTAATCTGTTAATTGAGAAAATAAACAGGAAACCACTCATCAGGAGTATATCTAAAAGTACAGCACCCAAGTCCATATCTCTAATGTGTTTACCTCCTTATACAAAGTAAAGGAAGCATGACCATAGCGATGTGTACACATATATTCCTATACTGTTTGTAATTTGGAGATATTGCGGTCGGCGATATTAACGAAAAAGCGAAGCTTTTCAGCGGAAGCGTGCCTGAAAATAAAATTTTCAGCTTTTCATTTTAATTAATATTTCACCATCTAGTAGAGTATCGTTTAGCGGGGTAAATCCGAATCCCTAACGGGATTCTACCACGCTTACCCAACGTTGGAACAAAATAATACAAGCCTAAAAAAAACTGCGTTGCGTTAGGTAGAGAGAAGAACTTCATATGCAGCAGTTAGTTAATTGAAACGGAATATTAACAAATTGATATTCTTTTTTTGAGGGATAAAATTGTAAACAGGATGTGGAATGTTTTTTTTCGACATTTTGCAGAAGGTTATTAGAGTTTTTTGCATGGTTTTTATTGGAGGATATTTTTTGCTTTTAATGATTTTAGAAGAAATAGAGTTTTTTAATTTTTGGCGAGGAAAAAGGTTTCTGAATCAGTTAGACTCATTTTAAATCTATGCGGAGCTCCACCGACTATCTTAAGTGTTCTCAAATATTGATTAAAACTAACACGACTTACTTGAAAAAGAAGCAAGATCGGAGGTTTATAAAAATTGTAGTTTTAATAATACTTGTTGCTTAGATTCATTTTTCAATAACTTTCAGTTGAGAGTGGCGCTTGTACAAAATTTTATTTCCTGAGTTAACAAATCGCAAATGTAAAGCTTTTTGATTTAGGTTTGAAACACCCCTCAGTAGTTGCCATAAAGAAGAATATCGGGAGAGATTAAATACATTTGGAAAACCACTCTTCAGACTTTGTTCACAAATCAAGTCCAGTGCAAATTGAGAAGTTGCAGCTTCAGCAACAATCCACAAAAATAAAACCTAATCTTTTTACGAATAATTCGGTGTTTTTATGTCTGCAGAATCTAAAAATTTGGCATGGTTGTGAACATTTCAAACTGGGGATTTACTTTTGAAAAACCTATATAATACAAGTTGTTGTTGTATTCGTCTTTATATTACATTTTCAAAAACTAAAAAATATAGAAGGTGTGGCCCATTGGGTACGCCGGATTTAAATTTCCCACCTTTTCTTATATTTATGTCGGCAACCCTAATGTTTGACATGTGCCATCTGTAGTCGTTGAAGTTATTAAAAATGAATCGCTACGCAAAAAAACGACGTATTGTTATTGTTAAAACACATTACAAATTTGGCGAAAGTTTGGGGAAGGCTGTTCGAAAAGTTCGTGGAATTGTTGGTATTCATATTTCACTTAATGAGTCCACTGTTTGATGATTAATTAGAAAATTTGAGGAAACTGGTTCGGTTATGGACAAACAAACTCTACCACGTCCTCGTCCTGTGCGGCCGGCCGAAAACATTGCGGTCGTCAATGAGAGTATCGATGAGAATCCAGGAACATCAACACGTCATCGTTCTCAACAATTGAACATTAGCAGAACCAGTTTGCAACCAATTCTCACTAAAGACCTTCACGTTTACCCTTACAAAGTTAAATTAACTCAGGAGCTCAAGTCACGAGACCATTTGCAACGTAGACGATTCGCTAGTTGGATGATGGAAAACCAAACGGAGAATTAAAAAAATATTATCTTTTGCGATGAAGCTCATTTTCATTTGGATGGTTTTGTTAATAAGCAGAATTGTCGGATTTGAGGTAATGAAAATTTTCGTGCTATACATGAAAAACCGATGCACCCACAAAGAGCCACTGTTTGGTGCGCGACATTGGACGATACGGACCTCGAAGGAGTGCGGTTTCAACAGGATGGTGCCACATGCCATACAGCAAGAGAAACCATCGATTTGTTAAGACAACGTTTTCCTGGTCGTGTGATTTCCAGAAATGCCGACGTTAAATGGCCATCCAGATTTTGCAATT
The DNA here is from genome assembly GCA_029619315.2 of Dynastes maya. Classification (NCBI taxonomy): domain Eukaryota; kingdom Metazoa; phylum Arthropoda; class Insecta; order Coleoptera; family Scarabaeidae; genus Dynastes; species Dynastes maya. The sequence goes on along the minus strand of JAROYE020000004.1, from coordinate 57,277,793 downwards.
GTTTCTTTTGGGGTTTTATAAAGTCCAAGGTCTATGCTAACAAACCACAAACAAGTCCTGAACTGAAAACAGAATTCCAATGCGTTATTGCTGAAATTGAGCCAACTGACTTAGAAAAAGTCTTCGAAAATTTGATCAAAATGGTCAAGGTATGCCAGCACAGCCGCGGCGGCCATTTGGCCGACATCAGATTCCGTAATTAATCTCAACATATCTACTTTATAAATCAACAACAATTGCCCAACTAAATAATAATTTACTGTGTTTTATTTTAAAATTAAAACCCGCGTATCCAATGGGCCACTTATCTATGATAAGAAATGAACTGTGGACAACACGAAAAGGTACTTTAAGACCTCAATGTGTATCTTCCATAACGTTGGTGTTGTTTTGTCGGTTCTTTTTGTTATTAAAATCTTTATATTATTTTAAGAAGGTTTTAAAGACCAGAGCTAATTAATACCTAAAAAGCACCTCTTTATCCTTGATAAAACGAAGATAATTTTAGAAATAACAGATTCTTTCTACTTTATTAGAACTCCCTTCAATATTTCAATCTAATTAATCTTTTATTACATCTTACTTGTTCCAGGTAAGCCAATATATCAAGTTACCATCTAGATCCGCTACATCGCGTGAACCACGACAACCAACTAAAGAGCGTAAGTGATGCTTAGTTTCCCTCCTCTTCTAATTATACGCAATTCTCTTACATCTTACGTTTCTCTACGGTTTTTATCAAGCTCGTTACGATCTAAATTAATAGTAGCGAATAAAAGGGCTACGTGAGAAGGTGGTAATATCGAGTACGGAGAGGCGTATAGCGGGTATCCAACTTAGTTGGCGCTGGCGTCGTAATTTCAGCTCGCTATTGTTTGTGACATCTTGAGGAATTTCATTTTGGGGGTGAAGGCCGCTTTACCTAAAGGAAAGAGGAGAAGATTAAGAGGAAAGAAGAAGAAGAAGAAGAAGGTGATGAGGCAAGGGAAATTACGAGTAATTTCTTTTAGCTGTGCTCCTTGGAGCTTTCGTAATATCCGAGGAATGTATGCGGTTGGAATATTTATTTTTTTTGAGAAGGGAATTGGATTTCTTTTAGGTTTATATTAATTGGTAGCATTTGCTTTTATATACTTACTTATTTATCTCACACTTTGAAAAAGGTCCAAAGGATTGTGATTACAACAGGAAAAATCGGGACCATGAGGATAATAACTGTGATGTATCAGTGAGGATCTAAAGTGTGTTCGTTCTCTCGGTAACTTTTGAACAACGTCCGATGTATGATACAGTTTTGTTTTGGTTTACAGCAATGACAGGAAAAGTTGGGATGAACTCATTTAAGACCCATATCCATGCCAACGCGAAATGCGAAATGTGAAATGGAAATATAAATCATATATAAAGAGTAAAGTGGGAGCGATTCGTGTAAGGATACACATCCATTTCACTCTTAATATTCCATATTTCACTTCTCATAGCAAACTTCTCGCGCTTTGTAAAAAAATGTGTGTGAATACAAATATAAAATCTAAAAATGCTTTGCCCAATGAATTCATATGACATTAGAAATATGTCATAAATTTTGAAATGTATTAAAGTCATTCGTAGTAATGTTATATGTAAGAAATTCTTCACAAGAATAGGAAACCTTATTTAAAAGAATCTCCTTGACAGTTCTTCTGAAAGGCTAGGGGATAGAGGTGTAATACATATTGGTAGTTTGTTATAGAACTTAGGGGAAATACAGGGTGTGTCGTGGCATGATTGCTACAGCTTAAAGATATGTTTCTTAAGAACCAACAAAATTGACCGATTTTGTCCGAAGGTACTCAACTTTTTGAATCACTATAGCATATTTAAAAGCTTTTTTATATATATAAAAAAAACAGTTAAATTGCAACACAGCATTTATTAATACAACTAGCTGGACCCCCGAATTTTGAAAATTCGGGAGTTTGTTTAAGGCAGTTGAAACCAACTCGGGCAATGGTACCCCAATCCGGCAATGCATCCCCACTCAGCAATGGTACCTCACTCCAGTAATGTACCCCCACTCCAGCAATTGCATCCCACTCCAGCAATAGTACTCCATCCAGCAATATTAAATTAAAAATGCGGAGAACTTAAATAACGTCTTCTATAATTATATTCCAACTTCGCCATAGGTATCCAACATTGCAAAGCGAGAAAAAACAAAAATTACATCAAAATACATTCTTCCTATCGATTGCGTTACTTATTGAGCGACCTTCGTATATCACATGTTCATTTATTAATACAATATGTATAAAATATGTAAAAACACAACATTAAAATAGGACCGTCTCGGTGGTCGAATGGTTAGCATACTTGCCTTTCGATCCGAACGACGCGGATTTATATCCCGGTCGAGCCGGTTGTTTTTTAATTACGGATACAAATCAAAGTATGCCTTCTTCTCGGATAAAGAAGTGAAACCGTAGGCTCCGTGTCAATACGATGTTTGGCACGTTAAAAATCCCTATCAAAGGTTTGAACACCTCTGGATTCGGCAAAATTCTAGTGGGGTCGGCTAACGATCATAGTAATCGATGCTTAGAAGTGCGAGATGTATTCCGTAACTCGACGCTTCGCCCAATACAACAACAACAACATTAAAATAGAATAATTCATACACAAATCATATGTATTACCGCTCTTTTATGTAATTCATTTTACAAGCAGCTATTTTGCTTTAAAATTTCGAATCAACAGTTAAGAACATCAATCTCAGTATGTTTTGTTCACTGTTGTCATGGTAACCAAACAATACTAACACCAGAAACCACTTAGATGCAATATTGAGTTTCTCACTATTAGCATGCTTTTTTAAAATACTTTTTTTATGTGTTAATCTCTTATTGTTACAAATTTTGCATAATGCTTGTTTATGACCTTTTTTGTATCATTGGAAGATGAAATCCACTCGTTAAATACTTACTTCAGCCTATAACCAAAAAGTACAAATTTGTATGTCTTTTTGATTTTCTTGGTATTTTAATTTGATTCTCCGAGTCTGATCTTGAGGAATCTGAAGAGGTACGTACCATTACCATCATTACTAGTGATCTACAAAGCACAATAATAAGCTTAATATCAAAGAGTGAAAATGTAATCCTATGCTCTTTAATATCAAAATTGGATTATTATTTTTCGTTTTGCAACAAGAGTTGCTTTCAGTTTGTTCTAAAAGAAAATGTATGCCAAAGTATTTGGCGATACAATTATTAAGTATGTTAAGTAGGATTAAATTTTGTTTGTACCTTTACGGAGTATTATAGTTTGTTTTGATACTTGTCTTCAATCAAACGGAATTAAACAAATGATTATGGATGATTCTCAGTCCAAGGCTCAATTTTATACCAAATTTTATATCTTCCTGTTAACTTCTCTAAGCAGCTTTCTTACAAAGCAATACATTGAAGACTAGGAAAGAAGATTAGCTGTAGCTTAGTTCTGAACCCTTCTAAAAATCCAGCAAAAAGCAAATTTAGTGCTCCAAGATTAATGCTATTATTATTTTCCCTTACAGAGAAAGATTTTTTGTCCGCCCTGCGGCCTTAATTAAATCAACATCTCCTAGGTTGTCAAAAAAAGAAACTCTCATTTACCCGTCTCCAATAAAAACCGAAAAGTTACCCACAACTAATCCAATACCCTTCTCTAAGTATGCTTTCCTTTATACGCTAAACTCTATCGCCTAGGCGGACACAATGGCTCTTTAATAAAGCTTCGCGTCCTACTCTATATATACACATCGACTACCCCGTTAGAAGCTCCAACTTAACTCGTCAATTACTTGATATACCCTTGGTCGACCCAAAATATACACGCAGAGGTTTTGCCTCCGTTCCAACCACGCAAAGCACGGACAGAAATCTATTAAGGACGACCCTTCTCGCAGCCAGCGATAAATTTTCGAATCGCACACGTTACAGGATTGTGTGTATAACGATGGAGAAACAAACTAAGAAGGCTTGGCGTTAGTACATCACGTGTGGGTAATAACACTACTCCTTTAGCAAGGAAGATCGGCCATGCCTATGATTTACATCCGTATTTTATTTACCCCTACATTCAGAGAAAGCATTTTTGAAATGTACTTTTAATTGAGAATAGTTTAGTCTGTTTCATAATGTGTTCTTCTCTCCTGAAAAGATGAACTTACCCATTAAACAAACCTTTGAGGAATTCCTAATGAAGATAGATAGATATTGTTGATATTGGCCTTGGTACTGTGCCATTAGCCACTTACGTAATTTATATATGTATACTGTTATGTTATGTTCAACGTCGTGTTTACGACGACAACAATTTCTCTCGGTTGTCATTTCGATACTAAAGTAAATGTCAGGCTGGCCACTCGTTGGCAACCAAATATCCCTCTTGCGGGGATAATTGGTAATTTTTGCGTTACCATTTCCCCCTCAGCCAACCGTCCTTGGGGCGAGGAAGGTAGAAATTAATTATAAGTCCAGATAACGACGAGTGTGGGGTATCATGGACAATTCTACTCGTTTATCAATCTTCCTATTCAATTACTTCTTCTAAATTAATGTAAAAATCGTCTGGAATAAGCAACAACGTAAATTTCAAAGCACAACAGATAATATTTCGTCAATTAAATCCTTATCTGAAAGGTTTCCATAAATTCGTAGTGGATTTTCTCTTTTAAAGCTTGTTGGTGACAATTCGTATCACAGAATCATCAACAAACAACCTCTTGGTTAAGTCACTGCATTCGTTCTCGAGTACAAATATCAGTAGAGAGGTAGTTTCTATTTAGGCAAATTATCAAAATTGGCTGTGGAAGAAAACAATCGCCGGTCTTTCGCGATTTAAAATAAATGAAAGAGAAAGGACGCCCTCAATTATCATCAATCTTTATTCGGCCTTGGTTGAATCAAAGTTTGTCGTGAATAAAATCCAAAGATAAGTGTTCGTGGTGTATTGAAAGTCATTATTAGAAATTCAAATTGGGTTAAATATCCAGAACAGGCAGTTCCTGTGGTGTGTATTTAAACAGGGTGTTTATTTACATTGGCGTCGGTCGAAAGTTTAAAGGTTAGTTGATTTTAAAATCTTAAAAATTCGTTAATCTGATTTCACTAAGTTACAAATTCATTCAAAATTGCCACAAGGGTATCTAGGGATACCCCCGAACCTAGAAAATCATTTAAGTTAAATTTGAAAATTTAACAAAATTTAGAGTAGAAACCCTGAGAAAGATATTTCAATACATATACACATATATAAAGACACAAATCCCAACAACTCGAACGGATACCAGGGCTAACGTGAGACACGCTTCACACCCGGGGCCGATCGGGTGACTAACATAGACACATACAGGTAAGCCACCGGCGGGAAAGGATAAACCCACAAAGGACAGATCACATGAGACACTTAACTAAATAATAACACGTAAATTACACATATGTTTGTAGATTAAACAGTTCACATCCTCTCTATCTGAGGCTATTAAAGAATTGATATAAATTGGAAGCTGAATATTGATGTTAAACAAGTCGATGATAAACAGGTTGATTTTTTCTGTATGCTTTTTGCATCCCAAAATGATATGATTGGTGTCTCCGTATTCGGCCTCGCAAGAAGGTACATTTGTCACTATCAGAAATGTGGATTTTATGAAGGTGAGCAGGAAATCTTCCATGATTAAAAGATAATCTTAGAATTTGTGACATCATATTTTTTTTAGCAGTCGCTTTATTGTACCACCGGTTATTTGTAATGTTGGGGTAGAGCATATAATAGTTGGTAGGGTTTTCCTTATGTATATATTCGTATAATGGTTTTGCCAATCTTTATGCAAATTACTTCTAAATTCAGCTAAAAAGTCAGAATGTGGTAGTAAGACGCCTTCTAAAGTGTCCTCGTGATTGCATGCTGCTTTTGCTAGTCTATCTACTTCTTCATTAAACGAAATTCTCGAATGTCCTTTTATCCAACTTGTTACTTTGTTACTTTCGATCTGGAGTATGGTTTCCATCGCTTTTTTAATTGCTGTTGCCTCCGCCGTAAAAACGCTGGCTTCTTTCGGTAACGAATATCCTTTGCTGTATTGTATCTCTGGAATAAAGAACGGACATCCAACACCTGCGCTACTTTTCGCCCCGTCTGTGTATATATGGGTGACCTGAAAGAAATGTTCAATAATTTCATGATACACTAATTTGTTCAACTGAATGTCTTCCGAGAATTTGGGAAAGAGTGTCACGGGCTTATGATTTAAGGATTTTAAGGATAGCGTATATACAAATAGATCTTGGGATTTAAAAATTTTCTTGTCATAAGAGGATGTATCTATAAATGCTGATGTCAGAGGAGGCGACATCTTTTTGGACCAATATTTATAGATTAGATTACGTGCATTTACATAAAAATTTTCGTCGGAAAGTGAGCGGCATTTCATTGATTTCAACATACATGGCGTCGATCGGAATGGAATTCATAGCTCCCATGCAAAGTCGAATAGCTCTGTTGTTCACAACATCCAATTTTTTCAAACGGGATTTGCATGCTGAAGCATAAAGGAAACAGCCAATTCCTAATGAAGTTCTAACCTCGATATATCTACGTATCGACATAAAACCTATGAGCGATCTCGATCTGTTTGGTTTTATTGATAGGTTGGACGAAGAAGACTTGACCCAAAAGAGGTATATTCGAGATTCTTTAAATCTCCTGGAGTATTTTAAGGAAAACGAATTTGACCATGCCGTGTTGGTCTTCCATAGATCACGTACTATATTTTCTTTTATTTTTAGTAAATGAATGCCTACACTTTTTTATAAATTTCCATGGAAAATCGTTGTGTTTACGTCCTATTTTCACCTCTTCTTTCCGTTATTTGTTCCAATTTTAGTTGAGGTTGTGGTCTAGCTAGGTCTTTAATTTTATTTTTTCTAGAGAAAGACTGTTAGAGTCTCTCCGTCTTATAGCTAAAAGAAGACTGGGTACTGGGCCGCGAAAATTGCGCTACGTAAATATATGAAGCGGAGAAAACGAAATATATGAAACGGAGAATATGGGTGAGAACATGAGTGATCCACACCCCGCTTATATTCTTTCTTTTTATCATTTACGACATAGGCGCCATAAATTCTCGGCTTCCTGACAGGCTTGGTTTGTACGAGGTCTACACTATTTATATTACGTTTCGAAGAGTAGTAGTTTTTAGTAGTCAGCCAGACAACGTGACTAGTACATGAAAATGTCTCGGATAACGAAAATTGAGTACTGCACGGTCAACAAATTTTTAACAAAAGGAGGGTATACACCTAATCACATTAAAGAACGTTTAGACGGCGTTTATGATGATTTATCTCTATTCAGTATCGTACAAAAAGATTTCACCTTGGTATTTTTTTGACTCTTTTCAAACTTTATTAATTGACTTCAGACTTGGAATGAACACAACGAAAGGTATTTATGGATGATGTTCTCGTTTTCTCCTTGCAACGTTCATAACTTTTTATGAAATTGACATTTTTATTGATTTTAACAAAACAAAGAAAAAACATTGCAATAACCGTGTGAAATAATCAAAAATCACCAGCAATTCGACAAGGACTAATAACGTATTGCATAACCCTTTGCATCAATTACTGCTTGACACCTACTGGACATCGAATCAATTAGTTTGTCGACCACGGACTGCGGAATCTTGACCCACTCCTCTTTTAGTTGGTCTGTATTTTTTGTCTTTTTGTGTGCCAGTCGTCTCTCTAACTCCTCCCACAAATGTTCAAGTACGGAGCTTGGCTTGGGCAGTCCATGACGATAATCTTCTTTCCGTTGAACCAGTCCTCAACATCCTTAGGGGCGTGTTTCGGGTCGTTGTCTTGTTGCATGATGAATCCACGAGCAAGATTTGCCCTTACAAATGTAAGCACAGTCTTTTCGATCATTTTCTCCTGTAGAAAGGGACCGATTTGATTTCCGTTGAATGTACAACACATCATCACACTTCGTCCTCCCTCCGCCACGCTTCGCCGTCGGAAATTGGTGCTTTGGATGTAATCTTTTGCGTATGGGCCGACGAATGTACTTTACTCCGTTATTGCCGAATAGAACAAACTTGCTTTTGTCCGTCCACAAGACGTCGAACTACTGTTGACGAGTCCTCTTCGCACCTTCTTGTTCTTGTCGGGGATGAACGGCTTGCGTTCGGGGCGGCATCCATAGAGACCAGCGGCTGTCAGACGACGTTGAACAGTGCGAGGACCGATGTTGGAGACTTTGTGTTTTCTGGTGTTTCTAATATCTCCTGGTTTCGGACACGTCTATATTCATTCTCTCCAGTTTTAACCGGTCCTATTATTTTCCGCATTATTTTTCTCTCGGTCACTCTCGGTTTTGTAGCAACACTTTCCTCTTCGATTTCACCCGACCTACCTTCTGTATTGGATATTGTCACACCTAGATACTTAAATTGCTTTACTTCCGCAAATCCCTTGTTTCCGACTTTAATCTTACTTCCAGGTTCCTTTCCAATTCTCATGATTTTTGTCTTGTCCATATTTATTTTCAGACCTATTTTTTCTCCTTCCGTAATAATTTCTTGTAGTACTTGTGCCACTAGATCTCTTCTTTGTACAATCCTCTTGATCTTATTGTCTTTCCATGGATTCTTCTGGTTCTTATTGCCATATTAAATAGAGTTGTAGATAAGGAGTTCCCTTGTTTGACACCCTTGTTGGTCGTGAATTCATATGTTTCCCTTTTTTGTGTTTTGACACTCATTCGTCTATTCCTCATTGTCATGCATATGATTCTTCGGACTTTGGCGGCAATTCCCATTACTTTCAATGCTTCGATGAGCATATTTCTGTTTATGGAGTCGAATGCTTGTTTAAAATTTATAAATGATAACTCAACATTTATTCTATATTCATAAGCTTTTTCTATTGTTAAAGCGAGTGAGTTTCTGCGGCGTTATGTGACTGTAGATGAGACATGGATATGTATATCAGTACACGTCAGAAATCAATGGTCAGTCGGCAAAGCGTGCACCAAAGAAGGCGAAGACGATTGTGTCAGCCGGAAAGAAAACTTAAAGTTATACACCCTGTAGGGCTGTCACCACACCTAAAAAGAATTAAGATGTATTGTATGCATTCGCTTCTTTTTCGTGGGATGAAGCTGGCGTAGAAGCTGACTGGAAGCAAGTAGTAACGCGGTAGATACTTTATAATCCAATTTTCATTAATGGCTGATAATATTTCTGTGAGATCCATCGTTCTACTAGAAAAATAAATTATTATTTTTTTAATTTTTGTTTAACGAATCTAAAGAGTTACAGCTGTTTAACGTCGCATCATACTGTAGAAATTTAATGCATTTTCCCCGCTCTAATTCAAACCTTCATCCTATAAAAAACCTTTACGCTCTTTTTATTTTCGAAAAAGGCCGCTCAGTTCAAATCTACTGTCACGCGATTCTTTTTTGTTTTCGCTCGAACAATGCATGCAACTCGCTACTTCATTCGTAGTTCATTAACCAACTTCAATTACCCGTCACAAAAAAAAAGAGCGGGAGGACGCGAGGAAAAGTGCATGCGAGGTATAAATCCTCTCCCCCTTCTCCTCGCTTTTTTATCATTGTCCCAAAATGAAAACAACGAAAAAAAACGAGGTATGGAACAGTTAGTTACTAAACGCGTATCCAAGAGTAGGACGAGTGACCCTCGATGCTCATTTTTTTCCTGCGCTTCGCGTCAAATAATTAACAGTACTAACGCAGACGGTTCTCGCGCGCGATATAAAATAGCCGCATTTCTCACACGTTTCTAACATTAAATATTGCCCCTATTATATTCTCTTTCACAATCCGGGAGCTCCCCAGGCCGGTAGTCGCGGCATGTTCCATTAAAACACAATGCGGAGGTACAATGGCGGGTACTCAGCGCTGTTCGCGGTATGTTCGGGAATTACTAGACTATAGAGAGAACATACCGAGGGGGGCCCTATGGTTTTGGGGGCGCTCGTTTTGTAGGTGAGAGACGAGAGTCAGTCAATAGATTTTAATTTGGAATTCGAATATTGCAGTTTTGCGCGCTGGAATATTGCAGTTAAATGCAGTGAGAGGATCGGATGTATCCTTCGAGCTGGAAACGGATAGTAATATCTAATCATCTCTGGAGATTTGAAAAATTGTCTGTTGGAAAGTCGTAAAGTAAATGATTTGATGATAGAAAAGCTGTAATTTTGACCTGGAACGCTACACAGACGTGACTATATGTAATAGGTACATTTCCTAATAATTTCGACTACATCTCCAAGATTCCTGTTAAATGTTGTAGTTTGTTAATTCCTTTTGATGTTCGTTTTTGGGGAAATTAAGCAAATTTTGTACCGAAAAGTTAATTATTGGAAGTTTATGTTTCCATGAGTTATTAAAATCCTGCAAGCTGAATCTTTTATTATTTGCAGGTTTTTTATATATACGTAATTTGTTGATTTACAACTTATTTCCGTTAATCAATCTTGTTGTCCGTCCCCTCTTCATGAATACTTTCATTGGAAGGAAATTTAGAATGTAGGTGTTTTAAAAAATCTGTTATTTATGTATTAGATAATCTCGAACGAGTAATACGAGGTGTGGCAATTAAATAACCGGACTGCTGCTACAAAACATTTTATTGATCACCAATTACATTACAAAGTTTATCCCCTTCAATGTACTCTCCTTGCCGATCCCTACAACGCTCCATACAAATTTTCCACTGTCAAAAGCAGTGCTGGAAGTCCGTTTTTGTCAGCTTGTTGAGAACCTCCGTCGCTTTCGCTTTCACCGCTTCCACACTGTCAAATCTTGTCCCCTTAAGCTCCGATTTTACCTTAGGAAATAAAAAAAAAAGTCACAGGGGGCCAGGTCGGGTGAGTGCGGTGGGTGGTTCAACACGATGATGCCGGATTTCGCAAAGAACGCCTTCACAGACAAGGCGGAATGGGCTAGCGCATTGTCTTGGTGGGGCATGCAGGATTTGCTCTTCCACAAATCGGGTCTTCGTCTTCTCACTCGTTCACAAAGGGTAGTTAGAACTTCGTGTTTCACAAGAAACTTGAAGTTAACTCGTTGCTCGATCTGAACACTCTGCATTTTTCCGATGCGACGCTAGCGTAAGGACTTGAACGGACGATTGCTGCAGCGAGACTGAGCGACGTACAACCGTGCCCATCGAGCTGAGGGTGGGGAAGCATCTACAAGCACAGACATGTTCAAACATGCCGTGGCGTGCTCGCTGTTTGCCGATAGTAGCACCAGCCCGGTTATTTAATTGCCACACCTCGTATACAGGTGTTCAGTTTGAACCCCTCCTTTGTTTCTAGAGATACATGGATGGTTAAATTACAAAACAATTGAATCTTTTGCCGTAGATTCAGGGTCTTGTATCAGAAAATTGATTGTACCAGTTCACCGAAAATGACTCCAAGACTAGATTCCGAAAATATAAAAATAGACAGGATGTTCTATTTAAAAAAACCAAAGTTGGTGCCATTTCTGGTGAACTGGTACAGTCAATTGTTTTTCTAATACGAGATTCGGAATCTACGACAAAGAATTCAATTGTTTTGTAATTTAACCGTTCTTGTATCTTTAAAAACAAAAAGTTACTCATAGAACGGGGCTCAAACTGAACACCCTGAGAAGATAATCGAAAGGCGTATCCAATGATATCACATATATTATACCTTAATTTAAGAAATATGACGATATGCAGCAATAAAGGTTTTGGTAAATTGCTTTTGTTGCTATGTAAAGTTAGCTAGTATAGAATGCCAAGTGTTTCTTGTGATGTCAGACTGATTGCTGATTTGCTCTTGTCAGTGTTTCCATTTTCTCTTTCCCCTCTCCTTTTTAGTTTATTACCATGGTCTTGCGTTTCCTGATATTTATCTCCATCTTCAGTTTTTCCATCCACATTCTCGTTTTTTCCTGCATATTCTTGGATGAGCATATAGTAGCCTGTCTATTTGTACAGGCTTCAGGTTGACATATTTTAATCTTGTTTGCTATTTGTGGTTCTTCTCTTTTACATTCTTGATCAGTCCATCCATCCATTACTACTATAAAAAGTGGAGGACTTAGACTATCTTCCTGTTTTATGCCCTTTCTGTTAGGTTGATTTTTTCTGCTTTTAAGCTAAGTTTATCTTCAAAGGATTTGCTCCATGTTTTCTTTAAGAATGCTCATTTTACTATTCTTTTACTGAGGCTAAGATTTTCTAAATAAATCAGATCATCATCATCTTAACAATTGTTGATTAATATAATTGCATAAAAGATCCACATCTAAATTAGTTAACTTTCTATCATTGACCTTTCTATAGTCTTCTCCAAACAAGCGTCCAATTTTGCTACTGCACCAAGACAATGCACATAGAATAATTGCAACCTAATTAGCTTTGCCAATCATCATCTGCTTATAAGGGATTGTCCCTTTATTGTGGGCGTGTACGTACATCCGCTGAACACGCGATTCAGGTCACTCTGTCTCTGCCGGCATGTAGTTGTCATGTAAAACGGAAGACACCGGTAGCGGCTAATTACCAGGCAAACATTGAACGTACGAAGACTACCAAGGAAGGAGGCGCTGTTTGTTGATTCAGCGTTATGCTGCGTCCGACGTAGAACTGTGTCGCATGTAATTGTAGTGCGCTATTGAGGAAACTAGGTGAGTAAACAACTGGAAGATAATACAGTTCCGTTGTGGTTAATGGGACGATGTCATAAATATATGGCATAGCATATTGATATAAAGGAGATAAAAGTCTTATTAGACATTAGTAAAGACAAATAAAATTGAAGAATCCCTTTGGAAGCACAAACACCAATCCTAGCCTCTCTACCACGAAAGGAAATATTAAAAATGTTGTTGTAAATTTGTCCAATACTGGATATGGAACTTGGATTCATTACCACACTCCTGATATACACTGTGTCCATATTTCGATGCTCACCATTGGCGTCTCGGTTATCAGAAGACAGAGAGCAACAGTTAAATAAGGAATGCTTTACAGAATTTAATACTCGTTGCAAATCCCATTTCAGATTCACCTCAATTTTTTTAAATTTTAAGATATTTTGAGAAAACCAAAATTTTCGCCGATTTCAAGTTTTCTCAATACCTCGATAACACCCAGTATTGACAACGGCACACAAATAAAGCGTTCTTTCATCAAGATAACGCATTGTCTGACATTTCGACAGTGACCAAGATCAGCAATATTCATCAGATCTTACTCCTAGTGACCTTTTCCCTATTTCCTTCAACATTTCAAAATTTGCCTTTGTAAAATAGACAAGAACCTCAATTTTGGTTGGAAAAAGGAACTTTCTAGAGGTCCTTCTTTGGATAATTTGCTTCAACTGAATGATCTTCATTCATCACTCTTTGATTTTCGTTAGTCCTGCACAGAGTACATTATCAAAACCAATATTACCATTTAGAAATCAATATTGTTGTATTAATAATAGCTTCGATACCATTCTATACCCCACATATGAAACAGTCGCATACGTCACGTATTCAATTATGAATGCTTCGCGCTGTCGCAGTGCTACCAACGATTGTTAACCGTTCCCTAAACCGTTTAAATAGCTAGAGCCTCTCTTTGAACGTGCTGTTACCGCGTTTGTTTATTCGATACACTCCGGGCGGTGCAAAATGTCAATTTAAAGTTTAGCTTTGGGCATTCGTAGGCCGCCTATATTCACAAAGCGCCAGTCCCTCTACGGTTGTAACGAAAACCGTTCTACCCATTCCCTTGGTAGCTTGGGAGGTCCATCGATAGGAAAGGGTGAATTCCAAAGCTTCGAATATGTACTAGCTGCAACCAACAAATGCTATAGAGAGTTCAATGTTCAGTAGATTAATGAATTTTCAAGAATTGTAGTTTAATTTCGTTCTGGTTAAGTAATATTTGTGACGATGAAGATGCAGAGGCAACGGTGCCGATAGTGAAAAAGAGAAACCGACATTTGAAGAATTTATTGAGGCAATTGAAAATCTCAAATCCGGGAAAGCAACCGGTATTGATCAAATTAAAAACGAGTTAATAGAACAGGGAGGAGAAGAACTACAGAAAAGACTCTACAAGATAATACTAAGAATGTGGGAAGAAGATAAAATGCCAACAGAATGGAATACGCGTCTGTTAACACCGGTACTAAAAAAAGGAGACCCCACAGTTTGTGAGAACATGCTTCTTAATACGGCATATAAAATTTTTACCTCATTAATTCGAAAAAGACTAGAACATTACACGCAAGCAAAGATTGGGGACTATCAGCAAGGATTCCGAAAAGGAAGATCTACGGTAGACACCATCCATACCCTAACACAAGCAATAGAGAAATACTACGATCATAGTATACAACTATATCTTGTATTCGTAGACTTTAAACAAGTTTTCGACAGCATAATTAGGAATAAATTCACCCACGAAATGCGAGTATGAATATACCATCCAAAATAATAAGACTTGTGCAAATGACAATGAAAACCGCGGACGCTGTAATAAGAACGCATGAAAGAAACTCGAACCCCTTCGGTATCGAAACGGGGGTAAGACAAGGTGACGCACTGTCCACATCACTGTTTAACATAAGTCTGGAAGGAGTAACAAGTCGGCTTAACTGTGAAGGTATCACCCCAATAAATCAGTATAACTCATCGCCTACGCTGATGATATTGTGATAGTAGCACGAGATGAAAGAAGTATGACGGAAGCTTTACTTATGTTAGACAAAAAAGCACAAATTAAGGGATTCAAAATAAATGAGAAAAAAAACAAAATATATGCTAAGCTCTAGACAACAAAAAACGTACCAGATATTACAATTGGACAGTACAAGTTTGAAAAAGTCAACAGTTTTAAATACCTTGGAGTGATAGTCAATGGAACTAATGAACGAAGTGAAGAGATCACAGAACGTATTCAAGCTGGAAGCAGAGCGTACTACGTTTACAGAAAGTTATTACACAATAAAGACCTCAGTAAAAACACGAACATTAAAGTGTATAAGGCATACATCAGACCAGTAGTAACCTATGCCAGCAAAGCTATGTCTAACAAAAAAATACGAAGAAAAACTACAAATCTTTGAACGTAAATGAATTTTGAAATCGAAAGCCTCGTAAAAGAAAATATAGTAAATGTTATAAAAGCACATAGGATTCGCTGGTACGGACACATGAAAAGGCGTGAGCCCCACGCGACAATAAGAAAAATCAGCGAGTGGAAACCGCGTGTAAGTAGACCAAAAGGAAAGTCAAGGTGGGAGGACCAGGTGGAGCACGACTTATGGATAGTAGGAGGCGAGGACTGGAGAAGCAAAATTGGAGATAGAGAGGAATGGATGAGACTTGCAAGCGAGGCCAAAACAGGGAAGAGGTTATAACAAACGGAGAAAGAATGTGGAGTGATTCACCACACTAGAGGAATCAGGGAGCTCCGTTCGGAGCGGCTGCAATTCCCCTGGGGATGTATAGCCTTATATATATATATATATATTCTCGACAAGTAAACCAGAAAACCAGATCGGTTGGTAGCAGTTATAAGGAAAATTATCACAAATGTGATGCAGATTCAAAAAATCGAATAAAAAGTAAGGTATAATATTATAAACAAATTAAGTTAGGTAGCGTCACCATTCTATTCCACGTTAAACACGCGGTATACGGAAAATAACGAAATGATGATTAATTAAACGTCTTTGATGATCCTTTAAATCTATTTTCATTAACCAACTCCCCTATTCTCTTATACTCAAACATTCCGGATTCATTACATTTCCTCCCTTTAAATATTCATCCCCAGCGCGCAGTGACAGGTGGTCGATGGGGATTTTTCTTTGAATAAGTAATGTGGAAAGGGGAATGGGATGTGCGAAACAAAAGCCAATGTCTTGATTCAAATACAATATATGTATTTATGACCTTACATCGTCGCTATGATTGTTAATGCATAAGGAAATCAAATAACGCGCATCTGCGTTTTGTATAGCAGTTTTTTTTAGTGTTATTCTTGACGTTATGGTCGGATAATATATGCAGTCAAATCCCATCAGAGCATCTGCGTTGAATGATTTAAAGAAGCAAAAAAGCATTTACGAGTTATTATCTGTTATATTGTTGTAACGAACACGCTCTGAAAACATCGGTGTGCAATTGCTGTGTTAGTATTTATTATGATACATGACATGGAAATTGCAACACCAAGAAGGGGTGCGAATTTTTTGATCAAGCTTGGCAGAAACGTATAACTACTCAAAGGTAATAATTGACTATAATTTGAAAGAAAAGCAACAACAGATTAACTAAATTTAATTTTATTTTTATTAATAACGTGTTGGGCCCCCTCTATTAGTTTCACACCCCCTCACTTTTCGTAGCATTGATTCCATAGGTGGTCGATGTCCTCTTGGAGTATGGTGTCCCAAGCAACCTGCAATTCATGCTGGAGAGCTTCCAATGTTTGCGAAGGATTCGGTAAGTTCCCAGTGCTTTCTTCCCATAATGTCCCACACGTGTTCGATTGGCGAGAGGTCGGGAGATCTGGGTGGCGATGGACAGTGACATGGGCCTCTTCGAATCGGTTTAGGGAAGTTCCCGCTACTTAAGGATGGACATTATTCCGCTAGAAAAGTGGGTGTTCGACCTGCAGAAGATATGGAAAAATATGGATTTCCACCACCTCATCAGCGTAACGCTGGGTGCCTTCATGGACGAGCACCAATGGAAACCTATTCCCATAGGCTATAGCATCCCATACCATAACTCCCACGACTCGGTGCACACGTCTTTCAACAGAAAATTGAATACCGCGACGTTCCCCACGTCTTCGTCTGACCCTTTTTCTAAAAATACCATATTTTCGTTTTTTTCTTATACACCTCTCTGAGCTTTTTGTTTTTTTCTTGTATTGTAACGTGGTTGTAGAAATTTCCGTCGACTATAAATCAAGTGGTGTACAGGTTTTTCTGCCCGGTGTGAAAGTAATGCGAGGTGATTTCATTTTTTATACTTGAAGCTACTTTAGGAAAATTAATATGGCGTCAAAATTTACTTAAGTATAAAAGCTTGTTCAAACTTGAACCTTAAGTCAGGTTTTTTGGTAATTTTTATAATATCAAAGGTCTTGTTTGCCTCACATTTGCATCCTCAAATATATTCCATGTATGTTTAATTTCTGGTGTATTTCAATCTTGTGTTTGGTGTTTTCGAAAGGATTTCCTAAGAGATTGCTTCATCATGAATAATTTCTTACTACTTCATATTGGCAATTCTACAACATTGATTTCTAAAGCAACACTAGGGATTGTAAGTAATGAAAAGATTTTTTTTAAAGTTATTAGTTGAATCTGGGCTTGCCTAAATTGCTAGCCACGAAGGCAGCAAAATTACATAACCTGATAAGATTATTGATGACTAAGGAAGTGATTCAATAGGTAAATGGCATCTATCTATAAGTTCTAGTAGGAACAAAGCTTTTATAATCATGTTACTGTTTTTGTAAGCATGTTTTGAAGCCTATTGTTGCTACATGAACTCGGTAAACAGATTAGGTAACCAAGCTATGGTAACGTTGGTCTGGGTACCAGGACATGAGGCCCATCGTGGAAACTCGAGTAGGCTACTGCCAACTAAAAGCTGCAGCCCTCTGTAGGCACGGCATATACGGAAGTTAAAGCAGAGACTCAATGAAGAGAAAAGAAATCTCAAGATTGGTGGAAAAGCATTTCAGGTCAGAGGTAGACAATTTCTGGTTGTACGCAGAGAGGAAGTTTGTTAAAACAATAGTATGTTTGCTAATAGGATATTGTGTACTCAAAAATCATATGAGTAACGTAGGCTTGACAGAGGAAACAAGATGCAGGTCCTGCCAGACAGAAGAAGAGATTGTCGGCTATGTATTGTGCGATTTCACAAGACTAGGAGGAAAATGGCTTTCAGAAATATTCTTGGAATATCCAAGGGATGAAACCTACGTTCAGAGATCACTCATAAGGTTGTTAGACCTGGTGAAAGAGGCAAAGGCAACGTAGATGATCGAGGAATTGGGGAACCATAATCTGAATATTACTTTTATTGTTTTGTTATCTTTCATCTATCTTTTCGAGCTTTATACCTATATGCGTACTAATGAGCAAATAAAGATTATCATTATTATTATTTATTATTCTAGTGGTAATTAAGACATCCATTTCAACCTGTGCAAACACATATTACCGATTCTACGTAGATAGCGAATTTCCATTACCAAAATCAATATTGATAAAGCGTCCTCTTTAGACGTGCGTTATAGCAATAGCGGACTAAGAACGTAGGTAGTATATTAGGCCTTAATCCTGTACGCGTCAACGATAGATACCGTTTATTACCGTATTAATTTAAGCCATTAGCCCTTTCTAGGAAGCCCTTTTCGGTTCTAGCTCGCCGGCGCGCTAAAATTCCCCCTGTATCATCCATAGTTTCCGAAATTATATCTCGCATGTAACGGTAACAGCATCAGTAAAAGTAATTCAGTTTAATTAATACTCGACCGTATACGGAGATTTTCACGGGATACGTACGCGAAAATGGAGAGCTTTGCGCTAAGAGTATGCGGTTTCCGAACGTTGTTTTACTGATTTGTCGTTTTCGGTAAGTGCGGGAGATAGGACGACGGTCCTGGTCGATACAAAATATAAACAACGGGTCTCTGTCTAGTTTCGAGAAGGGAGCAACAGGGTCTACGAATATCGTAAATATAAAGAGTATTATAGCTTCGGTATTTCTGATATCGTAGAATTAATCCCTGGCTTTATTTGAAGAAGGGGAAAGGGTTGTTTGTCGTGTGAGGATTCCTCGCTTCAAAGCAATAACATTATGAGTAGAAGAACGCTTTGCCGATTTAATATTTGTATGCTTTTTAGAAAATTGAGTTGATGCAAAATGTTGACAGTCGCTCTACAAATACAATCACGAATCTAGGAACATGGTTAGAATGCCTTTCGTGGTCTTCTTTCGCTAAGTGTGCTCAAAGATTGTCAATTGAATTAAGATCAGGATTTCTTAAAAGCTATGGAAGGACGTTATTTTACCTTTTTTCCATCTATATTACAACAATGTTGTTAAAATATTTGGGAACTATTGTATGGAAAAATAATTATTATATTTTTATTAGGAAACGATAGATTAATCGACGGCAACATGATCTTTTCAAGAATATGTCGATAATGCAATCCTGTTACTGGATTTTTTCGCGAGTAGGTCCAAGTCAAAATTTTTGTTCACTGACTTACTCTGTTCCTCTTACGTTCCCATGTATTCAAGAACAATGCCGCTAGTCGTCTGCTTCGGCGTATCTTTCTTGCAAAGAGAAAGGACTAATTGCATTTGCTTTGATGTACAAAATACTTCGAGCTTATTTGCTCGATAGCTCAGTGCATTTTGAAATGAAACACAGTATGTATGTATAAAAATAAATTTATTAAAACAGTTCCCCTTATAACAATGTGTCTACAGTATATATTAAATCGCAAGTTTGTATATATCTCTTAAATTCGCAACGTATATCTGTATATAATTGTAAACGCACCTAATACGAGTGCGAGTCATTTTATCACCTTAATTTGCAACGTTTATGGTATGCACTGTGCAATATTAGGGCCACCAACGAACTCCAACGGAGCTTGAACATCTGGTCATGGAGACAATAGCAAATATACCCGAAGATGGCTACCCAGACGTTCTTGTTATTTAGTGTATTTGCTATACCACTTCTAGGATGTATTGCTCCTCGCTACTGCCTCCTATAGAAGCGGAGAAATTAAAGACCAAACATTGTGCGGGTCTAAGCGTTGTATTACGCATTGGCGAAGGAGCGACGGATGGCAATCGTGGTATTTTTCTTTATCAGCGGTGATTGTCTGCTTAATGCTCTACCACGGTGAGTCTCTGTCTAGCGCGCGTCTTATCTCGAGATTTTTAATATAAGAACTTGCCGAAGTTGCGATTATTTGATTTAATTGCATTTTACATGGTTTTTTTACTTTGTACGTGAATGGTTCTTTTACATTTGTGTATATTATATGAATTTAAATATATTTTTGTGATAAATACGCACACATACAATATTTGGAATTAATATAAATATAATATATATATGAAAACGAAGCAACAATCAAGCCAGTGGAAGACTTCAAGTTCGCTTCGCCCCAAAAAAGCTTGTCAAGTGAAATCAAACGTCAAAACAGTACTGATTTGTTTTTTCGATGTGAGAGGAGTCGTCTATTCAGAGTTTGTTCCACAGGATCACACAGTTAACAAGGCTTTCTACCTGGAAGTTTTGAAAAGGTTGCCCAACAGTTTGCGGCGGAAGAGGCCTGATTTGTGGCAGTCGGACGACTGGTTTTTCCACCATGATAATGCTCCTGTTCACACAGCCCTCTTTGTGTGACAATTTTTGACCAAAAATGCCACGACCCCTTTGCCTCATCTCCCCTATTCACCCTACCTTGTTCCCTGCGACTTTTTTTTATTTTACCGAGTGAAAAGAGACATGAAAGGAAAGCGTTTTACCGACGCTGCCGAGGTGAAGAAAAAAAACGACGGAGGCGCTGTCGGGCATCACAGAAGGTGAATTTAAAAAATGTTTTGAGCGATGGATTAAAAGATTGGACAAGTGTATGAGCTCCAATGGAGAGTACCTTGAAGGGGATTGAAAGATTCTTGTTAAAAAATTAAATAAATATAAAAAAAAATAGTTGGTTTCTTTTCTTGTTCGGTTTGGTATCTTGAAAAGTTTCCATTTTATTTTTGTTGCTTTTTAAGAGTAATTTGACGAGAAAGAGAAATATAGGTAGTTGTATTTAAGAAAAAGAAGTTTTGACGCTTTTTTAATTTGAAAATTTAACCGTAACTTTCGAACACGCTGTACAATGTTTTCGAAAAATTCATTCTGTTTCTAGTTCTATCCTGTACGATCAACGGTTTTGCAAAATTTCAATTTTACAGGTTAATTGCGCAGTCATACATCAAAAATGATTTAAAAATGCAAATATTTCAAATATGGTTAGAAATAGTAACATAATTGTTCTATTAACCATACGCTAAAATTGAACTAGGAATACAAAAATGTAATAGGGTGTTCCATTTTTAATATGGCAGCTACTTCGAGTACAATCGGAAGGGTGAGATTATTGAAAATATTTTACTTCAATAGTACGTCGGCTTTAGTACGAGGGATGATCGTAAAATATGGTTCCCAAAGCCCTACAGCAGCAATAAGACGTGTTAGGCGAAATCCGACAACATTGGCGTGTGCAGCAGCTCTCCCACTCTATATACGTACCACTTCCGTCTCGCTACGCCGCTCAGTGCTATCGCCAGGTACGAAATTCGCACTGTGATACGTTTTTTTAAACGCGAAAGGGGTTTTACCTATATACATTCATCGTCAATTAACCGAAGTTTAAGGAGAAAAGCGTATAGTTGTTCAACACGTCTGCAAATGGTGTAGGGAATTCACTGGAGGTCGGACGGAAATTCACGATGAAGAGTGGAGCGGAAGACCGTCAGTTTCAGAGGAAATCGTTGAAAAAGTCGAGAGCATACTGCTTGAAGATCGGAGGGTCACCATTCGTCAACTCGCTCTTCGGATTCCTGAGATTTCCAACACCACAATTGAAAAGATTTTGACTGGCGGTAGAATTTTACGACATGGGGATACAGAAGTTGGAGCACCGTCTGCAAAAATGCTTGGATAGAAATGGCGATTATGTTGAAAAATAGCTTAAGTTTTTACCTTTAAAACTATGTGTAATGTTAAGGAAATAAAGAATGCTGTCTATTTTTAAAAAATACGGGAACCTCGTATATCGCCAAGTTTTCAGATTTTTTTAATGTATACTCTGTCATATACCGATCGATGAAGTTCCTCGTGAGGCCCCTGCACAGGGCTGTTCAGATATTTTGTTTCAACTCCGTGTATGTGCTCACAGAGGACTAAGTTGATGAATTTAAAAAATCTGTTTAACAATTTTCTTTTTTATAGGCATGAAACCTTTATGTGATCGTTGTTTTTTCATTGTAACTTTTAGAAATATCCTGTTCGTTTATTATCACACATGTTATTATTTGAGTCTACAAAAGTCAACAGATTGTCAGAAAAGATCTAATTGAAAAATATAAAATATTGCTAGTAGAGAAAAACATTTTATACATACGTATATCGATAACAAAAGGGATTTATATATTCTAGATTTGTTTTGTAAATTTGTAGGGTAAGTACAGTACAAAAAAATAGTTTTCGAGATGGGATACAATCTCAGTGTCAATTAAATTAGAACTCTTACACTGTGTGGAATGTATTTATTTTAGTTTAGTGCCATTTATTTTTGGTATTAGTATTTGAAGTGAATATTTCATTGTAGGTATAAATCCAGTGCTAATAGATAGGAACTGGTTATGTTTGGAGGTAGAAATTAGTTCATTGTACATACAAGGCGATTTTTTACTCGCCTACATTGATAATAGTTTAACTGGTTTCTGCAGCTCTTAATTACATCCTTCATTGTAAGCAAAAATGAAACAGGTACATAGAGGCAGTCTATTTCTTTAACGAATTAGATACGCTATCTATCGGGTACTGGTTGAAATATATTGCAACCGCATTCCTTAGTAAATCTACCTGTTGCAATGGTTCTCCATCTTTTTGAAGGCATGGAACACTAAACTTTGACATTTCTTTGCGCAAAACACTTAAACACGATACAACATAAACTTTAAAGTAGGGGCGACTAACCTTTTTAAAATCAAGGGCGCCATGAAAAAAAGGACATTATTCGCAAAAGCAACTCCGTTATTGAAGAGAAATGAACCGAAATAGCATTTGCACCTGACCATAGAAATTACTTTATCCAATACTTTGCTTAGTTTTTTAAGCATTGTCTTTACGACAAGTATGTACTTCTCGATGCAAGCAACAGCGATGAAGTAAAGTCATAAATCCTTTGACTGATCCCATCATACACCATTCTCGTGTCAAATGAGTCCCGGCCAGTTGTACGCCCCAAAAGTTCTTTGCAGCATAAAAATGGAATTATTATCTTTCGTTCAAGATGCGCCTTGCCGTCGTTGATTCGTTTATTTGTAATACAAAGGACATTTTAATAGATTCACCAGCAACTATTCTTTCAATGCTGCATCGTGTCATCATATACCGGAATCTCCAAACTTTTTTTCTTTACTTCTTCCCCGAACATTGTCACTGTTTCACAGCAGGCAGGTAACATGAGAGATTTTGCTGTCGCATGTGGCTTTAATTTTAATGTTACTAGCATCCATTGTTTGTACAAATTGTCTTCTTTATTTTTTGATGAAAGGCATAAAGTCAGTATGTAAATGCATACAATGTTGGCAGATGTCAGTAACTTAGTAATTTCTGCGACGATTATCGCTAATTTTAAATGAAATGAAGCATTTTCATGGACAGCATTATACATATTAATGCTATAATATAGTAACCATTGAATTAAATATAGACAAACAAAAGAATTACGTACATACGAGGGAAAGTCAAATATTATCTACACTTTCGCCATAACAAGCTTTGAAGGTTACCGTAGTGGCGGCCGTTGTCACAATACGGGAACAGTGCTTTATCTCGTAAAAGCGTTTTTTTGTGGATCGAAATGTTTCAAAGCGGCCGCACGAGCTTAACACAAAAAAAGGAGTTGGACGGCAGTCAAACCTCGACCACCGACGACAACATTCAGCAAGCTCGAGAGATGGTTACAGCAAATAGGCGAATTACCATAGGTGAGGTTATATCTTCTTTAAACATCAGTCACGGTTCTGCCTATCAAATTATCCACGATGAACTCAAATTTCGTAAAGTGTGTGCGCGATGGGTACCACGAATGCTTTCCGCAAAAAACAAAACCAAACGTTTGGACATCTGCCAACGCTTGCTTTAAGCAGAATGGTGACCGTTGATGAAACGTGGGTTCATCATTACGAGCCCGAATCGTAACGCCAGAGTATGGAATGGAAACACCCAGCATCCCTAGCACGAAAAAATTCAGGACCTCGCCATCGGCTGGGAAGGTGATGGTAACCGTGTTTTGGGACGAAAACGGCCCTATACTGGACGATTACTTGGACAGGGGGACTACCATAAATAGTGCGAGGTACAGTGATTTGTTGGCGAATAAGCTGAAAGCAGCAATTCGAAACAAACGCCGTGGTCTACTCTCAAAGAATATTTTGTTGTTGCAAGACAACGCCCGTCCGCACACGGCCCATAACACTATAGAAACTATCAACAGGCTGGGCTTTGAGAACCTGGAACACCCTCCCTATAGCCCTGATCTCGCTCCCTCAGACATTCATCTCTTTAGACCGCTCAAGGAAGCTTTGAGAGGTCGTCGATTTGCCTCAGACACAGACGTTCGGGATGCGGTGTAAAAGTGGCTTTACGAGCAACCGAAAACCTTTTACCAGGAAGGCATACGGAAGCTTGTGGTGTGTATCTGTTGTACACCTACCTTTGTTTAATACAGTTGTAGAACTAAAAGTGTAAGTTTTTACTTACTCTCGTACGTAACTAAGAACATAAACTTTGAATTACAAATATGAATTATTAAACAGAAGAAAAAAAGGGATTTGTTATTTTTAAAACTACAAATTTTAAGACTCAGTTTTTCTAGCAAAGCTTGGTTTATTTCAAAATGATAGCAATATGGGTTTCCTTTTAGTAATGGTTCTGTATGTAAAGGTGAGGCGGTTGTATACGTCGCCAATTTACTATACGCTACGCTATTCTGTTTTTAGTAACTTAATTTCCGAAGAAATCCTTTCTATGGCTGCCGAAGAATGTTGGAGGATGAAAATTTTTTATTAGTACAAAAGAGATAAAATACCTAACAAAAGCATTTCTGCTTTAATTAAAATGTCGGTAGATGTTTACATTTTATCGGTAGGTCGGTAGAAACATTGAAATTATCAGCAGAACTACCGATATGTTGAGAGGGTTGGCAACACTGAGCACAGGCACACCAATTTGTTCCTTTACCAGTACACATCCGGTACGGATCGGACATTTTCTATACCACTTGGTCTAGTATATGACGTCATTGTTTATAGTAATTGGGTGTGCGTTTGCGTGTTACCTACGCTATAACAAGGCCTTCGCGCTCTTCCATGACGTCACTCTGGGTTGGTGATGTATCGCCATGCACGATGTTAGCCTAAGCGATAAAGGACTCGTTTTTTTGCATTTCTTTTTAAGTTTTGAAGGGCTTTCGGTTTAAAGAGGATGCCAGTCGTCAACTGAGCCCTTCTTCGCATCCCATTCGATTTTATTTTGGAAAAACGAAGTTTCAAAGCGAAAACCAAACATGTAACCGAGCACCGTTTTCGTGAAAGATGTATTTGTGGTTGATATTTAATCGACTAATTATTATTATTGTAATTGTACATGTATTTGGACGAAACTCAGGTTGAAATGATACGGTAATTGCAATTTTATTTGAAATTATGTTCAATTTCACGAGAAAATTTACAGACATGCTATTTAACTAGGTTCTTTATTATGTGGTGTTTTACCTAATCTATCGTTACTTTTCCCACAATCATTTTTAAGTAGGGTATTTGTAGAACAAGTTATTATAATTGTTGCAATATGTTCACTGCCGTGAATATGACATTTACATATATCAGTATCCAAAATGGCTACGTTTGGTGATATAATTTAAAATATATTGTATTCAAACAGAATGTTTATTACACATATTTAAAAACATTTCCTCGTGTTCAAAAATAATTTCGTTTAATATAACGTAAGAATATAAAACTATTTGAACAATAAAATCTTCACGTTTTTTGTCAAATACAACGGACAGTTAGGGAATTGAGTTGGAACAGCATTTTTTTTAAGCCTAGGATTTTTTAAACTTACAGTTATAGTTTCCCCGGTCCTTGAATTTGTAGCTGTTGAAAAATAAATAATATCTCCTTGTACAAAGTGTAATTCAGAAACAAAACATACAAAACAGCTGACGCTATGTTAGGTTAGGTTGCCTTGTTTTTATCGTTTCAGAAAAGGTTTTATCGCTTCTGCAACATTAGAAAAACATTACAGGTATCACCAACAAAGTACAGAAATATCACTACACAGTATTATTTTAAATAAAACCATTATAATTTGCATAAACCAATTTAAAACGCAAGAAACGATCTGAACGTGTGAATGATCGACGGCCTACTTCAAAATACGTCACAGCCCGCTGACGTCAAAGCGCGCAGGCCTTGTGTATATCCTTGATAAAGGTTTACGATATCACATATGTATATAAATATAAAACAAAAAGAAATAATGTAAATAATGTCGCGTTTGCTAAGATTTTACAGATTCATCGAAAGTAGCTGTTAAAGGTTGCCATCCTGTGCTTTGTTTAGAGGATGTAACTTCTCTTAGTTATTTTTTCGTTATGTATTATTTAAACGAATTATATCTAAACTTAACAACGTCACCTGCTTACGTAGCACAGTCCAAATTACCACGCCAACTACGATACGTTACTATACAATCCTTTCAACGTTCCTGAAGCGAACGTAGTACCGAGGCATTATCCCGTCTGCGAAAACATTCAGTTGTGAGCGTCTCATCGCGGATTAAAACAAATTCAATTTTCGCGAATGATGCGACGCGTGAACCGTGAAAAGAGATGCAAGGCGAGACGCAGGGGGAGGACTGTGGGAAAGAGAGAGAATGGTATCCGACGATGATCCACTTTGCTCCGCTCGGACCGACTCCTCAGTTAATTAACCTAATCCCGCATTCAAATTTACTCCTAGCTCGTCGTCGCTTAGATCTGGTTCCGCGAGGATTCGGCTCAAATGCTCGCTGTTATTTTTTTTACAGGGAGTATTTGAAATATGAAACAGGAATGTTTTAGGACATACGGTGTGATTAGAAAGCAGTGCTTCTGTTGGTACACTTGAAAAGGTGCAGTTTTAAGGTCATATTGCCGAGCTTCTGTGTTAGGAATTTATGTAATGCCTTTGCGATACCTTTATGCCAGATTATTAATCTTGCCATCAGGACCTCCACTTTTCCGGATAGATGGAAACGTGCACGAATTGTACCTGTCTTCAAGAAGGGAGATTCTACTCAAATTCGAAATTATAGGCCCATCGCTATACTTAATAACTTTGCGAAGATTTTTGAACATATTATATATACTACGATATACAGGAATACTCGCTCACATATCGCAACTTGCCAACACGGCTTTGTGAAGGGAGCTCGACAGTAACAAACCTGGCCTGTTTCGCACAATTTATAAGCGAAACTTTAGATGACTGCGGACAAGTTGACGTTATCTTTACCGACTTCTCACATGCATTTGATACTCTCAGTCATGAATTACTTCTATATAAACTGGACTCGTTTGGTTTAGCTCCCAACTTCTCCTTGTTAATTAAATCTTACTTGGTAAAAAGAACTAACTATGTATTTTATAATGGATTTAATTCGTTTGAATTTGTATCTAGCAGCGGTATCTCACAAGGATCCAATCTTGGTCCATTGATGTTCATTCTATACATAAACGACCTCTTAACATCCTTATCTTGCCATGTTCTCGCTTATGCCGACGATGTTAAACTGTTTTGTAATATTAACTGCCAACAAGATGTCGAGAGTCTTCAGACGAGCATTAATATACTGACCGAGTGGTCAAAATCCAATACACTGACATTAAATTCTAGTAAATGTAATTTTATGTGCTTCACGAGAAAAACAAATCCATATATCTCCACTTATCAAATCAACGATATTTCCATCGACAAGATTACCAATCTTAAAGATCTAGGTGTCACTTTTGATCCAACTTTATCGTTTAACATACATATTGAACAAATTTGTTCATCTGCCTCTAAAATGATGGGTTTTCTTATGAGAACGTCCAAATACTTCAATGACGCACTAGTGCTAAAATCCCTTTATTTTGCATTTGTACTCTCGAAATTGGAGTATGCCTCTATCGTTTGGTATCCTTTCTATATGTCCCATCAAGCTCCAATTGAACGTGTTCAGGTCGTCTCCTCAAATTCTTGTCGTTCAAAGTTAATGGCGAATATCCGCCTTGGCATACTTCTTACAACACCCTTCTCGAATCGCATCAATTTCGTTCATTGTCATCCCGTCGTGATTACCATAGCGCCCGATTTTTACACAAATTATTAAATGATAGGATCGACTGTATGCAACTGGTCTCCCACATAGGATTCAACGTACCTCGAATAGCATCTCGTTATGCTCCAACCTTTACTATGCCGACACCGAGGACCAATCTTCGTTTGCGGTCGCC
This sequence comes from Dynastes maya, assembly GCA_029619315.2. Taxonomy (NCBI): domain Eukaryota; kingdom Metazoa; phylum Arthropoda; class Insecta; order Coleoptera; family Scarabaeidae; genus Dynastes; species Dynastes maya. The sequence continues at coordinate 57,249,384 of JAROYE020000004.1, read as the reverse complement.
AATCTATCACATGATCAGGAACGCTGAGAAGATATTTAGTGATATTTTCACCGGAGAGTTGGCGCCATGATACACGAAACAATAGTTATTTGTATAGTTATGTCATGTTTTTAAATCAATATGTATTGTGTTCACAATGTGTATATTTGTCCTGTAATTGGGTTTACCTGTTGGACAATAAACATCATCATTATTATATTGCACCCCATATCTTCGTAGGGTAATAGCAGATTGTTCACTAAATCTTTATAGTCGTCTGCTCTATATTAAACAAGTACTAGAACTCTGTGGCATTGGAACACTAAAATACTTCACTAAAAACCCTTACCACAATACTTCACTCGCACTGGACGCACGTTTTCGACAGCCAAGCTATCATCATCAGCAGTAAAACTGAACTGAAGCTCAATCTTTTGATTCTCATTATGGCACGAAATATTGAAGATCCATACACTGCATTCCACAAAGTATCGTAACTGGTAAAATTCAGTTTCCAATGTCTATTTGTTATCAATAAGCCAAAGAACGCCTACATTTCAGTGAAATTGGTGGTTTTCCGATTATTTGGAAATACTTTTTCACTTATTTATGTAGAGCGTGAAAGATCCCACTGGTTCTTCTAGAACTTTTTCTGGTGGCAAACAAACCCTGTGTAGAAATATATATATATATATAATCTGATGTTTTCGCGGGTATGATATGAAACTTCTGGTTTTCGGGTTTTATCCCGTGGAGTGCGTTGGTCATGAGAACAACGGTCATTCTCATGACCAACGCACTACGCGGGATAAAACCAGAAGTTTCATATCATACCCGCGTTGTTCATACTTTATATTCCTTTTGTGCTTGTCAAAAGCCTCTTCCAGTCAGGATCCATATAGTTTCTGGTTCTTTGCTTATTTGATTCCTCTATAGCTTTTATGTGACACATGTCTGTCTTCTATCACCTTTCTTAAATATTGGCAGAATGATACCTATTTCCCAATCCTTTGGCACTCTTCCTCTGTTCCAGGCTCTTTCGAAAATTTCTGTCATTAATTCGAAGCTTTCTGTCCCTAGGTTTTTCAGCATACCTGATGTTATCTTGTCGCGGCCTGCTGCTTTCCCTATTTTTAGGTGTTGTATAGCTTCTGCGACTTCACTTATGGTAATATTATCGTCTTCTTCTATGGTGCTAGGAACCCTTGTCTCATCGTGCATTCGGACCCTTTGTGCTTAGCAGTTCTTGGAAATATTTTTGCCATCTATCCATTATCTCTTTCTCGTTTGTTAATATTTTGTTGTCTTTAGCTTTTATCTAGCTGATGGTCGGTTGTCTTTCTTTTCGTAAGTTTTTTGGGACTCTGTAGAACAGCTTCTGGTTTCCTCTACTATTTTCTTTAAGTTTTGTTCCAAATTCTACCCCTGACTTTTGTTTTGTTCGTATTATTATGTCCTTGACCTTTTACGTGTAGAGGTGCTTTTATTATATTTCGTCCGAAAGTACGGCTTGTAGGGTTAGGAATATACGACCACTATGTAAGATTATTAAAAAACCAAAACCAGAGCCACCGTTACGTTAGCTGCTACTGCATTATCATTTTCAACGAGTTCTTGTTCAGCATTTTCACTTGCAATAAATGTATGGTCAGACTCCAAGTCAGTCATGATTGAGATTATCTGCTGTATTGTTGTCATTTTCAAAGTCTGATAAATTGGTAACAATTTCTTGCAATTCTCTTTCACTAAGCCGACATTTTACATGCTTTTCTAATGTAAATTTTCCACAAAATATAACGAATTCAATAATAACTACAATACAACACTTAACGTAACTGTATCAAACTTTGTTTCCAGCACGAGCGCATATATTTATGACATACGCGGAGTACAATTCAAATAAAATAAACGTATACTACGCTGTGTCCGACGGACACGTGCGTTCGTTTGTGTAAAATTCCATATTATTTTTTTATACAACTTTATAGCAGCCAGTATATTTGATTTTGTGAAAAGTATGTAGAAAATCTCTATTTTGCATGCTATGTGTCTGGATATGAGTTAAATATCTTTGAACTTCTGTTCCTGGAACAACGACGTATAATAATCGATATTAAATTTTTGTATGATTTAGTGTATTCTATGCAATGCCTCGCCGTGGACATGATTTTAATGTTATTAATTAATTACGTCGGAAATTCCAAGGAAAATTATAGTGAACTACAGCTTTGACATTTACGCTTCCCTCTTAAGAACACTTTTAGAATTCAGTTAAACCTTGGTAAGATTTTTATTTATTTTTATAATTTATTGTACGGTTCACAATGGAAATTTACGAATTTCCGAAACACATGTTCCGAATTTGTTAAATATCTTGTGTGGCGGGGTGCGCTGGTACCTTTAGTTTCTGACGTAATTAAACAAAATTAAGCTAGAGAATAATTTCTAGCCGAGATTTTCAAATTTAAATAGCTAAGATCGATATCAAGGCAGCTTCTTGACTTCCATTGGTGCCCACCGAGATATTGCACATATTATATCTAGCAACACGTACAAAACAGACGCAACGTTACATGCTCCAGCGCTCGAAATGCATTCATAGTCCCACGGTTGCTGCACACAAGTTACATATTGCATAAATATCTATCTAGTAAGCAAGGATACGGCAGAGACCACTCTGGTTCACGAGACATTGTGTCAACTTCACGTGCTCCACCGTCGCTACTAGATAACATACGTACAAAACCGTTACAACCCATTTTGCGAGTTTGACGTTGTAGGGTAGATGCACTTGAATTCCTAGCAATGTCCTGTCCTCCACCAAAAAACGAAAGAATCGGATAAAACATCCTGGTCGAATGTATGTAGCTAAGAACAACAATATGCGGGCTGATTTATTTATCTTTAAGTAGAAGTTTGGATGAAATGCTTACATTCTTGCTATTTTAGCGGAATGTTGTAGTTGTAGAAGTATAAATAATAAATTTAGTTTCGATTATTCAATGTATGATCCTACTGACTGCGCCACTTTTGTTCAATTCGGTGGAAATTCCGACTTTATTGTATTAAGATTTATGCAGCATGGTATACCTACTATAGGAATAAATACTTTCTTAAATGATGACTAGGAAACTTAAATAAATTAAAGGATATGGAACATCTTTAAGAAGACCGTCCTAAAATATACTCTCAATTAAGAATATTTATCGTCTTAGTACATTCAGTAGGAGTCAAGTATAAAACGTTTCACATTACAACGCATAACCAACCTCCCATGGGGTTAATAAAACCCATTAGATTTCAGCGAAATCTGCCCTTAATTATGGCGGAAGCAACCAACCGCCAAGTCGGGTGCACATTAACCGCTAATTCGTAATTAAAACGAATGCACTTTGTTCTAGGCAAGTTTTTGTGCACGTAGCGCCATCTATCTTCCGATACTTCCGCTAATTTCTTTTGGTGGTTAAATGAAACTAAACGCGCAAAGTGAAATGCACATATTTAAAATCGGATTTAATTATCTTTTGATGTGCAAACCGTGGCGTGGAGAGGAATGGGCTCCATTGTCATGTTTTAAAATTGCGCTGGAGGATGAGATACGAAATTGTCGTTAGAATTTTCAAATATGCAATTGGACGAATTCGTAATTGAATTTTGTTTTGTTTGCGACTACTGGTTGGACGTGGAAAAATTGAGAACAAAATCGTGATCGTTAGGTTATACGATGGCGTTTTTCTTTTGTTTTCTTTTATTAACGGTGCCGTTTGATTGCGGTGAATGAGAAGAAAATGCCTTAGTAGCAAGTGGAACGGAAAATATTGGAAAATTAAAAAAGGAAGAGGATTATACTTTTTTTAATTAAACACTGTTCGTGGAGCTCGTATTTTTGTAGAATATTAAATTTCAGGAAAGGTTTGATCATTCAATGAAATCGTTTTAAATGATTAAATTCAGACTGAATACACCTCAAGGTGTTTCATGTAGTCTCTTCTAGACTTTGCGGACGCAAAATAGATTTAATTTCATGAAGAAAAACAATAAAAGTGATAGGTCAATGATTTAGAATTAAGTCTGCTTTATACCGTTATATTTACCGTTTGACATTTGTTTAGGAACTATATGTGGGTAAAAAAGGGTATTCTCCAAAAAAAATCTCCTATGTTTATTTTTTTGGGGTACCGGGTTCGAACTTACAATACACAAAGCAAGGTTTTCTGTAGTTTTCCTTACGTCAAATTTGGCGACTACTAAGGATGAACATCTTAAGACCTTCTTCGAGCACAGGCGTCATAATAACTCATAGCCGGCCGATATCCCCTGTAATTGGCGAAAACTGTTGGGGGATCTAAAGGCATGCATGATTATTGTTAAGAAACAGAAATAACAAATTTTGAAAAACCGGGTATGCGGTCTGTTTCTGGGTGGTTTAATGAATTTTTTTTTAGTTCTTTCAATATTTACTTCTTTATTCTGAACTTCATCAGGATCTTCATCTATAATGTTTAAGGAAAGTCAAATATGATAAAGTTAATGTATACATTTGAACCACTTACAAACAAGAATAGAAGGCGTTAACGACAAAATTTGAAAAGTTAAGTAATAAAACACAACAAACAAAACAATTAAAAAAACACAAAAAAGTTGCTATTATTATTATAAAAGGAATCGTGAAGCTAACAAATCTTACCAATGTTGCATTCCGTATGAAACATGTCCCAGATATATGGAAAGTAGCCGAGATAATCATGCTCCAGAAACCAGGTAAAGCACCACATGAACTGACGTCTTATAGGCCCATTTCATAGCTGCCTGTAGTTTCAAAAGCCTTCGAGAAAACATACCTTAAAAGACTTAAATCAGTCATAGAGAAAAAATAACTTATACCACGGTACCAATCTGGATTTAGAAGCCAACATTTTACGATAGAACAGGTGCATCATGTGACAAACGTGATAGTAAAAACTTTAGAAGAAAAGAAAGTATGTGTTTCTGCATTCCTCCATATCAAATGCCTTCTATCTCAGACTGAAGGAATTAAACCCCGGAGATCTTAGGGCATCTGAAAATCTGCAGATTCCAACATAAGCTACCTGATTCACATTGTAGACGATATGACCACTATGCGATACAATTTTGATCAGCCCTACAAGGTCGTATTGAGTGAACATCTAGCGAGTCTTAATGCACAAAAAAAACCTTGGCATGGTAGGTACACAGACGGCTCGAGAATAGGTATCAGTGGTCCTACCAATAATGATAGCAAGAACTGTGGTATGGCAAACAGCACTAAGTACCGGCACATTCTGCACCATATGAATTATTAATTAATTCGGAACAGCCGTTTCGAGGACTCTTGGCTCTCCATCATCAACCGGATTACCAAATGAATGTGAGAGAAGAATGCTACTTCTATCATGCTTGTTTATCCTTACTCTCGAGAAAACAAATATATATATATTTCCAAGAAACCACTTTTGCTGCTTAACATGCGAAATATACGGAACGAGAAGGTCCCTTGTTATTGCCTGACATGTAGCCAAGACAATGGTATCTTCTCGGTATGAACGAGGCAAGACGAAAGAGGCTTTTGTCAATGTAGCACGTTACTTAAACCATATGGTCGTTTTACCGCGCTCTCTCTATTTAACAGATTTGTGTTCCTTTTTATGAAGATGGTTTCAAACGTGTCGAGTTCCCTTGGCGAAGTTACGCTCTTAATCAATTTCAGGTTTTCTAATTTAATATTGTGCCTGGTTTCATTCATGTGTTGTGCTACACTTGATGCTTCTGTCTTGCCGTACCCGCAGCACCTGATGTGTTCATTGAATCTTGTACCTATCGCTCGTTTTGTTTGACCAATATAGGTATCATTACAGTCACAAACCTGTTAAACAGAGAGAGCGCACCACCCTATTACTCTTGTCTTTTTGATTTATTCGGGTAAAATGACCATATGGTTTAAGTAACGTGCTATATTAACAAAAAAGTTCCATCGTCTTGTCTCATACATCTTGCATGTCTTAGATTTATAATGTATAGACGGAAGAAACACAAATTTGACGAGAAGGTGTCTCGCTCTATTTTTTTATGAGGATGAACGACTACATGTCAGGTATTGAGAAGGGACCTTCTAGTTCCGTATATTTCGCATATTTAGTGTTAAGTGGAAAGATTGGTTTCTTGGGAATATATATATTTTTTGTTTCCTTTTTTGAGTCCTCGAAACGGCTGTTCCGAACTAATTAATAATTTGTGTGGTGCGGAGTGTGCCGATACTTAGTGTTGTTTATCCTATCACATTTATTACCACCTGGGACTCCATAATAACATATTTCAAGCAGAGATTTCTGCTTTAAACTTGTATGCCATACAGAACCCCCAGAAAGGAATACGTGGCGCAATCACACATATATTTATTGATAGTCAGGCAGCACTGAAGGCTGTTAAAGCTTCTGCGTACGAATCTGATCTGATACACGAATGTACACATAATCTAAGGCAACTGGGACGCAATAACTACGTTATTCTTCGGTGGGTTTAAAGCCATCAAGGGATTGAAGAAAATGAAAAGTTATCTGCCCAAAGAAGTAGCGAACATGACTTTCATTAACCTCTACTGTGGTCTGCAAAAGAGCCACATCAAACGCAATTAAGAAATGCGCGGATAATCAAAAGGCCTCTCATTGGCAAAACATTCTGTGTAAATGTGGTGCAGTGTTGTAATCATCCTCGACATCAACACTTCTGTAGGCCACCTTCTTATATACATTGAATTGAAGTAAGAAGATCTGAGAATGGTATTAAGGTTTTTAATAAACCTTAGTACTATTCTCACATCCCACTGCTCTAAAACACAAAAGGACACCGTTACAATAGATCCAGGTCGCAGTGATAAGAGGCACTTGTACCACGGCCTGTCCTTAATAATAGATTTTCACTTTGTCCTTTGATGTGATTTTAAATTCACGAGCCCATAGTGTACCACAACCAATTCATCACTCGTTAGCAAGCAGTTCGACAAACCTTGTACCTTTGAAGCCCACATTTTCATCCTCGGTATACGCATTCACATATCTCCTTATGTACGGACGTTAATAATTTAAGCTTCGAAATAAAGCGCTAAGGTAATGTTCCAAACGAAACATTCCGAATCGTCAACTCCACCTATTTAGCGAGAGACGACAATGCCTCCGCCTCCCGTTTAATGTTTATATACGCATCCACACGCAAAGCAGATAGCCGGCATACCCGTTCTTTCGCCTCTCGAGGTCCCGCTTTGTGCAAATACCGAACCTTCGGTCCTTTTCGACAACGTCTAAATAGGTTTAGGCTGAGAAATCCGCGGAGAATGGTGCCGGGGGCTGTTGGGTAAATATACGCCTTTACATCGGCCGGCTAAAATCTCGAACGCGAAGGAGCCCCGCGTTGGTATTTAAGTACTAAACAGTGTATGTCTCCTTTGGGGAAGGGGATACGCGTATTGATCTAAGTTGAAATTCTAAATTTATATGTTAAAGCAAGGAGAAGTTTGAACGATTAATTGCTAAGTTTAAAGACGTAACATTGTAAAGTAGTCATTGTAGGTTATAATTTTTCTAGGAATGTCAATAATTAGCATATTCTATTTGCTGATAGTGTCTATTAAAGAACGTAGGCGCTTGTTAAAAGTTTGTTCGCATAGACATAAAAGGCTTGCACAGTGGAAGGAGATTTTGTTTTGCTGGTCATTCTTTCTTTCTCCAATTCCATTTGCCCTTTCAGGCGTCGGATTTGGGTTAGTTCTATGCATTTTCATTCACCTATCTCTTCCATTGTTTTCTATGTTCTGTCATTATTTTCGTCACCTTTAGAGCGCGTCTCAATCTCCGTATGCAGTACATGTCTTATAAGAATTAGATTGACGGTTGCCAAATCGTCTAATCATATGTTCCATTATCATTTCAGGTTCATTATTTGACATTTCATGCGATCAAAACATAACCTTTATGAGCGTTTTCGAAGTTGATATGATATCAATTTGAAAATGAACACCAAAAAGTTAAAGGACAAGAATGGGCAATAATGAAAACAAAAATGTGTTAACACTTTGTAATTACACTACTCCATAAAAATTTGTGGAAAATATTAAAATATACGCAGCGATACAGACAGATTTAACATTTAGATTGCCAAACATTTATTAAATTGCATGCATCGGTTTGGTTTTATAAATTATTTGTGATGTTCTGTACCAAAAAAGATAGCTTATTGCAAAAATTCCTTAAAAAAATTCTAATTCTGTTTAAATTACTGGACTATTAATATGTAAACTAAAAAATAAGAATACTTTAATTTTTCTTATTTCCAAAAATTAAGAAATAAACCTTACTCTTTAATAATACTCTTTACTGACGTAAATATTCATTAAAAGATTAAATAATTACAAAAAAGTATATATTGTTTTTTCTGCATATTAAAATGTTTTATCTCAGGGAAAAATGGTTAAAATTTTGAATTTTTGCAATTTCATTGAAATTTTAAACTCATTTGTGGGATCGGGAGTATTCTTTGATACTCTTTTGTCAAATATATTTTGTCAATTATATTATTTATTAACGAATATTAAGGTTGGAAACGTAGACTAACCTTGATTTTTAAGAAGATGTCATATAAACTCAATGCTTCCTACGACATTTTCAGGAAATCTGCCCTTCCAACCTTGAACCTTGTCTTCTATATTGAATTTACTTTCTAATTACTATAACGAACACTTTAAAATGGAAACCGCAGCCAAAACACTAGTTAACTTGACTAAAGTTAAACTGGAATTGATGAATTTACTGGCGTCCTTCTTTTGCTTTATTTAATCGCGATAGCGATTGTTTCTTTCCACAGCAAATTTTTATTTTTTCGACTCAAATATAAATTTTATGATGAATTTTGATGAATGAAGTTATTTATAGAAATAACATGCGAGAATGAATGTAGTAACGCTACCAGATAACTGAAATTAGGCGACTCTACGATAGAGAAACCCAAACATACGAAATTTTACTGAAGATTTACTTAATAACTTTACGGTAGATATTTAATTTACGAATTAATGTTAGAAATGCCTTTGAATTTTCCTGTTGTTTGTTTTAGGAGAATTTTACATTAATGTCGAAGATTTGGGAAATTAGGAGAATAAAAAGAAGAGTGGATTTATCCTTATTCCACCAAGATCGTCGTTATTTGGACTTATATATTTTATATAATGCCTTCTCTTCAAGGCCAGTCTGCCTGGGGGGAAATTGTGACTTTCCAAATTAGCTTTTTCTCCGCTAGAGGGAATTTTATCACTATCGGGTGGCTGAATACTCTAAACGTCTAAGACTGACAGCTGATTTCTGATGTAAATATTGAACATAACAATATATATTGCATATGCCGCAACTATAAGGTGGTAATCGAAGAATTTTATGTCCTCCTCCTTTTGCAAACCCGTCAATCCTGTTTTTATCAAACTGCTGTTTCATTGGTGGTACGCAAGCCAATAAGTCTCTTTTTAGCACATCGTGAGTGGTTAATGTTTGTTTCCCCACGAAACCATTCAATAATTTGCTTTTTATTCCATACTGCCACTGGAATTTTCTTCGGTGGTAGGAGGAATTATCAAGAACAATTATTGAGTTCTGCATGTTTCTGAATCCATCTCATGATGATTGTCTGCAGTGTTTTTCTTGTAAAGAAATCTATATTTTGCACCAGAAACAAAATCATTATTAAAACCAGTGCTTAATCCTTGTATAAAAGATTGTCCATGCATGTATACTTGGTGCATATATAAATATATGTCTGTCGAGATGTTACAATACATCTGCAGACATTTAAACATCTAGGTAAAATAAAAGGATTCGAATCAACATACTCTGTGGTGTAGTGGTCAGTACGCCAGTCAGGCAAGCTGGACTCGCAGGTTCGAATCCTACCGGTGTCTAATGAGAAAATTTTATTCTTATTAATTAATTTAATAACATCGGAAAAACCAAGTAAATATCGATTTTTAAATAACTTTATTTATTAGAAATTTAACGCCAAATTCTATTTGGAAGGGTATTATTAAAATTTGCTGTGGATAAAACAATCGCCATCGCGGTTAAAATAATGGAGTGAAGGGACGCCAATTAATTTGATGACGTTTGGTCAAGCTTTCATCGTGGTAACTCGTATTTTGACTGTGCTCCAAGTTTCAAAGTGTGTAATATTCAAATCATAGTAAAATTCAAAGTAGAAGTGAAGGTTTGAGTTTGAGAATTGGCAGTTCCTCGTGAATCCCATATAAACATAAAGTTTATATGACATCGCCTTAGAAATCTAGGTTAGTTTGCATTTTCCAGTTCCAATTTTCGTTAATTTACCGAAAGAGTATGTAAGAATACTCCCGAACCCCCAGTTCATCTAATTATTTAACTAATTTAAAAAAATTCCATTTTTTTTAAACAGTTTCCCTGTTTTACAACATTTCAGTATTTCAGATGTTTGTAGGTATGCTAACTCACTGTACATAATCCTTTAAGAACGCTTTTATGTCATTGAGAAATACCAGAATACAATAAATGCAGTGAGAAAAGATCGACGAGGGCTAAGGGTGTACGGAAACTTAGATTTTTCTCGCTGCAAGTGCTCAGCAGAATTTTCGGAATGTTAATGGAAGGGAATCGAGGAATTTTGAATAGTTTAACTGTGATTTATTAAGATAGATCGCTTCGAGATGCTCGGGCACGGAAAATAATCTAATTCGTTGGATTCTTGTTATTTTAATTATTTTTTCTTGGGTTTAAATCGATTCACTTCGAGCGCAGCCGTCAAAATTGAATGGAGGGCTCGTTTCGAAAGGAATCTAGAGGACTGGTGTTTTATTTGTTTGGTATTAGTTAAAAGGTGTGTTGATATATTGGGAAACTCTTTCCAAATATCCGAAGCAGAAAACAAAGACTGTGTAGTCTTCATTCGTCCATCTCCAGAATTTGTTCTACTTGGTAAAATACGAATTTATTTCCTTTGACACAAAAAAAGAATAATATAAATAATTATATAATAATAATCTTCGTACGTTCGTACCTTGCAATTTGCAAAATTGCAATAACGATATTATTTGACCATAATCCGTATCTGGAATAGTTCTTGTTGACAGTAAAATCAATTTGGAAAACTTTTCATTTAAAAATATTACGAAGTCGAAGTGTTCTCTCCTATAGCTTCTTTAAATAGCGACGAAAATGACTAATCTCTCCAAATTCTTGGCGCCACACGTGCGCATTTCCTCGAAAACTCTCGCGGGTAATATTTTGGCAATTGTCGTCTAATACATGCTAAGGACCTCCAAAAAATTTGGCCACACATAACACGACATAATTTTCAATAACGTCCATAAATAAAAAAAAATTGGCAAACACCGATATTGCCAAGTTGTGCCTTCAAATTCGTAACTTCCTTGTTGTTGTATTTTGGTTAGTCCGCTATTTTGCTGTTTTTCGTATGGGGTAGATGACTGATAAATAAAGCTGGCCACGAGCGGTACCGCGCAGTAGCGTAGAGTCGACCAGGCCTCGCGTTCCACTAGAGTTATTCTGCTAATAGAGATGTTTGCTGCCGCAAATAATTTCGCTCATCTTTTAAATAAAAATTAAATAACACGTGCTCAAACACTTACCATTTTAAGAGTCTTCCGTGGAATCACAAAGTGAATAATGTCTGTTAAATATCTGCAACATTAGATATGTTTCAACTGTTGTTTCGGCAAAACTAGTACGGCATGAGGAAAAAATGCGTTTATATGCAGAGAACGAACGTTCTACATCTAGTGACGTAATATTTGCGTAAGTAAAATAATCTTTTAAATAACTTAACGATTCTGTTGACACACCTTCACAAATGTGTCTTAATGTGCCCAAGTCAGAATTTTTCTCAAAAACACTATCAAATTTTTCTAGAACAGAAACATTTTTTGCGTCTTCAATCGCGCATAGCTGTGCGTGAACATGTTGCACTATTTGTAGAGATTCTTCTAACGGCACCGCAGGATTTTGTAATTTTTCTATTGCATCTGCTAGCCCGAAGTAATTGTCGTGAATGATTTTTAAATCCATTTTAACCTGACTATCTTGAAATTTCGACTGGCTTTTCTGGATAGCGGCAGCTTCCTTTGTATCGAATTGTAAAACCACGTTCTTAATATTGTCAAAATACGAGGCATATTCCAAAACTAAGGTCCGGTGAGCGATATTTCACGGTTGGTAGGCCTGAATGAAGTTTTACTGATGCAGCGCCATCTACTGCCTCTTTACGAACCTACTTGACGTGTTGTTTTTATTCAGTAGTCGTTTGACAGTCGGTGACAGCAGATCGGAATGACCGAGACAATCATAAATCCCGCCTGTTGTGAAGTTCGCGGTGTAATTAGATTTTTGCTAGCAAAAGGATCTTCAGCTGCTGAAATCCATCGTGAGTTATGCGTAGTGTATGGACCTGAAATAATGAGTGACAAGCAAGTTCGAAAATGGTGTCGAGAATTTCGAAACGGCCGGACAAATGTTCATGATGAACAGCGGAGTGGCAGGCCCAGTATTCGAACCGACAACATCGTTGATCAAGTGAACCAAAAACTTCGAAGTGATCGGCGATTGACGATTAGTGCTCTGAATAATGAATTCCCTAATGTTTCTCGAACCTCAATTTACAGGATCGTCACCGAACAGCTTGGATATCGCAAACTGTGTGCGAGGTGGGTTCCAAAAATGCTCACTGATCAGCACAAAGAGCAAAGAATGCGTAGTGCACGACAGTTTTTGGAACGCTATAGACAAGATGAAGATGATTTGTTTTCCCACATTGTTACGGGCGACGAGACGTGGATATCATACACCTACGCAGAATCGAAACAACAGTCAATGCAGTGGCGCCATTCAAGTTCACCCAAACCAAAAAAGTTTAAGCAATCTCCATTCTCGAATCGAAAAATGATGGCTACGGTTTTTTGGGACGACAAGGGCGTCCTTTTGATTGATTTCATGGACCGTGGGTCAACAATTACAGCTGACGTATACTGTGAAACGCTAACTAAACTGAGACGTGCGATCCAAAACCGACGCCGCGGGAAACTGTCGTCTGGAATAATCCTTCTTCACGATAACGCACGCCCTCACACCGCAGCCAAAACCAAGGAAAAGATTCAAGATTTCCGTTGGGAACTTTTTGATCACCCACCGTATAGTCCCGATCTTGCACCGAGTGACTATTTCCTCTTCTTGCATTTGAAACAGTGGCTGGGTGGGCAACGATTTCAAACCGACGATGAACTCAAAACTGCCGTTACCAAATGGTTCAATTCCCAAGCGGCAGATTTCTATGCAAAGGGGTTAAAGAAGCTAGTGCAGCGTTACAGAAAGTGTATAGATGTGAACGGCGATTATGTGGAAAAGTAGAGTAGATATATAGTAAAATATTACTGTCAATAAAAACCTTTTCTCATGAGCTTATTTTTTTTAATGACCAAACGGACCTTAGTTTTGGAATATGCCTCGTATTTATGATAATAAAACGCGGCCTGTAACCATGTTCCCCAACGAGTTAGAATAGATTCTGGTGGCTCTGGTATACGGGGGCACAGTCTGTGAAATTCGCGAATACGTTTCGGTGATTTGACAAATACTGCTTTGGTATGCGCTATTAAAGCGTCTACCTCAGGATAACATTTTCTGATACTATCCGCCACAAGATTGAGAGCATGAATTTTACACGTAATGTGTAACAAATTAGCAGAATGCTTTTTAAGAGACCGGCCTACAGAAAGCATGTTTGCAGCACCATCACTCACTAACATCAAGAGTTGGTTTGTTGAAAGTTCAAACTTGTCTAATGTATTTAACACTAACTTTGAAATTACTTCGGTAGTACACTGTTGTATTCGTTTGGAGACTAATAGAATTGAAGGTGCCGATTGATGAGGTTCCAATTTGCGTGCCATTACATTAAGAACAGAATGTTTCTTCCGATCTGTTGTTTCGTCGACACATAACCACAATTTTTGATCTTTCAACTCCGATTTTATTTTTTGTTCAATATGTTCGCGCGCAGATGGCACAATTCTTCGTAACGATGTTCGACTTGGTAATTTGCACTCCGAATAGTTATTCCAAAAGCAGATAAATGGTTCCTTGTCTAGTAAATTAAACGGTATATTACATGCAATAAACGTAACGCATAAATTAAATATAAATTTGTCATTATCTCGTGCGCAATTTCTTTTTGAGACATGCTTTTCACTATTTACGTGTCGTAGACAATGTTGTCTGGGCCAACACATTAACGGGATTTTACAGATTACACATTTAATTTTAGCACCTTCATATATTAAGTCTGGAATTTCTGCAATAAATTTTCGAAGTTTGTCCGACCGCGGTCGTTTTGCTGACGAAATCATAATTTTTCTAGGACAGATAAACAATTGCGCAAATGGCCGGCAGCGAAAATGTCCGTACTGCTCCGCAGACGAAGTAATACTACCGTTCCTCTCGGTCCGAACTGATTCTACGCCGATGCGCGGTACCGCTCGTGGCCAGCGTTACTGATAAATAATGAAAATTTATTCCAATAATATCGCAATGCAAGGTTCAAATTGAATGGGATTTGTAGAATAGGCGCCTGTTGGTTAATTGTGTAGCTCCAATAGCACGAAACGTTATTGTTATTGATGCTGGTGGTGGATTATTTATTAGTACCCGTTAAATAATTTAGAGTTTTTTTCTCACTTTAAATGTGCTATCAAGCTAAGTGAAGTCAGAATAATAGAATTAAGTGTATTGAATTGACAAAGAACTACTTCTATCTTTATTTGTTTTATTGTACTCTTTTCCTTGTTAAAATAACAGAAATAAAATTACCGTAGAGGTAAAACAAGAATGGGAATGAAGTCACGGAAGTTGTATGGAAGGTTAAAAAAATAGAAAAACAGTAGAGATGAAAGTGAAGAGTTGAAATTATTAACAAAATCATGCTAAAAACTTTGAGATATTATAAGTTTATTGCAGCATAGAAGACAAAAAAAAGAAGCGAAGAAAAGCAATTTATTCAAATCTATTAACCGACATGAAGATATTAGAAGTGCAGAAAATACAACGGGTGATTGTTGCAAATTTGAAAACTGAAACCACTCACGATATTTTACATTCCAACTAAATACCTGCATATGATGATATCTCCAACATCAATACAACAGCGAAATATTCCAAACGATAAAAGCCAATATTGTAGCGATCCTATAAAAAAGATAAATTTTATGAAATTGTAGTAGGCATTAAGGGAAACGTATGATCATAAAAATAAATGATTTAATATGAAAACCTGCTCATAATTTCGTTACAACTTATTCTAATACCTAATTGGTTCGAATCTTGCTTGTGGTAATGTTTTTTTGAAGCTCAGAGATTATGTAGAGATTTTTCAAGAGTTAATAATTCCTACTAGTATTAATTGCGTTTGACGACATGTATAAAAGGAATCAAGATCAGAGTCTGTGCATAAGCCTTCAAAAGATAATAATCGTCCTTTTACTAGAAGAAGAAAACTCTGTTTTAAATTACCATATGAGGAGAAAAAAAAATTATTATCTTCAATGATGAAGCTAAACATTTAGGAGATATATTAGGCAAAACGTTCATATGGATTTCCCATATCTTTAACTTAAGGAAAAAACCATTAGTGGGGTTTCAAGCGTCAAAC
Source organism: Dynastes maya (assembly GCA_029619315.2). NCBI lineage: Eukaryota > Metazoa > Arthropoda > Insecta > Coleoptera > Scarabaeidae > Dynastes > Dynastes maya. Next base: position 57,233,664 of record JAROYE020000004.1, on the reverse strand, counting down.
AACCTTTTGGTCATATGCAATCACAATCAGATTCATGATCGCCTATTCCTCATTGATTTCATTGCCAAAAACAGCACAGAAGACTGTACAGCAGCATCTTTAACAAATCCAGAAGCTCGCATGTTTGAATATTACAGTTATATCAAGCGGCCTTGCAGGAGTCCACTTAAACATCTGACATTCTATCTATCAGATAGAATACAAGTTACTGAATGGTGCAACGGCACTTCTCTACCTTCCGAGATAAGGTACGGCATAGCCCAAGAGTCCATTCTTGGTCCGTTTCTGTTCACCATCTATATTAATAACTTGCCATGCAACATTCAAGGTAGCGAGGTGTGTTTGTATGCCGGCTATACACCTATTATAGTCAAAGCGGCAGAGCTGGATGAATTACAGATTAAATAAGAACTGCAATAAAAAAAGTCGAAAGGTGGAAATGAGGGAGCACCAGTAAAGTTATCGGAACTAACTGTCGATGCTGGTTTGAGTTGGGCAGCTCATATAGGTAATATATCAAAGAAGTTGGCATCTGCAATATACGCAATTACAAGATTGTCCAAAGTTTCCAATCATGAGACTGTAAAAACAGCCTACTTCTCGATTTTTTTTCTCTCATCTGGTATATGAAGTACTCTTCTCGGGCTTAGCAGCAGACCCGAAGAGAATTTTTATTTTGCAAAAGAGGAACTTGGACATAGTATGCAGATGGCTCAAGAAGAGCTCGGAACAACCATGGACTTTAATAGATCTAGTTATCACCTAAAATATTTATGGGGCACCAAACTAATACATACATTCCAAGTAAAAATTTTTGCTTTCAATTTTTACACTAAAAAGAACGTCGAAAAGGGATATGAACTGCAAACATAGGCAGCAAACAGCATTAAAGAGCGTATACAAATGCTTTGGCGTGTTTCTATTTAAATCATAGGATCTTAGGGAATTTTCTATGAACTACTTCCATTTGGGATTCCACACCAAGGGTTCGTATTCTAAAAGGAATCTTACTGAGGCAAAGTATGATGTTTACAAAGTGTTTATATTGTGAGAAGATTTTGAATTTCGAATAATAAAGCTTAAAGAACTCATAGCTATCTGTTATTTACATCGAGAGGATCTAGCGCCACAAGGAATGTACCAAAATGCTCCACTCAAATTGTTTGGCAGGAAGTCTCTGGAAATTGTACACAAAATTTATAGCCTGAGGTTCTTATACGTATAACGTTGTATACAATAGGATTGATTCTACTTGCCTAATATCCCAACTCAGCTTTCTTTCTATATATCATCTCATCAGCCTCTTTATTTGCTTATCTGCTTACGGAGCTTGAGAAAGAGCGCTTGAGAGATTTGCATCCTACATGGATGATCGTCCTCAGTTTGTCGAATGCCTGTTATTTTAGGAGTACCTCAAGGTTCGGTTCTTGCACGAATCTGGTTTTCTCTGTATCTAAATAATATTATCTTTTTAATTGATTTCTTTATAATTATATATGCAGACGATACTTCTGTTATGGCTGTGAGTGATTCGGAAGAAGAAGCCATTCGTGCCGGTAGCTTACTGCTTGGTTATTTAAATCCCTCAAAAATGCACGACTCTCCTATTTCACAGAAGGAAAAGGCTTCAAATCTCCAACTTACTTGATATGGCTCTTTCCTCAATTTTCAGCAAGAAATATCTGTTGGTCGATAAAGATGATAATGGTTTCATTAACAAATTTCATCAAATCTTGTAGGATAAGTTACCAAAAGAAGATTGGTGTACTTGGTATATTTGTTTAAAAAGTTATTATTGCTAGTTATTTTTGTTAGAATTGTTTTATCTCTTTTTTCTCATCTTATTTCGTACCATTTTACTTTGACACAATTAAAAGTAAAACTAGTTTAGCGAAATAACTAACGTCATGCTAGGCACTCTAGAATCTTCTTAACGAAACCATTTATCCCTCATTACGAAACTTTCGACGTCTAACGTCTTGCGCGCTTCATTTTGCGCCATTGTCGTCTCCAGTGGAGAACACACAAAACACGACACTATTAAGAACGTGTAAATGACAACAAACAACTATCAGAAACAAAACACGGCTTCAACAGCGCCGTTCTTTGTCTTTTTTTATTTGTTCATTTTTTTCTCATCTTGTCGCATCTAACACATGTCGCCACCACCGCCAGCGCCATTGTTTAACGTCCTACACTATACGAGTCTACTAGATCGTTTTTCCTATACAAAACACATTTTCGCTGTAATTGCGACCGGGACGAAGAAGGAACAATTCTTTTATCGAACGCATCGGGTGGTTTACTAGGTCGCACATGTACACACCGTGTACAACCCCACGGCATCTCTTTGTCCCTTGTTATTTCGGTCGCAGTTGGCCGTGCGCGACCATCTATTGTTTTAGGTTTTCCAATCTAACTCGTCGTGTCTACGTTCGAGAAGGTCTCGATCGATAAATTGTTGTTTTCTTTTGTTGTTCGTCGTGTTCTATCAAGTGCGCGCGCGATAGGTAGTAGTTTGCGATTCTATTTTGTTTTTTGCGAGTTGCTTTAAGTTAGAAACATGTCAATGGAAGCTCGGAATCGATTTGAATCGGATTCACTGTAGACGCAATTTATAGGCATGCTTATAAGGTCCCAAAAAGTCCATTTTTTTTCAAATTTTGAAACGTTGTATGATCGAAGCTGTTGGAGATAGAGGATTGAAATTTTCATAATTGGATGATACTTATCGAGGATCCAGCAGTTTTAATCGATTTCTAGTAACGGAGATGATAATTCGAAAAGTTCTTTGAAGATTTGGTCCCTCAAAATTAGTTGAGCTTGAATCATGTAGGAAGAGGTTTTAGATAATTCTGGATAAAAAGTCACATGCTGAATCGATTACAGTCACTCTTAGACCTCTTATTCATCTTTACCTTATGATGAACATCTTGTTTTTTTGGAGAAAAATAATCAAAGAATTTAAGGTTTTTATTAACGTAGAACGCTCGTTTAGGGCTTTCTAACAAACGCCTGATTGTCCTTTTAGGGTAATTTTGAACTCAAAGTATTAAAATTTCCTCCTTCATCTCCTGATAAAACTCCAAATAATTTTTGGGAGATTAAATGAAGGTGTTTTCATTCTTTGAACTTGATCATAGATTGCACGCACTAAATGCTGGTTTATGAAACGCCTGTTTGTTCTATTAGTGTAATTTTGAACCAAAAGTATTAAAATCTTCTCCTTGATCTTCTGATGAAGCTCCAAAACATTTTGGGAGATTAAATGACGGAGTTTTCATTCTTGGAAGTTGACCACAGACTGCATAGGTTGAACATTGGTTTGGGGCATTTCAACAAACGTTTACGTTTTCTTCTTGCGTAATTCTGAACCTAAGCCGTTAAAATTTCTTCCTTCATCTCTTGCTAAAGCTCCAAAAAATGTTGGGAAATTAAATGAACGAATTTCCTTTCTTCGAAACTGTCCACAAACTGTAGACATATTTTGCGTAAGTTAAATCTCCCTGTACTGTAACATTTTATGGTTCAAGTGTGGACTACCTGGCCAAAATCAAATTTTTTGACGACTTAATGACGTTGACAAGCCAGAATCAAATTATATAACTTAATTTGATTCTGGCATAAGGAATTGTTTCTTAAACACGAAACCGTTCGCCTAATTTTTTACTACATAATTTTGTGAAATCTGGACCGCTTTTTCATTTCTACCTTTCATATTTAACATTGTCAAAGTGCAGGAAAATTGGCGAGTTGCACCAGAAACTCGGAACTTGGAAAAATCTTTACCAAAAGGAAAAAGGACCACAAAGAGACGGTGACAATGGGACACCACACTGTTATTGTTAAAAGACGGAGTGCATTATGCAGATGGGATATTTATATGCAAATTATTCTATTCCATCTTTTAAACCCAATGAGCGTACGTTCTTTGTCGCCGTCGTCGCGGCGTTGACCGTAATGACGTTATCGCCGAAAGATAACGAAGTCCTTCTTTAAAAAGCGAGGCCTAGCGCTCCAGGCGAGTTTCCTCAAACGAGAATCTTCGCAGTTAAAACTTGCGAGAGAGGTTTTTGTATGATGACAATCTAGGTGAGAACTTTAACCTAGGGATCGTTAGGCAAGTTCTTTTTTTCCTTCGGGACTGAAAAAAATAGAAAAGAAATTTAATTTGAGAGCGTTTATTTTCAGCACGTTTTACGAAAAAAGGTTTTTCGGGTCTAAATTTGAATTTCGAGAGGATAGAGAAGGTCCAAGGTTGTTTTCTCAAAGTAAACAAATTTAAACGGGCACGTACATCAAAATTGCTTTGTATACAAGGTGGGACTAAAATGTACGGGGATCTTTTGCAATAAATTTAGACTTGTAAGACTCTTACGGTATAATTTGGAGAGAACTCCTAGAAAAATCTTGAAAGCGTATCCCTGTAAAATGCAATCAAAACGGACATATAACCAAAATAATGCTAATATAGCTCATGGTATTGGTGGAATCACTCCCGGTAAAAACAATGTGAGAAGAGAAATGCGCTAGCCAACGGATATGTTTCTGCCTACCCGCCGTCATCAGCGTTGCTTCGAGAACATTCCCTTACTCACCATTGTTGTTCGCCTCTCAGTTTGCCACAAACAGCACTGAAATCTATTTCTTGGCGCCACCTAGTGCCAAGAGATATAGTCATGCCGTCTAGAAAATAGCGGCCGAAAGGAAAAAGTGAAGGAGGACAAGCAAAAAAGTTTGGAGGAATTTGGAAATGGGATGGAAATGCAGGGACAAGTAAACACAAAAATGCTGTACACTGAAGAGCAAGACAGCAAGGAAGGACATAATTTTATCAAAACTACTAACAAACCAGGAAAAGATCAAGGAAAATTGGTTTGAATACTTCAGTGATCTGCCGAATGAGCAGAGAAAAAAGCAATCTAGATGAAATATCACGCATGAGGAACCGTCTGAAAAATGGCAAATCTGCTGACGAAGCTGGGATTAAACTCGAGATACTTAAACATATGGGACAGGAAGGAAGCAAGCGACTACAGGAATTAATACTGAAGGTTCGGGAAAAAAGCACTGTACCCAATGATTGGAGGCTTGCAGCAATTGTACCAATACCAAAGAAAAGGGAGAACACGACATGTAGCAACCACAGAAGTAAGTCTCTGCTAAGTGTAGCTGGCAAGGTTTATGAGAGAATTCTTGAAAACAGACTAAGACTACAAACAGAATCAAAAATGCAAGAAAATTAAGCAGGCTTCCGCCAAGGACGAGGAACTCAAGACTGGATTTTGTGTCTGCGACAGATAAGTGAGAGAGCAATGATGGGGGAAGATAAAGTACAAGTGCGCAATCGATAGGCGAAAAGCTTTTGATACGTTGCCCAAGGAGCGGATCTGGAGTTGTATGTAAGATTACGGTGTCACAGCAGGATTAAAGGAAGCTATCCAAGAGCTATATAGGAATACGACAAATATTGTCAGAACAAGGGCAGGAAAAACTGGAGAGTTCTTTACCAAAAACGAAGTTAGACAACTCTTCATAATCGTCTTAGATCAAATGGCAAGGAATGCGAACAAAAGATAATAAGGATTTCCGAGTGGGCGTGAGAAAGCTACAGCATATAACGGTAAAAGAATTTCCGTACGCAGACGTTCTGCTGCTGTTTGCGTCAAGTGCTAAAGAGTTGCAGAGGGCGATTGAGAGATGGAGCACTGTTATGAAGGAGTATGCCATGAAAATAGACGCCAATAAAACGGAGGTGATGGTAATCTTAAGACAATTCGAGAACATAAGCATACATATTGATAGGCAAAGGGCAAATTTGCTGAAATACTTGAGATCATGATTCAAGTTTCAGTAAAGAGACAATAAATGGATGTATTTAGAGTTTAAATTAATGAAAATTCAAGGAATTGAACTATTTAAGAATCTAAAATCAACCAATTGAATATTTTATTGTAAAATTTTATACCTATCATATTTTAATATTTAAATTTTAGAAGATTGTCACCGTATCCTCTTGAAAAACATATTGTTTGAGGTTGTTCTTGGTTTGTTTGATTGATATCTATAGGTTAAAATTATTATATTATAAGATGGTAAGAATTTCGTGGGACACTCTATATATACCTTTTTCAATACTAATTTTAAACTGTACACATCACTTGCTATGCAACATTCCAAAATCACACTCTCCGCTGACTACATACATATTACAAATGTTCAAAATGAATCACATGCTTAGCTAGAGGAACGCTTCAGAAAATAACTTAGAGGTGATTCAGCACCTGTCACACACGCGAAACTATTCTAAGACGACAGAAAATTCACATTTAAAGCAAGAATGTATTCACAATCCACATATGTAGCCTACAAGTATAATAATTTTAAATTCATTTTCTTATCGAACATAGGGGACTACTCCAATTTTATCACAATTATGTTAAACTGTCACGCCAGTAAGTTAGATCATTACGCCTGGAAACTTTGATAGTTCGATACTGAACACAAACACGAAGTCGCCTTGGATATATCGGTGGTGGGCCAACTTACGGTCGTGCTCGACTTTGAATACTAATGTACTTGGTGGCCCAGATTCTTGTCGATAGGGAGGTGAATAAAATTATAACAATTTATTTTTATAAGAATAGCTCGTTTTATAATTTTAACATATTCGCTATTGGCCATGACAATTATACATTTATGTGCAACTCCTGTACAAAGAAATGTTAAATGGGACAATTGATTTTTTGTAGAAATTTATCAATATTCATACATTTTGTTCAAAATATCAAGAACTTATTCTTTTTTGAAGATTCAATAAGCTGCTGTGGAGTATTTTTAGATAGATGTTGTTCCTGAGAAGCATTACGTTGTTGCTATGTTCTTTCTTCTAACACAGTTTTTAAAAATACCCAGATACTTTTAATTGTATTAAGCCTGAGACGCCTCGTGAGTCATTGTAATATTTAATTAGTACTATTTAGAGAATACTGTTTAACAATTCTGGCAGAAGATTCATTTGTATTGCTATATTTAAGAATATAAGGTACATGTGCCAATTATTAACATTGTCCGTTGTTCGAGGGACTTCTAATAACATCTAGTCACCAGCACTATTTAAATTAATTGTTCTTCGCTGGAAAAATATCGTTCTACGGTTATCCTTATTACTGGATGACATTCTTGTTGATTACAATCAAGGGTTATTACCGGAGGTGCTATTGTTGCCAGGGAGTGCCATTTAGTAGTCTACCGTTGCATTAAATAGAAGTTTGTCACATTTAACACTGTCAATATGAAGAAAAATTGTGACATTCCAGACGAAATGATTAAAAATGTTGAAAAAGCGATTCAAAATTTATTACCCTAGAAGCCTAAGGACGTGAACGATGGGAGAAAATTGTGTCTAACGTATAAATGAGACTGTTCTCGTTGGATACTTGGATACTAAATTCTTTATGGGTGAAATACTATGCGATAAGGAAGATGTTATGGTAAATGAAATTTTAAAAAACGCGCCAATTTATGGGCAAGGTTTCTGACTTACCAACTGAGACGAGTTAGCTGGTTCTCGTAGGAATGTAACTAAGTAAGAGTGCAATCAACGACTGTTTTTAACGGTGCCATCATACAAATTAGAAATGGGATATTAATATATGGGGACGCGATGAGAAGTAACATTTAAGGTGGCAGTTTTGTACCGATAAAATAATTACATAAAAATACCCTACAAAATAATGATAGCAAGAACTGTGGGGTAGAACGGTAAACAACACTAAAATATCGTTATTAATAGAGCAAGGTAATCGTCTCTGCGATAGGCGTTTCACCAGAGTAGCGGGCTGTGCGCAAAAATCGATTCTCGCTTTGTTAGCGTCCGCTTGTTTATTTTCTTCAGTTTAGGAAACTAAAGCGTGCACTGTATTTTGTGTTACGTGTAATGTTATAAATATATAACCATTAATTTAAAACGAGCCTTTGCTGACACAGTAGATAAGTTTATTTGTGATTTTCCAGATTTGTTCTACCACGGTGCTAAAATTATAATAACAGAAAAAATAGAAAAAAGGACGTGCCAACGAGAACTGTCTTTATTTTCGATTTACCTGTCATGATGATAACCTGCAATTTGTCTCTTCGCTTACTCGAAAAAGAACCTTTGGTATAAGTACAACCCCGAGTTGAAGTTGCCAACTACGAAAACGGCACGTAAGCATGTTTTACTTGTATGTGAAGACGGGGAAAAGAAAATTAAATCTACATTAAAAGATCAGTTGCTTTGGTTATGTGTTGACGAGGCAACAGATTGTGAAGTTACTGCAAATAGTGGACGAAGTACATATACCGCTACGCACTATACATGACGCAAAATATAACCGCGTTTTATAAAAGTTCGAGAGTGTGTTAAAGAAAGATTCCGATTTTATCGCATTAAAGCAAATTTGTGTTGGTGCATTGATTAATCCATTAACTGTATTCAAAGAATGTTTTAATCATGCATGTATTACATTCGTAAATATCGAATGATCTTTTTCAAAGTATAAACACATTTTTTCACCACGGCGAACATCGTTCAACGAAACAACTGAGGAAACATATCTAATGCTGTCAAGTTCTTACGACTCTTATCCAGTGAGTGATAATACTGATAATGGTGCTTCTACTTTTAATGTTCGGTAATTCCGATGCAGCTTTCCAACCTACTTGATAACATTGCTTAAGAGGGTGAGTGTTTTTCAACTTTTCAGATAATATAATTCTTGATTGGTTTTGTTATTACTATTCGATTTATTATTTATTTTTTGGTATTGTACATAGTGAAGGAAGCGCATGCCTATGCCGTGCAGAGACATTACCTCGCTTTAGTTATTAATTAATCCGGAACAGCTGTTTCAGGGATACGGTTGAAAATAGGGATCCACACATCCTTGAAACAGGTGTGGTGCGAAGTGTACCGGTACTTTAGTGTTGTTTACCCTAGAAAATATACAATTAGGATTTATATCATATACAGTAACACAATTATCACTAGGATGATTAATAGAAGAGAACCAGTTGAGATGGTTCGGGAACGTCAGAAGAATGGGAGTAGAAAAGAGAGCTCGCCAAATATATGAATCAAAACCAGTGAACAAAAGACTAGAGGAAGACCATATAAAACTTGGCGGAATGAGACAAAGAAAGCTTCTGACAGAAAATGAAGTATTACAGATGACAAATGATCGAAAGAAATGGAGAGGCTTCTGGAAGAAGGATCCTACTGTACACTCAACCCCACACCAAGACCAACAACCTCAGATTGACATCAAGATGAAGTAAGACACCGACGTAACCTAGAAGAAAACGCACGAAATTCTATAGTGTTGCAGATTAGCAATGTGTAAATATTCATTACTATTTATGGTATGTTTAAGTAGGATGCAGAGCTGACCCAAATAACGCGATAAACACGAGTTAAAATGGCGAATAATAGAAGTGATTCAAGTGAAGAGGTGCAGAATTAATATTATGCCCGGTCCTAGTAAGAATATTGAGTATATTGATGGTGCACGAAGGCCTGGCTAGGCTTTAAAATGGTTAAGACAATTAAAGACAACTAGGAACCTCCATTAGGACTCAAAAGCAGTGATAAAACTAGGACAAACGTGTACGGGCAGCTTCGAAGTTAGTAGAGGAGTGAGATGCATTGTCAGCTTTCTTGTTTATTACATCACTGGATTGCCCGATAAAAAAAATAAGAAATATAAGACCTATTATTACCAAATCAGTACAAATAATCGCATATGCTGATGACATAGTGATAATGGCGAGAAGCATTCATAGGAGAAACAAAAAATAGAATTCCGCTGGGCTATAGGGCATTCTATGCAAATAAAAACATGCTAAAGAATAAAGGAATGAGCATAAACACAAAATATATAAGACAACGATTAGGACCATAGTACTGTACGCAGCAGAGAGGGAAAGCATAACCCAGAGGGAGGAGGAGAAGTTGAGGATTTTCGAAAGAAAAGTAATTCGAGCCATTATGGGACCCAAAAAAGTGGGAGAAGACGAATGGAGACCACTAATGAATAATGAAATTAGGAATATATTGGGAAACGAAGACATAGTCAGAGTATATAAGTCGCAGCGAATAAGATGGTATGGTCATATTTTCAGAAGAGAAGAGAGTGAGCAGACAAGAGGGATAACAGAATGGGAGCCGGTGGTGGGAAGGCCAAAGGGAAGACCTAAAACAAGATGGAGGGAACAAGTGAAAAAGGACCTAAGAATGATGAAAGTAAAAAACTGGAATGAGCTTATTAGAAACAAGTGGTTTTGAACGCAAAGACGCACCCAGGTCTGTAATAGGAAAATATAATAAGTTAATTCCCCACGACAACAGGATTATTAGAGTTTGAAAGCTACAGTTTCTATGGAAACGTATAGCTTGTTAGATAGATAGGAACCTCCATTATATTAGTCTCCTTTTTAACAAATGCTGTTTCTCTCGCCTAATAAATTCAGTTAAGAATTTACGATTAAGATAAAAGGATTTTTCACGATTCAGAGCCCTAGATATTCCACGCTTAAACGAACGCGGCAGAATATACACTTAATTAATCCGTTCGAGCTGCACGCTGCACAGACGTATCGGTACACTGACGCTGCAATCAATTACCCATCGCCGACGACGATGCGGTATAGTCCACAAAGAAAATGCATCGCCCCAATGATGTGTAACCCGGGTTCTCCTATGGAACCGTTACACTCAAAAAATTACAATACCATCGCGGAGTTTGATTAATTCTCGCCGATGGATTCATTTATTATAGCGTCTATGTGAAGTTTTTTGTCACGGCTTCGTCATCTAGAAATTCAGCGATCGCCCATCGTGGAAAATTGCCGCGTGGGCACTTTATCGGATTGAAATCCGGATTATTTTGCGAGTCGTTTTTGTACGAGCGCCATCTAGAAATGTACTGTCCAGATAAAAACGCGATAAATGTTATGAACACAGAAATATTTGATTTGGACTAATTTTTTTGATTTTATTGACTGGGGATGTTAAATCGGATTTATTATGAAAGTACTCTTGTTGTTTGTTAAATAGTGACATATACTATTTATTAAACTGTATGTACTACTTCCCTATAGCAACACGGTTTCATGGTTGTAAGATCGACAATTACAAGTTTAATAAATGTTACTCAATTTATTCATTTGTAATTCATCGTAAGCAAATTGTTGTTATTATATAACTAATTGATGTGTTCTGACCTCAACAAGGGATCCACTTACGTACTTTATAATGGGTTCTTATCTGAAGACTTTCCTATGAAGTAGGCGCCATAAATTCTTGGCCTGACAGGTTTATATATGTTCGGGCGTGTTAAAACTCCGTTACGTCATAGTTGCATATGTGCGAGGCCTACACTATACAGGTAGGCTCAGCTCACACCGGGATACGAGATCTGACATACTTGCATTTATCCCCGCTGCCCAACCTCGTCGCGCGCAATTCCGTAGCTCTAAGACGCCTATCTGAAGCATTCTTTGTCTATCTATGCGCTCGCAAGATTCTAACAAGTGATCGTGGATTTCGGATACGCTATGTTAGTTTATACAACCGCAGAGAAGGTACAAATCATTTTGTTTTTAATACGTTCTAGAACGTCTGTTTATTAACAATTGACACCGAAGTTTTTTACCTTTTAGACTTCATAATTCAATGTTTGTAACTTCACTTTGTTTTTGTATTGTTTTATATTTATGATTTAATTGTTGTTTCAAAAGCTGTCGATGAAGGCCTTATTCATTCTATTATTTCGAAAATTTGGCAGAAAAACAAATAAGCTTATTATCTTTTTCCCTGTTTATTTTTGTAGCTGATGTTCTAGCGTCATTATGAAATTTGTTTGTTGTTTTAGAAAGCAGAGGTAAAATATAAATTAAAATTGTTATTTCATCACTATTTTTCAACTTAGTGCATGTGAAAAAGGTCTCTATGAATAACTTAAAATTTATTCGAAAACCATCCCCACGTTTTCAAATCGCCTTCTTCTGTAAATTATTTCCATTTTCCAGATTATTGGAGCAATAACTGGATAAATAACCACTCACTGGTTCGAGTATTATATATCCCTAAGATGGAAATATTTCATATCGAAATCCGCAGCTTGAAAATCCTTTGGACTTAGATCTTCGTAGGTACCTCTTCTTCCTCTGCAGCGCTTCTATCCTCTTCAGAGAAGAACGATAACATACACCATCCAACTCCTCCGTCTCCGCCACATTTCTCAACCCTCTTTACCCGTCTATCTGCTGCAAACTGTAACGGCGCTTATTCACGCAAGACGCTCCCTCGAAATCTCGTGTTCAAGAATTGCCGCCGTGCTTCAATTATGGTGGGATAAATCATTCTATTCCGGCGGCAAATACTCCCGCTTACGCTTCATCCTTTTGCCGAAAGCGGGTACATACGTAGCATGTTGCGTGTAGGGGTCGTGGACGCATCATACCCCCTTCGAAACAGCAGAGGGTCGTTATCCTTCGATAATACCAATTAAGCGTCCTAATTAACTTAGATTACCCGGTGCCAGACGCTGACGTTTTGTGGGTTTGTTTTAACATGTGTATGACTACAATGAGAGAAGAAGGTTGGAAATTTTACTGCAACTGTAAGTATTTGTACTACACATTGTACTACATATAGAGACAAGTACAATTTGTAGCAATATTTACTCCCAAATTGTAGCACTTAGTTTGTAGTAATAATTCTTACAATTTATATGAAACAAAGGAACAGCTTTTGCTGTAGAACTTCTTTCAGTGTAACATTTGCGTTCCGTGTACAAGTAATGTCACACTAAACGAAAATGAGGTATCTATATATATTTTTTTCAAAACGGAGTTATTAGTAGAGCAACGCAAACTGCGCTGAAAGCCAGTGGCTGACGCTTAAAAGTTTACACAAAATAAACACGGCCGAGACAATTCGGTATAAGCGTCAGTATAACTGCGACTCGAAAGCCAATCTGTTGTGTATGCATCTACGCTGTCGGATACTATATCGTAGTTCTACGTTTGATTTGAAAATGTTTCCTACGTCGCGAAAACGACCAAAGTTGGACACAATAAGAGAATTTATTGCAGAAATGCCTGATTTAAAGTGTGATGGCGCAAAAATTCAATGTGCAGTGTGTAAAATAGATTTAATGTGTTGGTTGAAAAGTGATTGTCTACGGCACGTAAATAGTGCAGGGCACACGAGATTATGACAAATTTAAATTTAGTTTATGTGTTACCTTTATTGCATGTAATTTACCATTTCATTTACTAAGGAAGAAAGCATACGTCTCGTTTTGGAATGAATATTTGGACTTTAAGTTACCAAGTGAGAGAACATTACAGAGAGTTGTGCCGTCGGCTCGTGAGCATGTCGAGAAAAGAATTAAATCGGAGTTGCAAGATAAAAAACGGTGGTTATGTGTGGACGAAACAAGAGATTGTAAAAAACATTCTGTGCTTAATGTAATGGTACGCACAATGGAACCACATCGACCGTCACCCTCAATTTTACTAGCTTCCAGACGAATACAACAATGCACTGCCGACGTAATTTTAATGTTGGTGTTAAATACATTGGAAAAGTTTGAACTTTCAACAAATCAACTGTTGATGTTTATGATGGTGCCGCAAACATGCTTGCTGTAGGTCGATCTCTTAAAAAACATTGTGCTAACTTGTTGCATATTACATGTAAAATTCATACTCTCAGTCTCGTAGCAGATAGTATCAGAAAATGTTATACCGAGGTAGACGCTCTAATAGCACATACAAAAGCTGTGTTTGTAAAATCCCCAAAACGTATTCGGGAATTTTATAGACTATGCCTCGGTATTCCTGAACCACCACAACCTATCTTACTCGTTGGGGAACATGGTTAGAGGCTGCATTTTATTATCTTAAATATTTGAGAATATAAAGAACTTTGATTTTAGAATTCGATCCAAAGGAAGCTGCGGCTGTCAAGGTAAGCCGCTTGAAATTTCAGGATAGTCAAGTTAAAACAGATTTGGAAATTATTCAGAACAATTACGTGGGACTAGCGGATGCGATAGAAAAACTACAAAATTCTTCGGTGTCGTTAGTGGAATCTTTGCAAATAGTGCAACATGTCCACAGCTATGGCGCGATAGAAGACGCAAGAAATGTTTGTGTTTAGAAAGGTTTGAAAGTGTTTTAGATAAAGACTCTGATTTTGGCACATTAAGACAAATTTGTGAAGGTGCGTCAACAGAACCGTTAAGTTTTTTGAAAGATTATTTTACTTACGCAAAATATAACGTCACTAGATGTAGAACGTTCGTTTTCGGTATACAAAAACACTTTTTCTTCACGCCGCAGTCACTTTGCCGAAACAACTTTGGAAACATATCTAATGTTACAAATATTAAATAGACATTATCCACTTTGTGATTTCACGGAGGACTCTTAAAACGGTAAGTGTTTGAGCACGTATCACATTTAATTTATTTTGTGTAAACTTTCATGCGTCCGCCACTGGCTTTCAGCGCAGTTGCGTTGCTCTAGTTATTAGTGTCTAAGAATTAATCTTGTCGTATTTACATTTCAAATATTTTACTGTAGGCTATAAGTTTAGGGGTATCTACAAACATGTATTATACAGGGTGTTTATTAAACATACGGCAAAAATTCAAGGGGTTACTCCATGAACTATCCCAACCCCATTGGAAACCTCTTCTCAAAATAATCTTGTTCGGTCCTGCTAAATGCAACAAATCCATAGATACGTATGTATATAATTACCGCTGTAGATTTACTTTGCGGTTGGTACTTGTGGTTTTCGTTGTGATTATGACAGTAACAGCGTATCATTATACACCCATAATGCGCGCTAGCTCACACGGGCGATTTTGCCATGCATTGCTTTTGCCTCACCAGCAGATGTTTTAGTAATATAATGGCATTTGCCGATTTGCCGTCAGAGCGAAAACGTTTAAATGCCTCATCCAAGTTGCACGTCACACATTAGAGGCAATTATCGTTGCACATTGCGAGTGCTATGTCTGTGTATGAAGTGTCCGTCGTTGTTGCATATGTAATCGTCGATCGATGACCGCATTGATTCGATTTAAGCCGCCGTAAACATCCGTTTCGTATTATCGCGATATTAGTAGCGAGAAATGAGAAGTTCAAACGGTATCATCTGGTGATAAACGAAAGAAGGATGTCGATCGAATGCGAAATGAGAATCATGCAGTAAACAAGCTAAGCAATTGAATTTTTGAAAAAATATCGAAAACAATGCCTTCGTTTAAGAAAACTTTAACACCATTCACTATAGATTAGTGGCGGTTTGTGACTTTTTGGTGAGTGGGGCGCGATTGTAAACAAATATGATAAAATTTTACCTTTAGCTTACAATGATCTTTGACAAAGAAAAGAAGAAGTTGCTGACAGATTATTACAAAATACGCGCAGTTGCACTGGTGGGTATAGCAATGAATATAAAGATCCTCTCGACTACCATTTTCTATTAATTTCCTTCTAATTGCTGTAATCTTTTTAATCTTTGATGTAGAAATCGCCCTTCTAATCCCAATTACTCTAATCATGAAAATAACCAATATATTAACCTACGTTCTAATCTCATTATTATTTTTAATCATCATTTTTCGATAAACCATTGAAATCATTTGAATGTGTTTTAATGTGTGCGCGAAATCCCTAAAAGTGCTAATAAATTCTGCCATTAAAGGTAACGTGGAGACTCGTTTGGTTTTGAAATTGCGTTACATTTTTCTAATGTTCTTATCTGAATCGATCTTCAAACATTCCAACAATTTAAATTGCCAAGATGGCTACCCCTTACATCACACGTGGAAATCCCGACTTATCAAACCTCCTAGCAACCGCCACGATTCATTAATCTACAACTTTTCCTCTCCATTGACCCGAAACAAACCCCTCCGGAATGAATAGTCCCCAGACAGTGTACAGTAACAGCCCTGAAGATGTCCCATAATGGTGCGGACGAAACGTTGGCAGAAGCTGCGACAACGACGCGGTTCCATCGCGGAAAACAAGAGTGTAGTGTTATTGACGACCGCGGAACCTTACGTAACAGAATACTTTTTGTAGTTTATTTTACATTAATGTAAGCTTTCATTTTAGGAAATATATGTTTATTACAAGTACAGGTCATTGTAATTACTTTTGTTGTAAATTAACATGAATTTATAATTGCAATAGATCAGTACGTATCGTTTGGCAATTCCGTGGTATAGCCTAACGTTAGCAATTTAGGCTTGAGTTGGTAGCATTATATTATGACAACTGGATTTCGGTTTTGTATTTCTGTGAGTAGATGTTTGTGACCTACGGGTACATAACAATTTTGATTTGTCCTATACCTATATTGTAAGCCTAGAGGATAATAAACTGTCAATCTGTTGATCTATTTATGTGCTTACAAATGATAATTTCGACTACTTTTCTTTCTTATTTATATATGCGGCTTTTGTGTCTTAGACAACAATTTTTTTCTGTTTATACTACTTTTTAACGATACTTTAACCTACCAAGATCTGCAACTGAGACTACTAGAAAGTAATTTTAGTACAAAGCTCTAATACGTACTTGTGTCAATTTCATAAAGATCTAATTTCATTTTATTGGCTTGCTTAATTATTGCCTAAAAATTGCTAATTTCTGAGATATATGATGATTTTAGAGATACCTAGCAATGTTCTTATATTGTAAATATTGCATTAACTTACGGCAACAGTTTATATGCAGAAATGAATTTCTTATGGCAATATATAGATATCATTTACACTCTAACCAATAATTTATAAAAATGTTTTTTTTCTGTATAAGATACAATTAAAAACTAATATCAAAATCCTGAGTTTTATATACTAGTTATTAACTTTTTTATACCAGGTAATCAAATAGTAAGTTTACTTTAAAACTGTCAAAATCAGCTGAGCGAGTTGGCGGCCATATTGAATTATGTACGTCCAGCCCGATAAAAATGTCCTTTGGTCTTAAGCTTGTTTTACACGCCCCGATTTATTGGTTAATTAATTGAACAAGTTGATCTTCATTTTTATGGTATCAAAACAACAAAAATCGGTCCGATTTCTTGAACAATTTATCATATGATTAATTGAATTAAATAGAACATGCTCTATTTTTGCCATGATTTTCCGACGATTTAATACCAACGTAGTAACAGAAAAATACCTACGAATTTTGTTTTACTGTTTTTAAAATAAAGTAAAGTTAAATTTGAGACGAACCGCTGCTCGTCACAGATTCCAAAGATTTTTTTATAAAATGAAAAAGACAATTTATTATTAGAATAATAATTTTATGTTTATTCTTTGAATCATTTTGTGAATATTTAATTGTATTTTCATGTGAACAGACTTTTGAAAAACCCTATAGACATAGTCTGAATGACAGTGCAGATTTGCTTCATTTATCGATCCGCATTCTCGTTTTGTTTTATCGTACGTCATTCAGAAGAAGTGATACGTCATCATCCAGAAGGGTATATAACCCCCCCGCACTAACCGGAACTGAAGTGACCAAAGGTATAGTCATACCAAAAGTACCAAAACATTGAACAAAAGCAGATGTCATCTATTTTATATGCATTACAGTTTCAGTATAACGAGTCATACCATAAATGTAAACCATAACGATCTGTCAAATCACAAAAGTGTCAAAAAGAAATATTTTTAGCTCTTCAATTTTACCTATTATTATGCATTTGCCATTAAAATAACTTATATTGTTGTTTCAGAGATAACGAAGTACTACGTAACTATGTATTAAAATGTAACGTCGTCAACATCACACAAAGTGTTTCAAATAAAGAAAATATTATTTAGGCCTTTCCAATGTTGCCTTTTGCCTTTCTAATTAGTGGAGCATGTTGACGGCGCTACATTTTAATAATTATAACTTTATGTGTGCAAAACAGCGGAAAAAAGGAAACGAACAAGAAAAACTCCACCCATTCACCCTGAACCAAAAAAATATCCGAGAAACGAAAATTTCTCAGTTACCCTGCTTCCGGTCGAGAACCTTGGTCACGTAATCGGCGTAAAACATTCCAACCCGAAATCGTATATCGCGCAACCGGACAAACCGCGACCGACGCGCCACCTAGCGGGGAACATCCGACATTCGCGCGCGCACGCCTTTCACTACATACATAGCTACATAGATGCACGTTCAGAAACTAGCCAAATTGCCGTCGTAAATAACCGGGCGCGGTGGAAAATATACGTGTCATATATGAAAATTTAGGACGGAACGAACGTCGAAGTTGGAACGCCGTTCGAATGCGGCAGTAGATTGGGGAATTTTTGCCAAAAAACTTCGATCGGAAGCGGTCTAATGAATGTCGACTACGTTGAGAGGGAGCATACGCTGGGCGAATTGGGGGTTTGGGGACGAAAGGTGGTAGTGGTAATGTGAATCGGGAATATTTTTACATTTCGAGCGCGTATTTGGGGCAAAAAAGTTTTATAACAAAATGTATGAATTGTTTAGAAGAATCTTTAGTGAATTCTTGACGAAATTTAAGTCAAACAATGTCTACATTTACGATGCAATATTTGTTAGTATTGTTTTCTTTTCTTGGTCCTATATTTAGGACGTATGTGGGTCAATGCCACGTATAGGGACAGGTAAAGTCTCTGCGTGCCATAGGCGTGCGCTTCCTTCAGTAAGAACAATACCAAAAAATAAGTAATAAATTGAATAATAATAACAGAACCAATCAAGAATTATAATATCAGAAAAATTGTGAAACACTCACCGTCTTAAGCAGCGTTAACAAGTAGGTTGGCGGGCTGCATTGGAATTACCGAACATTAAAAGTAAAAGCACTATTATCAATCAGTATTATCACCCACTGGATAAGAGTAGTAAAAAGTTGACAGCATTAGATATGTTTCCACAGTTATCTCCTTGAACAATGTTCGTCGTGGTGAAAAAAAAATGTTCTTATATTTTGAAGAAGATCGTTCGACATCTACGGATGTAATGCATGCATGATTAAAACACCCTTTGAATTCAGTTAATGGATTAATCGATGCACCATCACAAATTTTGTCTTAATGTGGCAAAATCGGAATCTTTCTTTAACACACTCTCAAACTTTTCTAAAAAGCGATTATATTTTGTGTCACGTATAGTGCATAGCAGCGTACGTATTTCGTCCACTATTTGCAGTGATTCCACTAACGACAACGCTCTATTTTTGTAATTGTTCTATTGCGTTATGCAATCCTTTATAGTTCTTACGAATAGTTTGTAACCCTGTTTCAACGGAAATGTCTTGAAATTTTGTTTGGCTCTTCTTAGTGGTTGCAGCTTCGGCAGGATTGCTGCCTGCAACCACGTTCCCCAACATGAAATAATCGGCTGTGGTGTTCCACGAATACCAGAACATTGTGCGTGAAATAATCGAAGACGTTTTGGAGATTTGAGAAACACTTTTGTCGTACTTGCTATTAATGCATCTACCTCGGGTAAACATTGTCGAATAATTTGTACCATAAGATATAAAGCATGCAGTTTACACGTAACATGTAAACACTTTTAACCATGTTCAAGAAGAGAACGGCCCACCAAACGCATTGTCGTGGCACCATCGCTCATAAACGTGATGAGACTTGAGAGTTTTCTAACGTACTAAGTATTACCTTCAGAATTGCTGCACCAGTACACTTTTCCAGTCTTTCGCTAGCTAGTGACAGTGGAAATATCGGTTTATGAAGGTCCAGTACAAGAACTATAGCATTTAGAATAAAATTTCTTTTACAATCTGTTGTCTCGTCAACACATATCTAAAGCAACTGATTTTTTAATGTAGATTTGATTTTATTTTCTACGTCTTAATGTACGTTTACGTACGCCTTCGTAGTTGGCAACTTCAACTCGAGGTTGTACTTATACCAAAAGTTCTGAAACGGTTCTTTTTCGACTAAGAGAAGTGGCAAATTGCAGGTTATCATCATGACAAGTAAATCAATAATAGAGGCAGTTTTCGTTGGCAGGCTCTTTTTTCTGTTCCTGTGTTCTTTTGTATTTACATGTTTGTTACAGTCCGCCTTGCCCCAGCGCATCAAATGTTTCTCCGCAACAAACTTTACAATTTTAATACCGTCGTAGAACAAATCCGGAAAATCACAGGTAAACTTATTTACTGTGCTAGCAGAGAGTTGCATTTTAGCCTCGTTCACATTACACATTTTAAATTAATAATTATATATTTATAACGAATAATACGTAACACAAAACACAATGCGTGCTCTTGTTTCTTAAGCTGATCGAAAAATAAACAAGCGGACGCTGACAAACCGAGAATCGGTTTTTGTACACATCTCGCTATTCCGGTGAAACACCTGTGTATCGCAGAGGCGATGTCGTCGTTCTAGTTATTAGTCATCTAAATTACCATCATCAAAATGACATTACACCATTAATTCAGCGGTCCTACCTTTATCTTCCATATAGTTGGGGAATTAAAAGTGAGGTTAATGTCTGTACCAACTATGTATATTTTAGAAGCAAATTATTTTCAGATTTCTAAAAATTTCTGACCATGATTTGCTGTACATAATTGACAGATAATAAATATAATTTCAAAATTATTAACTTAATAAATAATATGTACATGATATATCGAGAATATCCAATACGTATGGTATGTAGTTTCACAGGTGTATGATATACCACCTTTGACATATTACATTTTTTTTGTGAAAAATGAGACAAAGGCAGAGTTTAACTTGACATCAATATCTTTTATTCGGTATCATTCATGTAAACCAGTGTTGAGATTTTCATTAGCAACATAAAATACTCTTTATTGCTATAAACACATACCAAAAATATTATACAGAGTGCTCCAAAAACCTAGTCCAATCACTAACATATTCCACTTAAGAAAATTCAATGGCAATCCCTATTTTTTAGAATGTCTATGTGTTCTACTTGAAAAAATGCGGGAAAAACATATTTCACTTCCTATATTTAAATTCGCTCGTTTCCGAGTTATTAAAAAGAAAAACATGAAATCGATTATTTATTACCAGTAAACAACCAGAATTGACAACAAGGTTGGCTTCGTTTTGCTTAAGCTAATGACAAATGAACGTTGCAATAATGACACTTCGCTTGTATTTATGTCAGAAACTATTAATCATGGCAGAGTGCAGCAATAAAGATATATTAATGAAGGGAAATAAAAAGCAGGTCCAATTTTCTTACAAATTCTATTAACCATCAGGCGATTGGTTTCGTGTTCAAAAACATATCATTCGGCCAGCTACGGGGACCACCATGAAACAAAACAAGCAAATATACATAAGTGACCAGAAAATTGTAAAGATAATTGTAAAATTGCACCAAAGTGACATGTCAACCAATTAAAATAAGTTATGTATGTTGTTATACAGATTTCTTTGTTGCACCTTTGATGCTTTGTTTGTGTGCGGTTTGAGACTCAGATGGTTCTTTTGACGTTTTGTGGTTTTGTTTCGTCTATCATACTACAGATGGCTTCCTAATTTGTCAATTTATTGTAAAATTATATTCTTACAATATAAAAAAAACATGACATGTCACTATGGTGCAATTTTACAATAATCTTTACAATTTTCCTGCCACTTATGTATATTTGCTTGTTTTCTTTCATGGTGGTCCCCGTAGCTGGCCTGATGATTATTTATTACCAGTAAACAACCAGAACTGACAAGGTTGGCTCCGTTTTGCTTAAGCTTATGACAAATGAACGTTGCTATAATGATACTTCGCTTTTTATTTATGTCAGAAACTATTAATCATAGCAGAGTACAGCAATTAAGATATATTAATGAAGGGAAATAAAAAGCTGGTCCAATTTTTTCACAAATTCTATTAACTATTAGGCGACCGGTTTCGTGTTCACAAACACATCATCAAGGGACCACCATGAAAGAAAACAAGCAAATATACATAAGTGACCAGAAAATTGTAAAATTGCACCAATGTGACATGTCAACCAATTAAAATACGTTATGTATGTTGTTATACAGATTTCTTTGTTGCACCTTTGATGTTTTGTTTGTGTGCGGTTTGAGACTCAGACGGTTCTTTTGACGTTTTGTGGTTTTGTTTCGTCTATCATACTACCGATGTCTCCCCAATTTGTCAATTTATTGTAAAATTATATTCTTATAATATAAAAAAACATGACATGTCACTATGGTTCAACTTTACAATTATTTTTACAATTTTCTGGTCGCTTAAGTATATTTGCCTGTTTTCTTTCATGGTGGTCCCCGTAGCCTGGCCTGATGATGTGTTTTTGAACACGAAACCGGTCGCCTGATAGTTAATAGAATTTGTGAGAAAATACCATTTACCTTGACGCTCGTAACGGTTGTGTATTGTTGCATTCACATTGTTGATTACAGAACTGAAGTAGCAAGAATGAACCATTACTGCCATTTCTCAATTCTTTTCAATAGACTTTACTGTGTTACTGCGAGAAAAACCAAACGTTTAACAAATATTATGAACGATATTAAATATTTAAAAATTAAAATTCACTTCGGAAATACCAAGGAAATTATGTATTGGAGCGCCATAGGCACGGGGGCCTTTTAAGTCTTTTTGAAATAAAGCACTTCCATATTATGCAGATAATGACGTGCTATATGAAAACTGCTTCATTAGTCATTATCATCAAAGCTCCTGTATGTCATTTTCTTTGGCAATTTATAAGAAAGTATCGTATCTATCAAATCCAGACAGCTTTACCAATCACCTAATTTGAGAAAACTAATTTCCATAATTCCATTCCTTTAATGTCCGCGTCTGTTTGATGTCGGTAAAAGAAGTGCTCTGTTCCGACAATAAGTCACTCATTAACGTCATCGAGACCGGATCGTAATTAGAGGAAACGGTTCCGTTTTCGTCAGACGACGACTTAATCCCATTCACCCACTCAATGGCGGATGGCGGACATATTCGTTCCTTCGGCGATCAGAAGGAGTAGCGTGCAGCAAGTCAACTTCGCTCTTCGCCAAACGAGACGCATTTACTTAATGAATTTAATCTGCGCTAATGCTCTTTTCCCCAACGTCGGAACGAAAAGAGCAAAGAAGAGGGAAACAGGTGAATATTCGATAAGTGGAATTAAAATCGACTTAGAGTTGGCCGTGGAACAGAAGTATGGAAAAGTTACTACATGGATATGCATTTTTTATAACTTTATATACTGTAGATAAGGATGAGAATTCTAGAATGTTTGGCTATGACTTAATTTCTGCTTTCAGCTTATTTACTAAGCTTTTCCATTAGTAAAGCCACTGTTAAAACGTTAAAACTTCTATGCGCCTGCCACTGGCTGTTGACGCAAATTGAGCAACTCTAGTAGTGAGGTTTTATGAGTTGGAATTGAGTAATTCCAAGAATGGCGCTCTTTTGCAAACGTAGCACATTCATAGAGGATCGTAAAAGGCAATGACGTTAAACCATTTACCTTTCTCTCCAGATGAAACATGGCAGAATATAACTCCTTACCTCAGTCTAGATGAAATATGCGCATGATAAAACATCAATGGTGTATCGACGTTAACGCAACATTTAAGCTTGAATAAGGCGAAATTCAATGAACACAACCTTGAGCAAAGCGCCGAAATATGGTGTTCCCACGATAAAAGGGAATCCTCTTGGCAACCCAAGAATTTAGTACGTGCCGCCACAGGAATCGACTCACCATGGAAGCACTAATGGTGATCTAGGAATCTGGAGCCTCGTGACTGTAAGATGCAGTAAAACAATTTTAGACTTATTAATAATTAAACCATTCCGATGACATATTATTAGCGTAAGTACAATCGGTACAAGAGATATCCCTTTCATTACGGCTCAATACAATAACTGTGTTATCATCAGCAAATTGATACAAATCTTTATTTGAAAAGGAATTACGTAGATCATTGGCTAATAACACGAACAAAAGGGGTCCCAAGGCGAATCGCTGTGGCACACCTTGTAAAACTCCCATAATAGAAGAGTATGCGGTTCAGTCACCTCATCTGACACAATCTTGGTACGACCGCATAAGTACGTTATTGATTACTTACAACGTCCCCATGCACCGCAAATTGACAGATCCTGGAGCAAGAGCTCATGACCAACAGAATCGAACGCTCGTGTCAAATCAAAAAACAGGCCACCAACCTGAGTTCCGCTGTCAAGAAGTCTATAGATCTGGTCTAAAGCCTCAAAAAGAACATCTTGTGTAGATTTCAAGTTAATAAAACCAAATTGATTTAGAGCTATTATTCGGAATCTATTCATAAAATAATTTATTCTCTGAAATAGTACCTTTTCAAATATAATTTTGAAAAACCAGACAAGATGGTTATTGGCCTATAATTTGGACACAAGTTGTTTATCCCACTTTTTGTAAATTGATATTACTTTGGCTGTCTTCAATAATGCAGGAAATACGCCATTGTTTGGGCTTTTTACGAGAAAATCTTCAGCTGTGTAGATCTTAACGTAACAAACTCGTTTTTCTACATAGCACTTAGAATCTCAGAGGTCCATTAATTTTTCAGGGCACCTGGTGTTTGCAAATCTTCGGTTTTCAAACATTGATTATCGGACCAACCTTTTTTGTAAAAGTTTTTAACCCTACCACGTCCCCTAGAACTTGATTAGATTGAAAATAAATTAGAGGAAGAATTTTAGAGCTGAAGTAAAAAGAAATATTATTAGATATCGTCAAAAGAAACGATAATAAAAGGATAGGGACGAACATCCTCGTAAATCTCTCCTCGCTGGTTTCCATTAATAATTCGCCGTAATAAAGGATCCTTATATTAAAATCTTTTGTGAATTTATAAGGCAATTATTATCGATCTTAGGGCGCGTGGCATTTTATGAATTTCAATTACCTTAGGCGAATACTTTACTCTAATAAAAGTATCCAAGTTCTACGTGATAGTTTATGGCAAAATAAAAGTTATACGAGTAGAAAATATGACTGAAATTAGTTAGTAACCATGCATATTTTAGCACTGCTTTTTAGGAAAATTCTTTTAGTCATCAATAAGTTTAAATCTTCCAGTGAGGTTCGCACGTTTCTTCCGCTGACAACGCTGACTTTACTACAAGTAGAACGAGCCTAAAAACTACGTAGAGAAAGTAATTCGAAGACGTGGAAACGGTCTCTTTGCTAAACATCCTTGGAATTCCACGCAACTCCTTCTCTTCCCTCGTATTTCAGCTCCTTTCGCAATTCCAAGAACCCCGACGCGGAAGTATGCAAAGTATTCCTCGTCGGAGACGTTTGGGGCATTCGAAACAGTTTCATTAGCCTCGGCATTAAAATCCTTGCGCTTTGGCTTGTCTTCTTATCCTTTAGCAGGAGTTGTCATTGTTGTATAATATGGAACGTTTTCGTGGAGAAAATGGGGTCTTTAAATGTACGGTATTTCCTTATTAACGGATAACAAAGATTCTAGCTGATTTCCTGAAATGTTAATTAATACATTCTAATATCCCCATAACGCTATAGAATGAAAAATGTTGAAGAAGCGTGAGGTAGAGAATTGCAAGTACACGGCTTGTAAATGAAACGGTAAAATGTTAAAATATCGTCGAATGCAGCCTTTCGTGACAGCTTTCCATTGAAATAATGCCTTTCGGATTTTGTGTTTGTAGCATTAATGTAGTTGATGTTACGCTGAACATATTGTCAGCTTCATACTTGTAACTTGTAAAAAAAAGAAAATAAAACCCTAAAAGACACAAATAAATTAGTAAAAATACTTAAAAATACTATAAACTGCATTTGCAACACTATACCTGATCGGATGAGATGTTCTGAGCATGGACTTTCAGGGTAACATTTCCACGTGCATGTAAGCCATTTCCAAAATCCCATAAAGGTAAAGCAAGTTTCAAAATCCAAACTATATCCAATAATCTCGCTTCTAAGTTGAATCTGCTCAATACAAAGGCGATTCTAATATACAATAATTCAATTCCAAATTTGGTTCTAGTCAGAGAACTTTATGGCACACCACACAACTTGACGAAATTATTATTTTGTAATAACCTCATATAATCCAGAATTGGTGTAATTTCATTTGCAAAGAATGTATAATAAACAAACTGTATTTAATACATCTTACAACGACTACCAGTAACAATATCTCCTTGCTTATAACTGCTCGTGAAAGAAGCTCTTCACCTGGCTAAAATCCAAACCAGCCATTACTCACAGTCGTAAAATTGTGGTCAGGGACGCAACTCTGCCCGTTGATGTCATTCTTATTGTTTCGATGCGAAAACAAATTGAATCGCCACTGCCTCTGGTAGTTTGCCAAAAATCGTCTGAGGAGTATGTAATTCGAAGCAAAAAATAACAATGCGGTTATTTTAAAATTTTGCCTGTATTTAATTTACTATTTCAAGGAAATAGATTCTGGAATCTAAATTCAGCTCAATAAGCATATATAATATGAACTTTCTAGCTACGTTCAAATATTAATCCTTTCTTTTAGAAAAGGTACAAGGCATTGCATCCACCGCATCCACTACAATAACTTTGAAGCAGACACAGCATTCTAACTAAAACAGCACGCCCAAGCTGTCAAGCACAATACAAAAACGATTTTCTCAGGTATGCAATTCAAACACATACGGAATTCATAATTTCTACACTTTCTACATATGTAAGATTTAGAATACAATGTAAAATCTCCGCTTTTGTATGTATGTATCTACCTACATAAATTCCGACATAACGTTTGTTTATCTTTATTTCACTTCCACCACCAGCGGGACATCTCTTCTCTGTGTACATTTAAAATGGTAGACTTTCTCTCTTTCTACAGCTTCAGATTTGTCACTTCTACGCGTTTTCACTGGCGTATTTCTATTCTATTCTGTCGCGTTGGATTGTTCTAGTTTGTATACCTTTCAGTATGCACATATACAGCGACGAGATGAGATAGAAGGAAGATAGAACAAATATTGACTTTAATATGAGCCTCGTAATTAATTCACGAGGATATTAGAATCTACACAAAGCATTGCCTCTTGTTGTCTTTTTGAAAAACCGATCAATTGCTTATATTTTGTAATACGAGGTGTGGCAATTAAATAACCGGTCTGGTGTTACAAGACATTTTATTGATCATCCATTACATTACAAAGTTTATCCCCTTCAATGTACTCTCCTTGCCGATCCCTACAACGCTCCATACGAATTTTCCACTGTCGAAAGCAGTGCTGCAAGTCCGTTTCTGTCAGCTTGTTGAGAACCTCCGTCGCTTTCGCTTTCACCGCTTCCACAGTGTCAAATCTTGTCCCCTTAAGCTCCGATTTTACCTTAGGAAATAAAAAAAAGTCACAGGGGGCCAGGTAGGGCGAGGACGGTGGGTGGTCCACCACGGTGATGCCGGATTTCACAAAGAACGCCTTCACAGACAAGGCGGAACGGGCTGGCGCATTGTCTTGGTGGAGCATCCAGGATTTGTTCTTCCACAAATCGGGTCTTCGTCTTCTCACTCGTTAGAACCTCGTGTTTCACAAGAAACTAGCAACTTTCAGGATTGTTGCAGCTCCATCAGTAACTAACATTGTGACTTGGGCTCTTGTGATACAAAATTCTCTTAACGAATCCTTTATTATCTTCACAACGGTTTCAGCATCACTTTTTTCAATCCTTTTACTGGTTAACAACAAGGAAGCTGCTGGATCATTACGTTTTAAAGGAGGCGCTACAATGTGAATCACGCTGTGTTTCTGTGCATCAGTTGTTTCATCCACAGTTACTTACATTTTTTTATTTTTCAACTCGTCTACTGTACAGTTTTTTACTGTACCCTGCAAATGTGGTAAATTGTATCGCAATTGTCGATCGGTTGGTAGTTTCCGCGAGGGAACATATTTATTCCAGAAAAGACGAAAGTGTTCATTGTCTACTAGGTGTTGTGGGATGTTGCACACACTTAAAATTAAATCATACAAAAATTCCCAGTACGGAATATTGTTGCTTAAATTCAGTACTCGACGTTTACTTTTAACATGTCTTCTACAGTGAAATGTTTCGCGACCTATTACGACGATCCATGTTTTAGAAGACGCACACCGATAAATCGATGAATTACCGTTCACGTCCACGCCTATCGAATGACTAAACTCTCCACTGGCTTCGCATCGACCTAAGTCCCCTCTCGGCGCCTCTGCCGTAATACGCGTTTGTCGAACCTTAATTATGATTGGGACGTAATGTTTAAGAAAATTATTTAAAATGTTTTATTTGGAAATGGAAAAGGGGGGGGGGATTGGAAGCGGCAGTTGATATGATTGTGCGAACGTTTGTTGATCCTGTTCCCCACTACCCTCATAGTTACTATGAATACCAACTTAAGTAATTTCATCAATTTTATTGAGAGATACCGTTTCGTATTTAAAAGAGGTTGGTGATCGCTAGATGCGAAAACGAGTAGATCGCAGATCGCTACTTTGCAAAGCGAATTACCCTAACCTCAAGAAGAAATTTATTCCGTTGAGGAATTTTCAAGAGAATACGAAGAATAGAAGGAAATATGTGAGAAGGTTTGTGTACGGAGACGGAGATCAATCCAATCCGAGTAAAGGAATTTGGAGAGCTTCTTTATAAACCGGGTTGCCTCTCCGTTGGTGACTACTGTACGTAATGTTGAAAATACCCCAGATAACCAAAACCCCAAAGGTTATAAGCACATCAAACGTAAATATTAAAGACTTATCAATGCCTATGGATGGTTGTGACAGTATCATATCAATAAGATCTACAACCATGGCGCATGACACCAACCTATGGAGAAACTATTAAGTCGTACAATACCCGGCGCGGGCTACTACATATCCAGTTCTGCGCATGTACATGTAGCCTAAATACATGTTTTAAACTACTAATTTCTGCACCCCTGATAGCCCAGTTGTTAGAGTGCTTGAACTGTGAAACTTAATTACAAAATCACACGGGTTCAAATCTCACTGTAGTCGCGACAACAACAACATACGCTTGCTAAATATCAGTACTATGAATTTGGCGAGAAACAGCCCTTCTCGGGGCTACCCTGCAGACTACAGTAGATTCACTACCGAAACGTCGGATTATCAAAATATGCCGTCGTCAACAATAACACGACTGCGTTATGTTTCCACATTTTTTATTTAAAAGCAGCTATACCCAGACAGTGGCTATTCAATCCAATTTCTCCCTAAATTTCGACCTTCATCCGTCAAAAAGTTCAAACGCAAAGCAATTTATTAACAAATTTTTTTTCCCAAACCGAAGAACTTCCATCCCGGTTCGAAAATAAAACTGCCTCTAAAAATAACAATACCTAAAAGCGATTCAAACACCCCGCCGCCAAAATTCCGTTGAAAAATGAACAAAACGAAAGCGTGCTTAAACGGCCGACGTCGTGTAATGAGTATCCGCTGCTTCCGAGCGAATATTTTTCCAAATCCCACGAGCGGCGTACTTTCCCCTTTCCATCTACAAAAAAAAAACAACGCCAAAACAACCCCCAGCCGTCCGTCGGATCCCACACCCACGGAGGAGGCGGACACAGTAGAAAAAACAAGCGAAATTAAATTATGTAATTTTCGAGGGATTACTTTTTGGAACTTCTTCGGGCGAATATGCTATTTCAGGAGGAGTAAGTCGGAGATGGGGAGAATGCTTACGATTCGCCTTCTAGTCTTTATTTTTATCGCTTTTCGGCTTTCCACTCTTGGAATTCTTTTCGGAAATCTCGTCATAAGCCGGTCTTAGTGGAAAGCTAGCTGAAAAAAAATTGTTCTGGTCGTCAAAAGAGTGAAATATGGAACGGTGTGGGTAACCACTAAAAGGGTAATTTGTTGGATCGGGTTTTTATTTGTGAAATAGTTTGTTTTTTTTTTAAATATCCAAATACTTCTTTTGAAGAAAACTTTTATTAAAGTAAACCACTTAAATTCTTGGGAAATCAAATAAATGTATATATATTTCGCTTAGTTTTCTTTTGTCTAAAGACAAGTATCAAAATTGAAACCTTTAATCGATACCCTGTGGGTGTGGTCCATAATTTATCCGAATTACACGCAAAGTCTTCCAAAATGTTTTTCTAAAGTTGATCTGAAAATTATTACTTCGACCAATAATCTCAAAAACATTCTAGGAAACCTTAAAGGCCAAGTGGATAAATCAGAAATTTACAAAATTTATAAGACAAATCAAAGTTCACTATAAAGAGAATTTGGTTCATCTCATTTTAGAGGGTTTGACAAATTTATGGTCGGTGTAGATACAAGGATGGTACGAGAAGTATCCGTGTTTGGAGGCAGACTTTGTACTAAAACCTGCACTTCCGACTGCGAGTACTATTTTTTAGTCGTCGTCTGTCAAAATTTCGGAAAGATTCATTCATCGAACGAAAAAGAACAATAGTGGTTAGTGATTCTATTTCGTCTTTTGGATGGGAAAACGTGTGCAGAAATCAAAGATAAGTTGGACCATGTATGTTCGATGACTACCATCAGATACGGGTTTAATGAATGTAAGCGTGGCCGAACATTCGTCTTTGATGAGGAGCGGCCAAGTCGTCCTATTGAGATGACTACGGACGATATCATCAATAAAGTTCATAATATCGTATTAGTAGACCGCCGGGGGAAGATTAGAGAGATTGCTAATACGGTAAACATCTAATATATATATATATAGTATAGCGTTCCTGGCCAAACAGGCCTATAGCTTTATTGCGTAAATTCCTCCAGCTCTTCTTATCCCTCGCCATTTGTTTCCAGTCAGTAACTTCCAAACTTCGCAGGTCGTTTTCCACAGTTTCTAACCATCCTGTTTGTGGTCGTCCTCTTCGCCTTCTTCCAATGAATCTTCCCATTAGCACATGCTCTGTAATTCTCCCTTCCGGCAGTCTTCGAACATGTCCCAGCCATCTCATCCTTTGCGCTCTGATCACACCTGTTATTGACGGTTCACCATATAATTCTGTCAGATCCTTATTAGTTCTTCTCAACCACACTTCTCCGTCCTTTTAGCGTCCATATGTTCTTCTTAGTACTTTCATTTCCTAAACTTCCAACATTGATTTATCTTTTTGGTTTAACTTCCAGAATTTACTTCCATATGTAACGATTGGCCTTATTATTGTTCTAACTTTAATTTTCATTGAAGTATTTTTAGATCTTAAGACTTTATTCAGTGACGCTATACATTTTGTTCCCTTTGCTATTCTTTCTTGTACTTTGTGCCTTATTCTCTTTTATTCGTTATTGTTACGCTTAAATAATTGAACTTTCTACTTTTCTAAAACCATAATATGTTCCATCTTCTGAAGTTATTTCTAGTGTTGTCCCTTGCGTTCTTCCTTGGACTTCTTCTACAACCATATACAAAATATCCTTAGTGAAAAATTGAGTATGAGAAAGCTATCGGTGAAATGGGTGCCGCGTCTAACCAAAGGTTAGTTGGCAAATAAGGCGAAGATGATTCTATCACCGATTCGCAAGGCATAATCTTAACTGATTATTTGGAGAAGATAAGGTCAATCACTAAAGAGAAAAAGGTCCCATCTAGCGAAGAAAAAGGTCTTTACCTCAAAATTAGTCCAGTTACGGTACGAGTTGGTGCTTCTTCCACTATATTCGCTAGATTTGGCTGTCTGCGACATCTTTCTTTTTCCAAACGTAAAAAAATGGATTAGTGGAAAGCGGTTCACGTAAAATGAAGAGATCATTGCCGATACAAGGACCTATTTTGCAGAGTTCGACAAATCTTATTATTTGGATGGCTGAGAAAGTTAGAACATCGCTGGACTTAGTGTATAGAGTCACAAGGAGATTATGCCGAGAAGTAAATTTACTAAACACAAAACAGTTGCGTTGTCTTCCTTACCATAGGTGTTTTCCATCCTCGTATGCCTGAAAGGAACTACAAGGTTGATGGTATAAAATTAATTGAATAAACAGTTTAAGGAGTCTGTCGATGAGAGGCTTTTTTTAAATACAAGTAATAAAAAATACGGCCAGATCCTTAATTAAACAATATCCAACGAAACCGAAGGTTGTATACTTCGAATTCATGATAATAAGACGCTCTTGATTGCCTTCACACCAATCCCAAGACCTGTTTTGACACCCATCGATCATACTTCACTTATGTAATGCTTTACGTAAGCTGAAAGTTTTGGAAATACTGACATATGTTGACAGATATTTATTTCAGTCAGCACTATGTTTTGGGGCTGCATCATCCGTATTAAATTCACTTAATTTCAATTTTAATGTCAAATAACCATGACCTACTTAATAGTTCCTCCTAACCTAGAAACTTTAGTTAGATAAGAAGTCTATGCGCATCTCCTTTATTAGAACTTGTACCACTTTGCAAGCTCCTAAATATTCAAAACCTTCTCTAAACTTTCTCTTTCACCTTCAAAAGTTAACAATAAGTAATCATCACGCCTGAAGATGATAAATACGATTTATAGGTCGAAATGTTACATTTTAGGTTCTTCCCGGTGTAGGAAAATGTCGCTTCGTCTTTTGGGGGTTATGTACGTAGATAACTGCTCTTGTCGAGCGGAAATTTAACGTTATTTCCTTTTTGGAAACGATCCCTTCTAGACGAGCCAGTTTAGATGGGAATGGATCGATGAGATAAATCTGATTCCGTTAGCTTCTTTTTCTTTTCTGCTGAGGTTCGATGTCAAAAATTTATTTCATTTCTTTACGATTACTGTAAATGAATTGCCTGAGGAGGTACATTATCTAGGGTTTTTATGGTGTCCGATTTATATGAGCTTCCTGAAGATGGGGTTCGAGTTAATTTGAAGAAGAGGCAGGTTTATGTGAACTTCGCAATATAGTTGAATAGATTGCTTAATGATTCTGGAGATATTTTGATAGCTTCAGGAAAATATTTATTTTAGCTCGTTAAGATAAGAAATTACGCAGTGATTATTTTTTTAAGTATTTAGTGTGTTGAAATTAAAATTTGTGCAATTTTCTGTCATTGATGATTAAAAATCTAGAAAAGAATTTATTGGTACAATAGTGCCTGGTTTTCGCTTGAAAAAAAGATAACATCACAAATGTTGCAGCAGTCGATTCTGTACCTTCATTCCCTTCGAGAATTGCACCAATAACAATTTGTAGATTATTGCAAATCTATTTCAAAGGCCCTTAAAGCAAAGTATTCAAAAATCAAGTTTGAATTTTGAATAATTTCCTAAGGGAATTTTAAAATTTTTGAATGGAAGCTGTGAGAGAAAACTTTGTTATACATGGGTTTCCACGGACGTTGTCCAATATTGTTCGAACTGGAACCACATCGAAATTGCATACAATGTCAAAAGCAGAAGCGTTAAGTGCTTCACAATCTTCATGAATACTTGGAGAATTTTGGTGATTTAAAAAGGTATTGGTGAATTGGTTCAAATGCTATGGTTTGGTTCTCAAAGGTTGTTTCAAATAGATGAAATAATAATCATTATCAAGATAATCTCCTGGGCAATATATTCATTACTAACGCTGGCCACGAGCGGTACCGCGCATCGGCGTAGAATCAGTTCGGACCGAGAGGAACGGTAGTATTACTTCGTCTGCGGAGCAGTACGGACATCTTCGCTGCCGATCATTTGCGCAATTGTTTGTCTGTCCTAGAAAAATTATGATTTCGACAGCAAAACGACCACGGTCGGACAAACTTCGAAAATTTATTGCAGAAATTCCAGACTTAATATATGAAGGTGCTAAATTAAATGTGTAATCTGTAAAATCCCGTTAATGTGTTGGTCCAGACAACATTGTCTACGACACGTAAATAGTGAAAAGCATGTCTCAAAAAGAAATTGCGCACGAGACAATGAAAAATGTATATTTAATTTATGCGTTACGTTTATCGCATGTAATATACCGTTTAATTTACTTGACCATTTATCTGCTTTTGGAATAACTATTCGGAGTGCAAATTACCAAGTCGAACATCGTTACGAAGAATTGTGCCATCTGCGCGCGAACATATTGAACAAAATATAAAATCGGAGTTGAAAAATCAAAAATTGTGGTTATGTGTCGATGAAACAACAGATCGGAAGAAACATTCTGTTCTTAATGTAATGGCACGCAAATTGGAACCTCATCAATCGACACCTTCAATTCTATTAGTCTCCAAACGAATACAACAGTGTACTGCCGAAGTAATTTCAAAGTTAGTGTTAAATACATTTGACAAATTTGAACTTTCAACAAACCAACTCTTGATGTTAGTGAGTGATGGTGCTGCAAACATGCTTTCTGTAGGCCGGTCTCTTAAAAAGCATTCTGCTAATTTGTTACACATTACGTGTAAAATTCATGCTCTCAATCTTGTGGCGGATAGTATCAGAAAATGTTATCCTGAGATAGACGCTTTAATAGCGCATACCAAAGCAGTATTTGTCAAATCACCGAAACGTATTCGCGAATTTTACAGACTGTGCCCCCGTATACCAGAGCCACCAGAACCTATTCTAACTCGTTGGGGAACATGGTTGCAGGCCGCGTTTTGTTATAATAAATATTTTGACAATATTAAGAACGTGGTTTTACAATTCGATACAAAGGAAGCTGCCGCTATCCAGAAAAGCCAGTCGAAATTTCAAGATAGTCAGGTTAAAATGGATTTAAAAATCATTCACGACAATTACTTCGGGCTAGCAGATGCAATAGAAAAATTACAAAATCCTGCGGTGCCGTTAGAAGAATCTCTACAAATAGTGCAACATGTTCAGGCAGCTATGCGCGATTGAAGACGCAAAAAATGTTTCTGTTCTAGAAAAATTTGAAAGTGTTTTTGAGAAAAATTCTGATTTTGGCACATTAAGACACATTTGTGAAGGTGCGTAACAGAATCGTTAAGTTATTTGAAAGATTATTTTACTTACGCAAATATTACGTCACTAGATGTAGAACGTTCGTTCTCTACATATAAACGCATTTTTTCCTCA
Organism: Dynastes maya; assembly: GCA_029619315.2. Taxonomy (NCBI): domain Eukaryota; kingdom Metazoa; phylum Arthropoda; class Insecta; order Coleoptera; family Scarabaeidae; genus Dynastes; species Dynastes maya. The sequence goes on along the minus strand of JAROYE020000004.1, from coordinate 57,198,577 downwards.
TGCTGTACTAGTTTTGCCGAAACAACAGTTGAAACATATCTAATGTTGCAGATATTTAACAGACATTATTCACTTTGTGATTTCACGGAGGACTCTTAAAATGGTAAGTGTTTGAGCACGTGTTATTTAATTTTTTTTAAAAGATGAGCGAAATTATTTGCGGCAGCAAACATCTCTATTAGCAGAATAACTCTAGTGGAACGCGAGGCTTGGTCGACTCTACGCTACTGCGCGGTACCGCTCGTGGCCAGCTTTAAACATTAGTGTATATAACAAATTTTGTCCGTAAGCTCTTCTGTAACTACCTTGCTGAAGGTTTTTTTTTATACTTTAAAAGGAAATGTCACCTATTTAAAGGGGAGAGATTTTTTTCTGAAAAGAAAAAGATTTTATTTTAGGAATGTTTACCATCCGCAGAGCGTTGTCACACCCAGGAATCATATATTTTGCATTTAATAAATTGTTGCGAATTAGTTCTTCGTGTAGAAAGCAATTTATATGTGTACATAACATTTCAAGTGTTCAATATTCCCCAGTAATTGCAAATAACATGAAACAATTTATATTATCGAATCAAAGTGTTATTCAAGCAAGTGCCTGTAAGTAATGCAGCTCTAACATCAAACTGCAGAACTAAATAAACTAATGGATTCGCCAGATCAGACGCGTTCCGAAACACAATTCCCGTCATTTCGAAGACGAATCTGTGCTCGCAAGTGTCAACATTAACGACAAACTTTGTGTGTTAGGTTGGCGGGTTTAATATGTGTCTGTTTCGGCGCTGCTATATTTAAAATTGGGTTAGTCACGGAGCAGCGACACGAAGACGCTGTACGAATTGTTTCTGCATTGCGCGATAGCGTTCTCCTTCTAGTGTAATACGTTGTTACAGGCTGAATCACCGAATGCTATAAGAAAAGGAGACACGTGTTTATAGTATTATTGTCGTTATCAAAGGTGAAAGGTATTCATAAATGAGAATGGAAGATGTCAAGTTTCGGATTTTATTTAGAATTTTTACAAGCTTCAATTTTTTTCCTGAAATGTGTATCCGCAAGGTGTTCTCAAGGTTGTGGTTTCATTTTAGTGGCAATAAACATGCCATTTAATATATCAGCCGAAGTATTAAAAACAAATTGTTCACTACATTTCTTATAAATGTGTTTTCGTCGGCGACCAAAATAATTTTAATAAAATTTTAATTTCCGTGGGATTGATGTAAAAGCCCCTGACAAAATTCAACTCTTATGATGATCTAGTAGTTGTAACGCTTGTATCCTTTGTTAATCGTACAAGGTGTGGCAATTAAATAACGAGAATTTGTTTATTAAAGCTTTATTAAAAAAAAACTGAACATAATCACGCATTCATTCCTTCACAGTAACCCCCCTGGAGTGCCACGCACTTATTCCATCTCTCTTCCTACTTCTGGAAATACCTTTGAAAGTCGCCCGAAGTTAGACCTTGCTAAACCGTCGTCGTTTCCTTTTGCATATTTTCTGTGGAGTCGAACCGTTGTCCTGTCATGGGACTTTTCATTTTTGGGAACAGCCAGAAGTCCAATGGTGCCAGATCTGGGCTGTACGGGGGGTGAGGCAGCGTTGGAATTATTTGTTTCGCTAAATACTGTCAAACAAGAAGCGAGGAATGGGCGGGCGCGTTGTCGTGATGAGGGATCCATCCAGATTTCTTCAGTTCAGGTCTTGCCCGCGCAACCCTGGCACACAGCCGCTTCAAAACTTCAACATAGAAGACCGAATTAACAGTTTGGCCGTGCGGAACGAATTCTTTGTGGAAAGAAGATCCCAATTTATTCATTCGTCGTCCGTCATAGCTATTAGGGCTCTGTCCGTCCATTATATGGAAAATTTTGCGCAAAGATCTTGATCTACATCTGCATAAAATCTAGGTGATACGGTTGACACACCGGTGGCGTTATTGATCCTTATTTGTTCAAAAATGAGGCCGGAGATCGCGTTGCTGTTAATGGAGATCGATACCGCACCATGATTAATAATTTTTTGTTTGAAAATATGGAGGACATTGATCCGGACGTGATGTGGCTTCAACAGTATGGCGCTACGTACCATACAGCGACGCAACCATCGACTTATTGAAATCAAGTCACGATAAGTTAATTTCGAGAAATAGGCCTATCAATTGGCCTTCGAGGAATATTTCCCAAAGACATCCAAGAAGAATTTTGTCATATACAGTGCGCCCGAGAATGTGCCTTCTACTTTTGCACTAGATTGCAATAGATGGCATTAATTTCGTTTAAATAAAACGAAAATTAAATAAATCTCACAACATTACTTATTACTGTTGTCTAAGAACCCGTAATATTTGGCATATTCGTCATATTACTTAATTTGAACTGTCAGAATCAATTTTTTGTGCTTGCTTTATGGTTAATTACATCTCGAATTCAAAAACACCTATTTACCATCACCACCACCTTTAACCCAACTATAACCTATCTATTTTCAAGCATTCGGGCACCTTCTTGTAAAACATTCCAGAAGTAACGAACAGGAGATGCCAAATGAAAGAAGAAGGAGAAAAAAAAAGAACGCGTACCATTACTTCTAATGCATTCCTAATGAAAGCAGCCGACGTTTCTTAAATATTAAAGTACTTTGCACTGCCTCCAGGCGGCGTTGTCTCCGAATACGTATCCGCGTTCGTCGCTAGTTCGTTACCGGGACCGAGAATCTTCGTTTTTCCAATAGTATTTCCCACCTCTGCTTCTTCTTTTTTTCTTATCGTTTTGAATGTTTTCCAGCCAGCAGAAAGATATGTATTTCATTATCGGATACTTTCGGTATCACCTGAGCGAGGTAACTCAATATACGTCATGTAACGTTCTTCTTGGGGATGGTGTTGAGCTCTATACTATTTGCGGGAGTGGGAAATTCAATATAGAAGTGAGTTGATGAGCTAAAGTTTCTGAAATAATGGTTCTAAATGAGAAATGCTTAAAAGAATCATTAATACATTTATATTGATGTCATTTACTGTAATTTTTATCAAAAATTACTATGAGTGTATTCTGTTAGATAAATTTTGGCTTGCTGAAATGGGTGCAGTAATTTTATATATTTTTTTAAAATTAAGAGCTGAAGATCTCAAGGAGGTTATTCAGTGATAGAAACAAAGACTTATCTATTACCAGTCTGGGTAATAACGAGAGAAATATTTTAATTAAGTAATCACTTATTTGATTTCGTTAATTATTCCTGAATATTACTGGATAATTTTTTAACATATCTTGTATTCTAAAATTTATAATCAGATTAGACATAGAATAACTGATTGTCAACATGGGTTCTGTAGTGGAAGGTCAATATAGTCTAATGTATTAATATTTTCACATGAAGTATCATTGGCAATTGAAAGTAAATCGCAATTAGAAGTCATTTAAATGGTCCTATTAAGGCCTTCGATAAAGTGAATTATTAAGTTCTTTTATTTAAATTATAATGTTTTGGCGCCTTAATTTTTTTTTTTTAAATCGTATTTATTCAGCAGGAGACAAACAGCTTTTTACAAAAATATTTACTAAGTACCCCTTCTAATTACATCCTGTGTACCGCAAGGTAGTAATTTAGGATCATTGTTATTTACAATATTTGTGAATGGTTTGCCTGAGATCTTTCAAACATCTGAATGCCTGTTGTATGCGGATGATCGCAAGATCTATAGCAACATTAATTCGATGATTTGCAAAGCGATTGAAATAGATTGCTAGATTGGTGCAGAACCAATTAGCTGGTTGTCAATGTAGATAAGTGTGCAGAGTGTGTGTAGAGTTGCTCACTAACGCCAACGGGCAGTGGCGGAGGTTCGATACAACCCTCAGTATAACTGCGAGTCTCAACCCGATCTGTTGTGTATACATGTCCGCTGCCGTAAATACTATTTCGTAGTTCTACGTTTGTTTTAAAAATGTTGCCTACGTCGCGAAAACGATCAATGTCGGACAAAGTTACAGAATTTATAGCAGAAATGCCTGGCCTAAATTATGATGGCGTTAAAATTCAATGTGTAGTTTGTAATATCCCTTTCATGCGTTGGTCCAAAAGGTATTGTCTACGTCACGTAAATAGTAAACAGTGTTCTTAAAAAAAAATTGCACACGACACTATGACAAATTTAAATTTAATTTATGTGTTACCTTTATTGCATGTAATCTACCGTTTAATTTACTAGACAAGGAAGCGTATGGCTTCTTTTGGAATAAATATTCGGACTGAAAATTACCAAGTCGGGCATCGTTCCAAAGAATTATGCCATCTGCTCGTGAACATGTTGAAAAAAGAATTAAATCGGAGTTGAAAGCTAGAAAACTGTGGTTATGTGTGGACGAAACAACAGATCGTAAAAAACATTCTGTGGTTAATGTAATGGTACGTACAATGAAACCATATCAATCGTCACCTTCAATTCTGTTAGCTTCCAGATGAGTACAACAATGTACTGGCGAAGTAATTTCAAAGTTAGTGTTAAATATATTGGAAAAGTTTGAACTTTCAACAAACCAACTGTTGATGTTTATGCGTGATGGTGCCGCAAACATGCTTTCTGTAGGCTGGTCTCTTAAAAAACATTGTGCTAACTTGTTACATATTACGTGTAAAATTCATGCTTTCGGTCATGTAGCAGATAGTATTAGAAAATGTTATCCTAAGGTAGACGCTTTAATAGCGCATACAAAAGCAGTGTTTGTCAAATCCCCAAAACGTATTCGCAAATTTCACAGACTGTGCCCTCGTATGCCTGAGCCACCAGAACCTTTTCTTACACGCTGGGGAACATGGTTACAGGCCGCGTTTTATTATCATAAATATTTCGAGAATATTAAGAACGTGGTTTTACTATTCGATCCAAAGGAAGCTGCGGCTATCAAGGAAACCCAGTCGAAATTTCAAGATAGTCAGGTTAAAACGGATTTAAAAACTATTCAGAACAATTACTTCGGACTAGTGCATCCTTCGGTGTCGTTAGTGGAATCTGCAAATAGTGCAACATGTTCACTCACAGCTATGCGCGGTAGAAGACGCGAAAAATGTTTGTGTTCTAGAAAGGTTTGAAAGTGTTTTAGAGAGAGATTCTGATTTCGACACATCAAGACAAATCTGTGAAGGTGTGTCAACAGAACCGTTAAGTTGTTCCAAAGATTATTTTAATTACGCAAATATAACGTCACTAGATGTAGAACGTTCGTTTTCTGCATATAAACACACTTTTTCCTCACGCCGCACTCGGTTTGCCGAAACAACTGTGGAAACATATCTAATGTTGCAGGTATTTAAGAGACATTATTCACTTTGTGATTTCACGGAAGACTCTTAAGACGGTAAGTGCTTGAGCACGTATTATATCTTATTTCTGACCATTTATTATGTGTAAACTTTTATGCGCCCGCCACTGACTGTTGGCGCAAATTGGGCAACTCTAGTGATGAGCTTTACAAGAGAAGAAACGTCCTTAGATTTTCAACTATCAATTAAGCAATAGAAACCTGGAACGTGAATCGTCTATTAGGGACTTGGGTGTAATATTTGAATCGTCGTTTCAACTTACTGAGGATATTAAACAAAATACATTCGAGGCCTTTAGGAACCTAGGTTTTATTAGACGGAACACTGCAGATTTCGTTGACATTAAATCAACGTACAGTTAGCATTTGAAGATCTGTTTTACTATTTATTTTGCAAGGATATCTGAAGAAATTCCTTTGACTACAACAACACTTTATAACGTTCGTCATGATTAAACTCTTGACATTTTTCTTTCACTCACAAACAAGACCTTCGCCCTTAATGGATATACACTTTAATCTATAATCTTTCAGCTCGCTCATAAAATCTAAAAACCACACTGTTCCAAAGGAACAGAAATAAAAACGTTTTAATTATTTACCGTCAAGCGGTTATTCCACGCGACCCCTTGAGACAGCGAAACAAACGAACGAAGCGAATGCATAATTTCAATTCATTAACGCTAAACGAAAACAAGCTCACAATGAAAATGGGGACTATACGCGTACTGCGTCCATATATACTCTTTCCTCATATCTCTTACGCGTATCTGAAAATCGTGCAGACGTGGTAAATGTGCTTGAAATAGGTGGTGGTGTGTATGTACTACTTTTAACAATTTTAGTATCCATCTGCCCTCTCTAGCGCTCTCCGTACAACTATGCAAATTAACAATTTAGTCCGCGGACTGTATGTAAGGGAATTGTCTCTAGTTTTAATTAAGGAACGTGATTTGCGTGAAGTAGACTGCGAATGTTGTATGGGGAAGTTTTATTTTGAAACGCGATGACAAGGAAGATACGTAGCAAGGGAATTAAGGGTGTAAAACGAGAAATTTCAGACTGGTGCTTGATAAGCAGCTTTTCTTTCTGTTTGGCATCAGTTTTATCGTACTAGAAGTGCATTTTATATAGTTTACATGGCGTTTATGTAGTATTTTGGCAAATTAGATTTAAGGAATTCCATTATTTCGTTCCTATATCTAGCCCGTTGCCAGAAACGAAAAAGAACTGAAAGGAATAATGCAGAGATTGATGGAGGAGGCGAGTCATGTAGGATTGCAAATGAACCAGAAGAAGAGTAGTTATGAAGGTAGGGAAGAGTAGCAGTGCAAAGGAAGGATTCAAAGCAGGCACATGCCTAGGAGAAGTTAAGTTCGAGGTGCTGGATGAGTTCGAGTATTCAGGAGCAAGGATAACGAGTAATTGCGAAGAAAAGAAAGAGATTGATGCAAGTCTTATTAAAGCCAATGGCCAATAGCCGGATGAACCACCTACTAAGGGCACAGCAACTGTCAAGTACCTCGAAATTTAAATTATACAAAACCATAATAAGACCAACAGCAGTATATGGATGCGAGACGTGGATTTTGAATCAAACGACAAGAGAAATAGTAAGCAGATGGGAATGAAAATACTCAGAAGAATTGTAGGAGGGAAAAGGACGGAAGAAGGATACAGAGGAAGAACGAATGAGGGAATTTACAACTGATATAAGCAGCCACAAATAGACATGTTCATCTAGGCAAGAAGATGACGGTGGTTGGGACACATAGAGAGAATGATGGAGGGTAGAGCAGTGAATAAAATAACATGGAAAGAGTCGCAATATAAGAAAGGGAAGGGAAAACCGAGAAAACGTGGGAGGGAAGCGGTTCAAGAAGACTTAAAGGATAAGGGAATAACGGATTGAAGAAGGAAGGCCAAGGACAGAAGAATTTGGAAAAGAATAACAAAGCTCTGGACCTGAAGGTCTGCAAAAAAGCTACTGAAACTTCTAGTTTTCGGGTTCTATCTCGCGTAGTGCGTTGGTCGTGAGAATGACCGTTGTCACGACGTTTCGGCAGAATCTCATCAGCCATCTTCTGGTGATCTGCTCTGTGTAGCACGTCGAGTAGAACTGCGAGTGGCTCGTCCGGCTGCCGCTATATATGCCTGTGTGGGGTGGTTTTTCGGTGGGGTGGGGGTTTTTATCGCTGCGGTTCGGTTGTTCTTCGGAAGAGTTTCTTCGTCGGTACGTGTGGTTTGATTTGGACTGCCGATGTTTCGTTGTGTCCCCGTAGCAAGTAATGGACGTCAGGAGCTTGGGAGTCGTGTGGCATCGTCCCGTTTGTTCATACTATGCGGTATTTTTTCTATTTCTATGGCTTCCCTTATGACTCTTTGGTGGTGTGAGCTTTCGTTTGCGATGGTTCTTGTGCCTTCAAAGTCAATCTTGTGTCCTGTGTCCAGAAAATATTGCGCTAGTCACGAACTCTTTTCGTGTTTCTTGATTGCATTTCTGTGTTTTTTCTTCCGGACACTAATTCGGCGGTTGGTCTGCCCGATGTATGTTTGTAAGAACTGACCACATGGTATTTCATATATTCCTTAGTTTTCCAAATTGATTTTGTTCCTGGGACCTTGAAGGACATTCCGTATTTTTCTGCTCGTTGTGAATGTGGTTTTGATGTTGTGTTTCTTCATTACTTTGCTGATCTTGCCTGTGGTTTCTTTGATATAGGGTAACACTATTTGTCTGCTGGTTTCTTTCTCTTCCTTTTCTGGTTTTTTGTATATTTTTGTTGTATTTTGGTGTTTAATTATTTATAACAGAGATATGTTACTAAGCATATTGGTCGCTACTTGGCGATTTTTAAAAATCAAAATTGCTAAGAAATTTTAATTTTTGCGCGATTTGGTGTTCTAAAACAGACAATTTATGAAATTTGCCAAACTATTAATGAAACCACACGGTTTTACAAAACGAACTAAAATAATACCAAACCGGGAAAGAAAACTTTCGATTGAAGATGTTCATTAGTTTTTTCAATTAGAGAAACAGACCGTAACTACCACCTAGATGAGAAATATTTCCATTTTATAAAAGAAAAATTTTATTGTCATAAAAAGAAGGAATTGCATTGTAATGTATTTCAAAACAAAATAAAACATAAAACGGAACTGAAATGACTTTTTACCCTTAAATAGGTTAGAAATTGATGGTTACCACGAGTAACTTTTTACATTTGATGGTAGCGATAATGCAAGCGACCGAAGCATTATTACAAAATAGATAGAAACGTTGCTGAAGCATTTAGAACTAGAATTGTATGGGGATTCCGAGTTACGATTTGTCAAATTCTCTGAAAAAATAAATCTTAAATATGGACGCTTTTTGTGACTTAGAAAAGGGTGCAAACAGTAGTTGGGCGGCACCTACCCGAAAGAATTATACAACAAGAATATAGAAAAAGTTCTGCCAAATCCCATCTAAAATTGAGTCTTTTAAGAATATTTGGTTTTGTAACCAATGTGATTTGATATCATTGTAAGATTGATAGTTGGTTACCTCTTTTTTACATTGTATCAAAATATTACTTACTGATAATTTAAAAAAAAACATTGAATATTTATTGTGGATCACCGGTGAGACATGCAAGATAAAACGTACCAAGCAGAACTTATAACATTCAAACATTACCAAGAGAATATTACATTCACTTTTCCTTCCTACCTCTTCAATTTCCGGTTTTCTACTTTCCTTTCTCCGTTTTCCCTCCTTCAAACGTACATGGCGCATTAAAGAATAATTTCGACGCATAAAATTTCAAACGAGCAACGCACGGATTTAAAAATTTTACGCACTGCCGTAATTCCTACATTAAGTAATCTACTAGCCGGCCCCATTTCCTCTTTCCAGCGCGGATTTTAGCTCGTAAAAAATGCGCCCGCGTTGGCTCGGTTAGATTAAAAGCAGAAAAAAAAAAAATAAACAACGAGAGGGGTGCAGTCGAGATTAAAAGCGGTATTTTCGTTTGCGAAAACCATTGCAGTTGGCCATCTTTTGCGTTGTACGCCTGAGCATAAACAAATACACATTGGAGTGTATAGTAACACGGGATAGGGCGGGAAACTCTTTGAGGTTAGGTGTAAAAGAATCTTTGTGTTCTTCTTTAATGATGTTCTGATGAGTGAGATATACACTTTATTTACCGTAGATTTTTCCCTTTACATCGTCATCCTTATTTATGTAAATCGAGTTTCCAAATGGTGTTAGGGCCATCTGTGTACGAAAGCCATAAACCATTTAAAACTATCCCCGAGTAAAATGCAACAAGCTAGGCACCCGGGGGGTAAACCTAATTCGAGTGCGTCGAATCCAATGGTGCCTACCGTTTTTAAAAGTTAGCTTGCGTTTTCGAGCAATTTCAATTTAAAAATTTTAGGCCCGAAAAACCTTCTGGAACATTTTGGAATTTTCTGAAAAATTTGATCAATGACCTGAAGAGCTTTCTGGAACCTTCGAGAATCTTCAATGGACCATTTGTGAACTTTCTAGAAACTTCCATCCCCGCCACTACCACTTGGTCAAATGGGTACATAAGCGGCGCTGTTAACCATTGACAGCTCGATCTGTTTTCAGAAGTCAAAGCGTTAACATCTAAATGTCTGTATCTGAATGTTGATTTATTGAAATTTCATTTTGTATTATATTTATTTTACAAGAATATTTCATGGACTGGACATTCATCGTTTGAGACAAACGATTTGAAGATGCACTCATTGATATGGAGCTTGTGGCATGGAATTGTGTGAAAGCGGTTATTGACAATGTTCTCAGAATTCATCGATCCGAAAATTGGCGCATATTAATTGAAGACATCCTCACTGATTTTCACCGTTTAAATGTTCGAATGTCATTAAAAATTAATTTTTTGCATTCCCATGTGGAAAAATTCGCCGAACAATCACTAAAGGAATCTGATGGGCTTGACGAGGGTTTTCATCAAGTGATAGCGAGGCTCGAACATTGGTACAGTGGCAAAAGTTACATGCTCTTTTGGGTGACATTTGTTGGAGTTTATAAGAAGAAGATGACGATACAGAAGAATCAGGGAATGAAAAATGAAAAAAAATCATGAAAAATGTTTTTTTTTGTAAAAAAATTATGAAAAATCGACTGAATCAATTCAATTTTTTTCAAATAGTTTCTATTTGATGTGTATTCGTCGACGTGATGTCTATTGAATCGATTTCCATCGATTTAAATTCAATAAATGGTGAAAAAATGATAAAAATTGCGTTTTTTGGGGTCTTTGGGCCTAAATTTTTTAAATTGAAATTGCTCGAAAACGCGAGCTAACTTTTAAAAACGGTTAACACCATTGGATTCAGCATACTCGAATTAAGTTCACCCCCTGGGTGCCCAGCTTGTTGCAAAAAAAGTCTCCCATTCGAGCATGGTGATTATTAGATTATTTCTGACTGATCCTGTCGAATACTTTCATCATTATCGTAATTGCCAAGTCTTACAATGCATAGGATTATGGCTAAAGCTCAAGGCGTTTTGAAATTCGTTGGTTGAAGTGAATTAACCCTCGTTTTCACTTTTCTTTTTGCAGTTTGATGCTGATCTTAGCTGCATTTGCTATCTTTCTCCATTTTTATCTCATTTTTCCAGGTCTTCCACGGTCTGCCTCTTCTTCTTGGTCATAGTGGATATATTATGTTACGCTTCTGATCATTTCCGCTAATTTCCTTCTCATTACATGTTCAGCTCAATTAAGTCTTTGTATACAGGATTGGGATAAAGCATGGAATCAAGCAAGTATGTCTAAAACGGAAACGTTGATATTGATGGAACTTTGCAGGTAAGCGTAATGACGCACAATGCATATGATTTGGAATATTTTGTTGTTACTGTACTTCGAGTTTCACGGTTTCATTCATAATGCTTAGTCTAGTAACCTTACTTACCAGAAGTTCCATTCTATTATCGTCGCACCCAAGAAAGGAAATGTTACAAAATATGTTACATTGTGTTTGAATCTTCTTCCAGATAAAGATATTTATATCAGATCATAAAATCCTCTTTCCTCATTTCTTTCTGAAGGAGTTACGGGACGAAATAATGCGTTGTTTATGCAGCACGCCATCTAGTGGCCATTTAAACGCATACACATATAATACACGTACGATACGCTATCGCAAAGTCGATCAACGCTCGCATTAAATTTAATAACGCAGTAACGCCGCCCTCTCCGAGACAATAAGATAAGAATCGTGTAAAACGTTGCCGTATTGGTGACGTTAGAGTGCTTTTATTAGAGTTGCGGGAGGCCAGGGACAATGTAGAGGGCCGTAATTGGAAATAACGCTTCCAGATCGGGGTCCGATTACGTGGGATGTCGCTGCGATGCGTATTTTTATAATCAGTGTGTCGCTGCATGCGTATACACTGGCGTTCATAAACAGGTTGACAACTAAAATCGATTTAATATTTACGCGTCTAACGGAAAGGCGATCTGGCCGAGGCCGTGGTGGTGGTAACGTTGGATGGTACCGTTGGTCGTGTGATGCATATCTTTGAAACATTCCTTCTCCGTTAGATGCATATGTAACTTTTTTATTAAATAAAAACATATTTATTAGGTAAAAGCATAATTAGAAGTAGGAATTGAAAAGGGCTTCTAAGTGCCGAAAACACATTTGTGACATAAACAAAAAAAAAGAAATAAAAACCAAATAAATTGTATAAATTGTATTAACAAAAATATAAATATTGACAAGTGTCTTGTCATTTTTAATAAGAAATAAGTCAAAGTTTATTCAATATTTAGTAATTTTCTGTAAAAGAGCTGATGTTGATTCTGCAGATAAAAGATCATGCTCCCAAGGAATATAATTTTGTTTTGTGACGCCTTATTTTCTGGTAGTAGTGGGAAGATTAGCTCCTCTGACGTCTGTCACTGTGTTCCCGTTTTTTCAAAGATTTACTCTGTCCTGAAGATCAGAAAAAGTTATTTTTATATTAGAAATGGTAGGATTCTCCGCGTCAATCCTTGTGATGGCAGCTTTGCTAATGTTTAAAGTAGTGGTATTTAGATAGCCGTCTGTAGCTTGTGTTCGATCCTAAAAAGCACAAGTCGTCATTTCAATAACATTGAAAGGTGCAGTACATTTCGCAGATTTTATTATCGTATGGAGGTCGGAGGGTATCTATACCTTAGACACTTTTTTCTAATAATGCAAAGTCTCTGTCGCAGAACATGAAACTATACTAAAAACTGCTGTTCAATTTTGCGGAAAATATCATTTGCCACTAGGAAAGTCAACGTAAATAATAAAATTCTGCTTTTATTCTGGCCCCCACAGTTATCACACCACACAACCAAATATTTCTCGTGAGTAAGTCCTTTATTAACAAGATGCAGAAAACATGACAATTTACCATATACCCATGAAGGTGCCGTTTGTGTTGCCAGCGTGTACATATGTTTAAATGAACCACCACCTTTGCTTCTTTGTTTTCTTTGATTATTCTGAATTTTTTTTTGCAAAAGTATCAATAAAATATTTGACGCAATTGCAAAACACGTGGAAAAACCTGTCTTGAATAAAGCTACTGCTTTCTAATGGACCTAGGATGTTTCTAATGAAAATCTATTAGTGACATTTATTAACGTCTCCTTGGAGTTCAAGTTTTAAATCTGCCACTTTCACCTTTCTTAGGTTATGGAATATGGTACATACGACCTTTCCAAGTCAAAATCTCATTTTTTACAAAAATGTCACTTAGACCTTTCTAATTTCCACTCTTTAATTACAATTGGAATTGTGCAATATGTGACTAGACACCAAATAATCATGAATACAGGAGAAATACTTATTCTTCACAAAATTTAGTAATATATACCCTTTCTATGTTTTCTATAAGCTACAATAGCGAGATGCAATTCCAGTAAGCGCTATCGTATGTCCTGCATCTACCTTATTGAATGGGAAACCAATAGGAAACGCTACCATTAGAAATCGCGTCATATACAGGTTGAACTGCGAGATCTAATGGAGTTCGAGATTGAGATCGGCTCTTATCGAGCTGGAAAACGTATACGTACGTAGTAAATGTGACAGTAATATGCTTCGTTAAGGTCCGTAAAATGTAGTCCAGCGAGACATAGAAATAAGAGAGTACTTTATTTATAAGACTGGATGCATCGTTTAGATCTTGGTGTTAGTGTAGGGAAGATGCATTTATCTGATTGGTTTTGCGTAAGAAGTGAATCGGAAATATGTTTTAGAGTTGTTTGTATGCAGTATAGAGAGCAACATAGACTATCGCATTCTAAATGATTTTTATTAGTAATATTTACAGAATATAAAGGGAAATAAAAAACAGTTCTTTCGAATATCCAATTATGCTGATTTTTGATCAAAATACAAAATAAGTTTTATGCTTAAAGTAATCTTTCATAAAATGATTTAATGATATAATGGATGATTCCGTAGTAGAAGACTTAGTAAATTATATATACTGCTTTATTTGTGGTAACGTGTATCACTAGTGGTATACGCCGCCAATAAAAATTTGATGCGGATCACTGGCGATACACAAGTGAACTGCCAGTAATACACAGCTCCATATTGATTTCGATAACTTCCGAAGGAAGCAAAATCTATAAGTAAGCACCTCTACGTCCTATAAGCATAAGATAGCAATAACTATGATCATAAAACTTTACAGTTTAATCTACAATAAGCCTTTATTACAAGTGAAACTTTTTCGAACTAGAAAAAGTGACGGTTTCTAATTCAAGTGCCATAAATTAAGATTTTAACGACCACATGCTTAAACTTTGCGTATAGAAACAATTACGAGCACCTTCGGCACCTATCCTTATGCAAACGAGGTGCGGAAAGTGCTTAAAACAATAAACAAAGTGAAAAAGAAGAAATCTAAAAAGCAAAAACACTTTACAGACGTTGTACCACTCCGAATGTTAACACTTAGGACTTGCAGATGAGTTTTATTTTTATGTTTACTGCATTAAGTGTAAAGGGAGGACGATAGACACCAAACGAGGACGGAAAACGAGCTAACAGAGTGTGTTTTAGAACTTAGGGATCGGTGCCAATTCCTATATGTGTATATGAAATTTATTGTGCGCCGACAATTGCCGTGGGTATAAACTTTATAGTGGGCGTTATGTTCTGCGGATAGAACAAATCGCGCAAGAGGAAGTTGTAATAGACGTTGCGAAACGTGTTGTCCGCTTGAAATATGAGCCTATTTGATTCTTAACTTGGCTTCTTGATGTTTGGACAATGATAATGATTTATTAGTAGTATATTATCTGAAAATAAAATCAGAAATTTGTTTATAAATTTGCCTTTAACAAACGTTTTCCTTCCAACAACGCCTTGCCTCCATTTCTTCGGTTTTCTACACAGCCTGATTCCGTTAACGTGCCTATTATAAAAATTTCGTTAATGGTAATAATACTTTCTATTAATAATAATAAAAAAGAATCATTAATAGTTTTTATTATAATAAATAAATTATAATATTTTTATTATTATAAAAAAATATACAGGGCGTAGCGATAGTACGTCCGTCTTTCATTAGTCGTGCTGTATACTAGATAGCAATTTGATATTTTGGGGATGTAATATAATCTTAATTGTGCATGTTTGGAAAATATAATCCGATATACTGGGTGTTATAAAAAAGATGGCATACTAGAATTCACTTTTTTAAATGGAACACCCTGTATATTTTAACATTATTAAAGATCCTTAACTACACTCCATTCATCCACAGATTACAAAAGTAACCTGTATTGTGGTTTTCGAGTTACAACTGTTTCTGTTAAAAACGTATTAGTGTATTCGTACGCCCAAATGATTTCAAATTTACCAATAAAATTTGTTGTGTGGATTGGTTGAGATTGGGTAACGATGTCAGTAAATTGTCAAACACAATATTCACGGCACACTCCGCACCATAGAAATTATTAATTAATAATTTGTGTGCCATACTACCTCACAGTCCTTGCTATCATTATTATTCAGTAAATTATTTGTGGTACCGGATGTACAGGATGCTCATTAGACTTTGGCAATTCCAAAATAATTTTTCTCGATTTTGTTAAATGGAACACCGTGTATATTATGACTGGAGGTGCTACAGAACTACATTCTACATCAATTCATATTGGGTTTCTCTATATTTATTTTTAGCGGTTTCTACAATAATCTAGAATAATCAAAATTCCAGTGTCAGCTTTTTTTTCATTTCAAAGTAAATTTTAAGTGGATTAATTTAAAGAAAAAGCGGACCCCATAAATAAAAATCAAGGTACGTTAGGTCCGGAGATCTAGTCGGTCATCTAAAAGGACGGTTCCTTCCCAACCATCTCTCGGGATAGCTGTTATTCAGATAATCCCGTGTAGCAATAGAATTGTGTGGCGGTGCTCCGACATGTTGTAACCACATTTTTTCCGGATTTCAGGTGGGATGCCAATAATCATAGTAGTTCATTTTGTAAGAACTCCAAGTACATTAGTCCATTTAAAAGAGGAAAAAAGATGCCTCTGTATCTTGTTGCCAACATCTTTATGGAAGCGTTCGAACAACTTATTATACAACAAGTTTTATTATCTACAACATTAAGCCAAAGTGTTGGTACATGTACGTTGATGACACCTTTGTCATCTGGCTTCATGGACACGAATCTTTAAACAATTTTCTATCGTTTCTGAATTGCCAACGTAATTCCATACGTTTTGCCACGGAGGTCGAATCGGACGATTGCTTTCCTTTCCTGGAAGTTCTCGAACACTAGCATCCTTACATTCCATTTACCGAAATCCCACACACACGGGTAGATATCACAACAACCTCCCACATCATCATGCAACCCAAAAACGCGGCGTTATCAATTCTCTTATCCAAAGGGCTATTTCCATATCTGAACCCAATTCGCTTCCTCAAGAATTGAACCTCGTCACCGAAATTCTGATTCGCAATAGTTATTCTAGGAAAGATATTCAAACTACCATTAACCGCTACACCAACCCTCCTCCACAGCAACTCCACTCATCTAACCTTAATTTCCGTAAGCAAACGTATCTATCCTACATTCATCGTGTCACCGATCAGCAATCATCAAGATCAGCAAGATTCTCTTCGGGAACAACATAAAAACCATCTTCAAACCCAATTTCAAACTCACAGACCACTTTCCCATCAAAGACCCTCATCTAGCAGCCCCCCGTGTCTACCAGATTCCATGTTCGTGCGGTAATGTGTACATCGGTGAAACAAAGTGATCAGTCAACACTCGTGTTACTGGGCACGAGTATTGTACGCGGTTGTTCCGCGTAGTCGGGTCCGAGCTTGCTGAGCATAGACTGGAAACTGGCTACCAAATTCAATCTAACTCTACCCGCATTTTGTCTCGCAACCCTCACTATTATAGTAGAAAATATCCGTGAATCAATAGAGGTCTTCATCCCAACGATTTGAGTCGCGAAGTTGGCTAACCCTTACATCAGACGTGGAAATGCCCCCTAATTAAACTTCCTAGCAACCGCCACGTTTCATTGATCCATAACTTTTCCGCTCCATTGACTCGAAACAAGCCCTATATAAACCTCTCCGGAATTAATAGTCCCCAGTTAGTGTGCAGCAACAACCATGGAACTTTGTTTTTTTTGCATAAATCTTGAGACCACGGAGATTTAGCTATGTTGCCATGCTTTCATGCTTAAAAAAATTACTATGGCTATTTCCAAACACCGTATATACACTTCAAATCTAACGAATGGTCCGCTCAACATCCAAAGTAAATCCTATCCATTCGCAATTACTATAAAAAAAGGAGAAAATAAACAGTAGATATCTGTATCGTTCAACCGAAACCACAATCGGACAGTTTAATGCGAACATGCAAATGCGATCGCGTTCGAAACTGACGGGGTTGTCGGGGAAGGAGGAGGGTACATGTACCGTGTTAACCCGTTAGCCCTGGCAGTCGGCTAGTCAGCAGTCCGTGATAGAAGCGCGACTCTAAATTAGCTAATTTCAATAGCAGATTACAGTTTCGGTAAACTGTAATTAATGCATTTTACCGTAATGAGGTATAGATCGGCTGTCGATTTGGCCGTTAGCGTAAATTACCGTCTATTGACTGCCTTTCTGCTTTGTTCTGTGCGTTTTTTTGTATTATTTTGAGCGAATGACAATACGAGATACTGTGTCCGATTTTGCGAAATCTCGTTAGATGTGGAAATAATTAGCGATGTTTGCAATTGTTGTCGCAAAGCTGCTATATGGGAATGATTTGAATTGAAATGAGATTCGAAATATAAAATATGAAATAATTGTATTTTGTTTACAACATACTTTTCCTGTATATCCTAAGCAAACAGTTTTGTAACGATTTTCTGGAATACCTTTTAAATATTGCAGATATAACATGAACCTAAAATAACTTAATTATTCCTATCAGATGACCCTGTGAATTTCTTAATCCTAGTGGCAAATCTTATTACTTCTACTAGAAGACGTTAAAAGTTATATTCGCAACGTAGGTTATTCTTTTACGTGCGGTGACGATGACATCGTGGCTTTGTTGAAGTTAAGGACAGTTGGTGTTGGTAAGAGAATGTTCTATTTGCGGTGCAGAACACCTTCAGTTCATTGTTGTTCGTCATATTCTTCTAGAAGGGCTTTATTATCAAGTGTTCCATAGAGCCCTTTATTGGGGCTCGAACTGTCCATCCCTTATACCCATGACATTCCCCGTACTCCTCACACACATCTCTCGATCTACGCGGATCTACAGCAGTGTATACAGCTGGAAGATCCAGGGACATGTTGACGGTTACTGGTCGATGAGGAGAAGAGCACAGCCGTTAAGTTTGCGAGGAAGAGAAAACCTCCACCAGAAGAAATCTGAATCAATAGCGTCAACATCCTCTGGAGCACGAAAGCAAGATACCTGGGATTAATCTTGGACCAAAAACCAAGCTTGGCACCACACACTGAAAGTTTTTTTAAGTAAGAAATCTACAGATGCTGTTGATTGCAGGAGATAAGCTGGATTTCCTCACCAAGCTACTCCTGTATAGGACCTGCTAGCGACCGATCCTGACGTACGGAGCCCTGACGTGGAAGATCGAAATCATACAGAACAAAATACTCAGGATGTTTCGGCTCCGTGGTTCGTCAGGAACGAACAAATACATCGGGACTTGCAAATACCACCGATAACGCAACACCTTTGAGAACTTGCAACAGGTGACTGGGAGAGAGCTCTGAACTGCCTCAAACCTCTGTTGGCCAGGATCGTCGAGCCGTCTGAAGGATCTAATTAATTAACTAAGAAGGTTATTATCCATCTGGAAAAGCAGAAGAGACCACAGCTACCAAGGAGTCACCGAGAAGTAGATGAAGAGAAAGAAACCTCAAGCAGCAAGAAGTAGTCTGCACATAAGTGATAGAAAAGCTAAAAAGTGAAAGACCAACTTTAGTAAGAGGAGAAGATCCGAGATGGTGACGTTGAGATTTCGTCCAGTGGTGGTGACGTTCATCGATGGCTTGTCATCTCATAACGCTCCGCTTAAAACGCTGATTTCTTTGATTTCAATAGCGCATTTTGGCTGAACATAATAGTACACGTGTCGCGCGGAAATTCTACCGAATCTGTATATTTATGCATGTGACACCACACTTTCAGCCAGTTCCGACAGCTTAAGTTATACGGCAAGGTCTATATAAATGGTCAAAACGTATACTGTGACTCAAATGTTGGATATAAATCCATAACGTAGCAAAATATGTTTTGAAATAAGTGCTGCAGCAACGTCAACAAGTTATACAAAAGCACATATGTTTAGAACTTCAAAAAAATTTGTAAGTAACTCTGATTGACTTCACTATTTAAACATTCGAATTGTTTTATTTAAAAAGAAAAAAATCACCACAAACTTGAGATTTATAAATTTTTTATCTTGTATCTCACTTAATAAGAAAATTTATATCTAGGCCTATATTTTTTTCTAAATAACTTTAGACTTTAATTAATTGCCTCTTTTCAAAGAAAGATGCATTAGACTTCCATAAAAAATAACTTTTAGCGTGATCCCATAAAAATAGGAAGAGTTATTAATGTTTAATAGCGATTTTTTGCCGGAAAATCAAGATTTACTAAAAGTTCAAATATCTTAAAATTCATTGGACTTTGGACTAAGGTAAATGTGGTTAATATGGTTCCTAAATACCTCACCTATCGGCTGTTCAGAACTTTACATCGTTGTGCCAAACACCCTGTATGTATATCTTTGTATTTATTGTTTATGTGCAGTTTTGCGCAATAAAGGCATATTATTATTATTATTATTAAACTATTTCTGTGAAAGAAAATTCATTCTGTCCTTTTAATATCAAAATTATTATCCACGGGACAAGATTTGAAGAAGAAATATATTGGTTGTGAAACGGGTGCTATATCGAGTCCAAAATATCAAGAATGGACACCGAAATACTTCAATTATATTTGAAGAACGTCAGTGTACAGGTACCGAAATTAAGTATTTTAGTATTAGCCAAATGATCAAATTAAAAGAGAAAATTCAATTTATTTTGAAATTTTAAAAATTCAAATAAATACATTAAAATTTTAAACGATCCAATGTGACTCTGTGTGAGTAATTGATGAGAAGTGAGAAGTAGACTTTTTATTTTATCTTTCCCAGTTATTAAAATTTTAATAGCTGTTGGTTAGGGATTGCGTTAGGTTCTTTGTCTAAAAATTCAAGCGCTGTCAAACGAAATACAATTATTTAAATTCAAATAAAAATTACTGTCTTTCTCGAACATTAGAAATTGTTTAATTTTCCATTCGTTTTCGATTAGCAAAAGAAAATAAGTAGTAGTCATTTATAAAAAACGTTGACCCTGAGATATTTGATTGATTAATTTAAATATTTATGATAGTCTGTAAAGGTTTATTAAATAAGTAAAAATTATTATTATTATTAAAATACAGGATATCGTCTTAATACGCGATGTAAAATATAAAATCAATTTTATTTTCTAAACGGCAGATTTACAAACTAACATTTACTAAGATTTTCTGTTTCTTTTATTGAGCACTATCCATGAATAGAATATAAACACATTGTCTACGAACACCCTGTAATATTATTTTTTGTTTATTATTATCAACTATGCATTTTCATATTTTCCACTACTATACGACTGAGACAGCGTCAATCAAAGAACGCCATTTCGTCTTCTCTGGATGAATTTTAAAAATGACGGTCCGAATAACATGTCGAACATGTTCAACTACACGGGTTAACCGCTTTACTATATCGGTTGTAACGCGCCGCTTCCCATCACCGTCCGTTGTCGCCTGCCGGTGATGTATTGACGTCTAGCAGAGGCCCGTGAACATTTCAATCAAGCGCCGACGATGCCCTCGAGCCTGTCGCGTTATAACCAGCCACTTGCGAGCGAGATCAGGATGGCGACCTCATACATCATATTAGGCGCGTACTTGCCAATTAAAGCCATAATTCGGGCGGATGTCGAATCGCTCGGCTGCTCGAATTTACTCGAATGTTCGGTAATAAATATATATTCCGAAGATTAGGTCGAATAATCTGTTGTGATGGGATATCTAGCATGTAAGAGAAGGCACGCAACGAAAATAAGAAGGGAGATAACACTACAGGAGAATAGCATTCTAAGTAGGACATAAAGATGATATATAGGGCGGTGAAGGATGCTTAACAGCTCGGATTATTATGTTTATAATGCGGCTATATGTAAGATATAGGATCCCTAATTTTTTCTTTCGGTTTTAGCTGTGTTTGCCTGTTAGCTGGATATTGGGGAAAAGGAAAATAAGTAAAATAGATGTGCAATTGGGGTAGAGAGTAAATTTCGGCCAGATATTTTGAATGTTTTATATTATAAATGCATTTAATATGAATTCCTGGATTTTCCTAAGGTTGTCAAATATAATTTTTCGACAGTATTAGGCTTAATGTCTCTAAGGTAAAATACGGAGCTCGTTTAAAACCCTGTCAATAGATAAAGGCTGCTCTGAAGGAACGCACTGCAGCGTTGTCTCTGGATGTCGCCAATATCACGATAAGGGCAGGGAAGATTACCCAAAGAGATCTTCTATTGCTTAACATATTTTGATAAATAGAATCAATACGGGGTTAGTATGTGTGTAATGTAGGTACTAGTGTGTATTAGGTTTAGGTTACTTGTTATCAGTAAAGCGTGACAAACGGTTGCACCCGCAGAGACGCCTGTGAGGGGGGGGGGTGTATGTACGTATGTGGATCCAGAGTTCAGTGATGCGGTAGACATTGAGGAGTTCGGTCGTTCGATTATTTATCGGATTCTCATTGTGTGTTTTCGAAAACATGGGACGTAAACCTGGTGTACCTCTTGCATCGCATGTGAAGAAATATATTTGGCATTTGTGAAATCTCCCAAACATATCCGCGTAGTCAAGCAATTGTATTCGCAAATTCCGCTACTACCTCAGCCTGTATTGACGCGATGGGGAACATGGATCGAGGCAGTATCTTACTATCGCAAATATTATTCTCAAGTGAAAAATGTAATTTTCAAACTCAATTCTTCTAATTCTCAAGCGGTTCGCGAGAGTCAGCAACTTTTTTCCGATTCGGACGTCCAAAAAGAAATAGATGACATTTCCATAAACTATTCTGTAGTGACACAAACTATTTCGCAGTTAGAAGATACTCACTTATCTATACAAGACTCGTTAAATAACATCAACAATTTAGCAACCGCTCTAGAAAGCTCGACGGATCCTATGGGACTAGATGTCGCGCAAAAATTTCGTGCAGTTTTAAATAAAAATCCGGATTTAGAAAAGGTTCGATCTATATCTGGAATTCAAGACTACAGAAAAGATACAGGAGTATTTGAATTTCGCAAATCTTACTTCATTAGATGCGGAACGATCATTTGCAAACTATACGAGAACGTTTTGAGACCGTCGCCGAGGCCTGACCGAATCGACAATGGAAGCATTGCTTATGTTGCAGTACGCTGCGTACCATGGCAGTCGCACATTACCGCAGTGGTCATCAATACGTCAATAAAAGATAATAATCTATTATTTTTTTATTAATACTGTGTCTACTTTTGCGCGGTACGCCCCGGACGGTTCCGTTAGTTTCTTGAACATTATAAATAGTACACGCACACCGATCAATCGATAATAACCGAACGTCCACTCGATTCCTTGTATGTACATAGTAAACACAGCTCCTTTCACGGCGCCTCTGCGGGTGCAACCGTTTGTCACGCTTTAGTTATCAGTGGCTTTGTTCACTGGTACATTTATATTTCTGTCACCGGCGGGTCAAATAAAATATCTATCTATCGATCTATGTCGTCAAAAAAATTGTTAAAAGGTCTGCACTTTATATGGGTACCTATCTATAAAACAATCCATATATACGTAATTTTGTAATTGTATACGTACAAAATTATTTTGATGAAGATGACATAACCACAAAATAACTTGCCTTTGCTGAAATACTTGTTACATCAAAAAAGGAAGAAATATACCAGCAATTAATTACAAAATATGAAAACGGAAAAATCAAAGCATTATTAAATGTGTGGTGAATTGAATCACAATATATTTAAACTGTTAGCATTGGTGTTATTGGCCTTAAAAACGATTTTTGTAATTTCCGTTAAACCCTAATACAAATAGGAATTCCAATATTCACCAATTCGTGACAACTATTTTATAATTTTTTTATACAGAAATTTTAACGTTAATTATCCAATGGTAAAAATATATAAATCCATTATCCTACTTATCTATTATTTTCTTCATTTACATCTCACCACTTACGAACCACCATCTCATATAACCTGAATTAGGACTACGATTGCGATTGCGCAATGGAAATTGCCGACGACGCGCCAAGCGCACGATTTTAACGCACGATTGGTGGAAAGAAGAACAGTTTTAATACTGCTAGATACATACATATTCCAGCCAAACCAATTTTCAATCGGATAGAGGTCTATAATTAAAGAGACCGAAAGCAATAATGGGCTTGCTAAAAATACCCTGTGTGCTTAACTTGAGTTTAACAGAATTAATAAGGCAGAGGAAGATACTGCCGTCCACATACAGTGAGATTGTACAGACTCTCAGGAATAGGTCTCTTAATAATGGACCGGAAATATCTTTAGGCTGAAGGCTACACAAAGGCTGTTAGGTCTATGAAAGAAGAGAAGCTAATATAAACGGTTTAGTGATTGAGGAACCATAATAGATCTGAAAAGGTCACAGTGGAACAGGCCAAGGACCAAACCAATCTTTCTACCTAGGGTAAAAGCTTCAAAACTCCACACTTTATCCAGTAGGTTGTCTCAATAATACAATAACTAAAACAATTCAACTCTGAGTACGTTTTAGTTGACAAGAGGCAAGATAAAAAGAGATTGCGGAAAATCTACGTTACCTAACTGAACGCTATAATAACGTTATCCTTTTAGAGCGTTTCAGATGCAATAAGCGGCTTTCCTCCCTCGGCGAAGTTACACCATAGCTTTCGTACGTGTAAAAAATACAAAACCTCCCGTACAATATCAATATCATAAAGAACCTCTCAAATACCGCGTACCATTATCCCATATTTTCAATTACGTACAACGCTACGGCACGGCGTGGTGCGGCGGCCTTGTATTCGATCCAATTTTGTACTCTCCGGCTACAGGGGCTCCATCTAGCGACTTCATCCGAAGCAATTACCATCTTGAATATATACTTTTTCGTTCGCCAAATGCATGCACATGCTCTGAACGTATGTATCCATTGTTCGTTCTCAATGGACGGCACTTCGTCCCCGTTATAAATGGAAATTAGATTTTGATAACGCGTTCTCCACATTCCGGAATCCCGCTGCACTTCGTGTGAATGCATGCAGGTAATGGTGGTCGCGGTGGTGAAGAGTAACGTAAACATGCTCGAAAATATCCAATTTTTACGCCTATTGATCGAAACGAAGGTCCCGCCATCTATAATATATATTAGAGAGGTTAAACGGGAGGGTGCATATTCAGTTATGGAGTTAAATTTTCCTATGTTTCTGTTTAAACTCTAGTACAATAATCTTTTGAAAAATTAACAAAAACATTGAATATGTACTGATGCTGATGTTTGAAATCCTTTAGAGAATATGCAGTTTTGGGTCTTGGTTTTTTGAGAAACATACCTTTACCTAAATAATGATATCATTTCAATCCGAGGAACTGGATACGATTATCAAATACTTAAACTAGATTCATAACTCGAAGAGGAACTAGGAATTTTTGCCTTGAAGTGGGGTAAAAATTCTATTAATCTGGTATAAATGCACATGAATCTCTTTGAGAAAGTTTTTTTAAAAGCAGATTCTTGGCATAATATTTTGCTGTTATGATATGCTCATTCGGTTCAAAATTGGAGACTAGTGCACAATTTTGGAATCTTCAAATGTTAATTTCTTAAATGATTTTCAAAAATTCATTCATCCAAGCTTCATGGATAAGGTAGATATATTTTGACAAAAATGCAGCAGTAATTTTAATTTCAAAAGCTACACTTAATTACCATTCACAGAACAAGAAGGTGGGAGGTTCTACCGGGCCAAAAATCGTTTGCATCCCAAAATAAAGACGCTGCTAAACAGGACTTGTTTGGGACCAACTGTCATTTACGGAATTTTCTCATTGTCTACTGTCAACGATTGTCAAAATGGAAGTAACACCGAACAGAGTGCTTAGAAGCATCGCTGGAGGGCTTGATTCATTAGAAATAAACAACTATGAAGAGACCTCAACATGTTGAACAATACAGAATACAGTAAGGAACTGTCCAAGGGAAGGTGGCAGAGAGCCAGTATCTCGGATAACCCTTAGTTCAGCTCAAAATACATTTGTATAATAATCTCCCCTAATTTGTTTGCGAAGAGTTATTTAATACAGGATCCTCTTGTGGCTGTGGAATATTAACCCATAGACGAATCTAGGGGACACTCCCGGATCTACAGACCGTACAATTAATTAATGAACTTCGATAAATTAATCTTTTTCCTTGTTTATAACATTACAGTAAATATGTTTGGGTCACATATAGAACTTGATCTTTGAGCAACGCAATAAGTCAATACCCTTTTTTAAATTGCAACTCTCAAATATATTTGAGTCTTTTAGAATAGAGAGTGGAATTGTATAAGCTTTCGCGAAACCATTACTTAAAAAAAAAATAAAAAAAAATAGAAAAGATAAATATAAAATAAAAAACGAAAACACAAATAAAATAACAATAAAGTACAAGTAAAAAAAGGTGATAATAAGATAACTTGAAAAACTTGAGAATAAATCAACGGAATGTAGTAATGAAATAAATGTAAAAAAAGGAAAAAGAAAAAAGCGTTTTCTTCCGTTAACGACCTAAAATCAAAAAAAAAAAAAGCAATTTCTATTAAAGTAATTAAACCGAGGACAAGAGAAAGAAAAACATTCCAGAAATTATATTGGCGTTACACAGCGAAACGTCAAGTTTAAATAAAATTCCACTTAAAAATGTTGCTTATTCTAAAATTTTAAAATCCTCTTGAAAAAGTACAATGGAATTCCCGAAAATAATAAATTACGATTCCAAAATACATTTTCTTAACCTACTTTCTTCGATTCACGCGAGAGATATGCTGCAGAGACAGTGTACTAAAGTACATCCGCGAAAATATAGATTTCGGTTCATTTATTCGCACCATTTCGGTGGTAATACGAGCTTCCATCTTCTATATATTTTCAGCGCCGAAGAATATGTGAAGGGAATCGGAAATATGTCTCTACACAGTTCTTAAATCTGACGATAAATTCGCCTCGAAAAATTATACGCTCGTTTCGGATTCTCTCCGCACCGAGCCGAAATAATGACTACCTTCTGTTTTTCCGTCTTATTTCTTCTCTTGTTAGCGGGCTGGCGCGGCGAAGGTCCTATATTAATGGCCACCTACGATATCTCGCGCCGAAAGCTTCTGATGATTGGTTCCTTACGTCCGGAAGGGATGGTCGATCACGTTCTAATTTATTACGTTGGCAGCTTTTTTGTTCTATTTTTCGTTTCAAATGAAAGATGGAACGTAATAAATTATGTATTACAAAGCCCAATTAGATTTTATCCCTGGTCAAGGGACCTTTCCTATACGCTCAATGGAGTTCCAAAAAGGTAGTTTTCGAAAATATTGGTTGAGGGAATCTATAACTTGCGTGTGGTCATTTAAATAAGGGTGTCAACTTGGTAAGATGTTGATGGTACAATTAATAATAATTTATTTCCAACAGGTCACAATCCAAACACAGAAAATTTAGAATAATAATAATAAGAGGTAAAGTTATCATCATAGGATATAACCCTGTAAAATATTTTCATATCATCTGCAAATAACCAAACTTCACATTGCAAACAATTGACAATGACACTAATAAAGATTGAAAAGAGTACAGGTCCCAAGTTTGACCTTGAGGAATGCCAGATGTTGGGTAAAATGTGTGGGATTTATGACCTCTGCGCTCTACAAACTGTTTTCTGGAAAATAAGTATGATTTTAATAGCTTCAATAAATCGGAGGACGAAACTATAATCTTCTAACATTTGCAGTAAAATATTGTGGCCTATTTGATCGAATGCCTTTTGGAAATTAATATATACAATATCAACAGAAAGTTGACGTCACTTCCGGTGACACCAGAAATATAATTGAACTACCGATAACGGCAAAAATGGGTTCACAAAAAATAGCAATCGACCTATTTTTTCTAGAAACGCTAGCAATAGGTATGATAACACCTTGTGTTGTGCTCATTACTAAGGTTCGACAAACGAGTGCAGCGTCAGAGGTGTATCGCACAAAAGTAGGTACGTGAGATACAGTATTATTAAAAAATAATATATTGTTACCTACTATTGACGTCCTGATATCACTGCGACAAAATGCTACTGCCCCGGTGAGCCAGGTTGTTGCAGGGGACATCAGGACGTCAATAAAAGGTAACAATATATTATTTTTTAATAATACTGTATCTCACGTACCTACTTTTGCGCGATACGCCTCTGTAGTATTTTTTACTTGAATATTTATTTGACTACAATGAAGGTTTATTATTTTCTTGTAATTTATCTAGCGATCTATCACTTATTACTTATGACTGGTAGTACATATCGGATGGTTCGTTCTATTAATATATGTATAATAAGACGTGATTGATGACAGCACGTAACCTCTCTTGCGTCATCGGCAATATAGATCGGGCGTCCGTAGGCACAAGAGAGACGGGAAACGGAGTCAAAAGAGAGAAAATTGTACGGGACTTGCGAAAAAGAGCGACCCAGCTGAAAAGTTGTGATCGGGCTATAACGAAATCATGCTGAACGCTTCGCCGTTGTCCGACCGATACCTCAGATTTAAAATACCTTATCGGAGAGTAGACAAACAAATAACTTTTGATTATCATAAGCGCAGGTATCGATTAGTGAGAGTGGGATAGCATGCATACGAAACACAGCTTGCAATCTAACGACAGTACTTTTTAGAACTTCCTAAGGAGCGCATGGTATTAGTTATTATTAATTGATTAAATATATCGTGTTCACTTTTCTTCATTGATATTTATAGGTTTAAGAAGGTACTCAAAGCGTTGCGGTAATTTGCTCCAACAGGCCAGAAAATTCTTCATCTTCTTCCACCTGTCGCCCTTACCGAGCATAGTGCACTTTTTAAAGGTGTTTCTATAGCAGATTCTCCATTACACTGACAGGGCTGCTATTCCTGCGCAGTGGCAGGCAAGAAAATATGCAACAAAATTATTAAGAATAGCTTATGACAGTATATAATGTAAAGAATTAATTGTAAGAGTCATCATAACTAGTGGAATAAACAAATTGCTATTACTGTCATTAGTAGATATTTTATAGAATCCGGCGTACATTATTTGTTGCTAAAATAAGGCACATCACGATCGTTTAAAATTGCTGGAAATGAAATATTACTACCTAAATGCAAATGTTTAATTAATACAGAGCATTATTAAATATTGAGACACACTTGGTAATAGGATGATTATCTAATATTGGCATTTCAATTAATGCTTTAACTGTCAATTAAATCGTGTCCTGAATATAATCAAATTAGCAAAATTGATTCCCCATAGTAGTATTCGTTAATATTACTTTGATATGGTTTCTCGTCTGTGAGACGTCAATGTCTTTGCAATAGTATTTGTTTCAAATTACGTCACTTTAATAATTTGTGCAATTTAATTAGTTATGTTAATTTAATAGGTTCATTAAAGTATTAATTGTTGATCCTTTATTTGATATAATTGATTTCGGCTTAGTTTTATTGACGTAGCTGTCAATATTTAATAAACACTCTCTATACGGTACAAATATAACTGGCACCTCCACCAAAATTGTGTATCGACCTGCGTAATTTTAACATTGAGTGTATTTATTAAAAGTCTTGCACTTTTTGGTACCCTCTATTTCAAAATTGTTCTCCACGTCTCTCCTTCTCCTTCCATTTCGTTTTATTTCTCATTTACGCGACGTTAATAGCCGCAATGGCGAGAAGTTGCGCGCGCCAGTTTGCAGTAGACATAAATTACTTTCCACAGACTTTATGTGACGACTTTCATACCCGGTAATTGTCTGCCTAAAACGTACTTACTGCATACAAACAGTTTAGCGAATCAATAGAATACGTCTTGTAAGCAACCGTTAGTTCTAGCTTCAATTCGTACTTAACCTGCACTAGTGTCTCGTGTCTTCCACGAGCCAAAGACCTATAAAAAGTGACAAATTCATTAAATTGAAAACGTTATACTGCTGTATATAGGATCTCAAGGATCTTCCCGTCTGTCTACTGCATTTGCGGCGGTAGTTCCGAAGAATATGTAGTATGTATGTTGTAGTTTTAGTAGTAATAGATGTCTCGCAGGCTCGACGTTTGTAGTTCGGAGTTGGGAGCAGTTCTAGAGCATTTATAACGTTGCCTTCTCGTTTAGGATGGGGCGATGTGGAATTGTCGCCTTCGAATTGTACGAACATAAGTATATACCATGTGCAGTAGCGCGTCTATATTGAGAAGTGTGGTCGCGTCTCGTTTTGCGGACCGTAGAACTTTATAATTGAATTGCCAGTGTGTGTGCTGGTGACGTTAGTTTTTCTTCGACGTCGTTTGTCGTCTTATATACTGGATTAATCATTTAGCGAGTTCAAACTCGATAAAGTCTCATATATATCTCTTAAATCGATAGCAGCTAAAACTCTAAATTGAAATTGTATGATGGAAAATGTTACGGGTATCGTACCAAAAGATACACTGTGCCTCAGATGGAGTTGACAAAAGGAAAAAAATATTATTAATTTTACGACGAAGAGTTATTCTTTATGAAAAAAATTCTTTACAAATAAATTAGCTTATAGTGAAATAAACCGAGATCAAATGCGTAAAAAATACGTAAAAATGCCTCAAGTGAGAAGTGCTGTTATTTATTATTTTAGGCAAAATCCTTATCAAAGAAAATTGTTTGTAATCCAAAATTAAACTTAAATACAAAAGTTTAAATCGGAATTTTGAATTTTATGTTTTCATTGTTTTTATTTTAATCCATTTGCAAAAATTCAAAAACTAACAATGTGTATGACAAACTGCAATTTACGATATTGTCATTATTGATCTGACAAACGTCATTGTGTCATATTTACATTTGTTCATACTTTTGTCTTATGGTTCCGTTGATTTTTCTTAAGTGTAACCAATGAGAGAACTACTTAATTAAGTGCTATGGAAACGTCTCTTATCGATGTGCAATTGATCCTTTTCGAGCAAATTTCCCTTACACAATTGTATCACTCGTAGCATTACATAAACTAGTCAAAGAAATTGGATTAAACTGGAACTGTTCTGGATATCAAAAAACCTAAGAAACAGTACAATGAAGGCGACGCAATAACAGTTTTGGCAATTGATTCAATAACAGACACCCCGAAATTATCTTTGAGGAAACATTTACAGTGATTCCAAATAAATGAAATTCATTTACAAAGAATTTATACAGAATAAAATGTTCTGCCTTTTAAACCAGCATTCAAACAAACCCTTGAGAATCGAGATGAAGAGAAGCGATTGGACTTCTGCTTGTTTGTTGGTAGAAATTACTTCGTGGATAGTTCCCACGGAATGTTCTTTTTTACTGATGAAGCAACCTTTTGCACCAACAGTCATGTTTCATTACAAAACAAAATGGCCGTTTTTGTGTTTTTGAAAATCCAAAGTATGCCATTCACAAATGAAGTCAACGTTTTCAAAAAGTGAATGTTTGGTGTGGAATTTTTTATGATCAAATTGTTGGCCTACATTTTATTAATGAAAATTTAAATCAACATATTTATCTGCGTGTTTTGGAGGATTTTCTGTTACAATTTCTTGACACTTTGGAGCCAAAAATGCGACGCAATATTTTTTGGCAGCAAGCCGGTTGTCCTGCTCATTCCATACTTCTGGACGGCAGTGGTTGACAAATCACTTCCGAGAAAGATGAATGGGAAGATTTGGTCCAATTAATTTTCCTACTGGATCCCCTGATCTTACACCAATTGTTGTTCTCTTGTGGGATTTTTTAAAACAAAAGATTTATGCAGATGACCTACTACATGATCGCAAGATATTGAAAGTACGAATACCAGCAACGATTCGTAGAGTCTATGGTGCATCTACTGCACCATCCATACTATCAGGAGTTACTGTCAGTTCTTGTGGATTCAACTTAAAAGCATAAAATTAAAAATTCTTACTTTAAATTTTGTATGTAAGATTAATTGTTACCACCGTAATTAAACCAATTCTCTATTTTTTTGGAAAATAGTGATATGATGTTCCTAATTATTATAAGTTTTTAACTCAGATTACCTCAATAGAAGCCTATACCCTAAAAAATGACAAGAGACAGGAGAAGGAAACACAATGAGAAATAACCAGGTAATAGCACAGCTGGGAACGGTATCCAAACCATTGAAACAAAGGCTTTGTTAAACAGTGAAAAGATGGAAACATATTATGAGAATATTTTAAAATAAAATAACAAAAAAAAACGCTACATGCAAAGTATAAAGTATAAGGGATGCAAAGTATAAAGGATTATAAAATAAATAAAAAAACAATAAGAACGAATAAGCAGAAAGCGTGAATGGCAGTAGAAAGGTCAATAAAGCTAGCAATAGGGAAAGAACTCTGATTCAAGCGCAAGGTGTGAAGATGATAAAAGATCTGAATCTAAGAAAGAAGAAAATAAAGAATTGGAAAACCAAATCCAAGACCAAGAAATTGTAGAATGATCCAACTAAATTTACAGCTCTAAAATTCGAATTTGAAAACAAATAAAGAAAACCAGACTATAATTGAATCGAAGATTTTAAGATTCGTATATAAAGCAAACTTTAAATTCCATAGCATTCTTTATTACCTACCACAAAACGCAGTGATATCTTATTTCCTTTCATTTCCTTCAGAATTTCCATTTTTTTCTCATTGTGAAATTTTTAATAAACCAACTCACCACCATCTGCATAGATACCTATACAGTACCTACAAAGAAAACCAAGAAGAGAAACCATTTAATAATAAAAGTGCATGCGATCCCACTTCTAAATTAAAAACGAAAAGAGTCTCTTTTTTCTGCGACCAAAGGAAAAAGATCTCGTTGCAAAATATCGAACCTTAGGCGAAATGAAGACGTCTCTTGCCTCATGACGGTAGCACGCCCTATCGAACGGAAAGAAAAAAGGCGAAGGCGGCCAGAATAAGGGGAAGCGAAGGAAAGCTTAAAGGTTTCGCTGCTCCTATTTCGACGGGAAATGAAACATGTCATGTATATGATATCGGTTGACACTTCGCTAACGTTTGATGAATAAGGGCCCCAACTGAACCCTGATACTGCTGCCTTCGATACGACTTTATAGGCAACATAATCGTAGTAGGCAGTTTACTAACGCGAAGCAAGGAAGCAAAGTGGGAAAATCAACATATCGCTCGTTTCTAAGTTGAACGTTTGATAGGTTATGATTTAATCGTGATATCTAGCAATACTTCGATGTAGAATAAAAGATTGGAAATTGATTTTCTCTCAATAATATTTGCAATAGCCCCTCTATTCCCTGGTTAAAGAGATGTTGAAAGATTATTAGAAAGAAAAAAAAAACAAAAGTAAAAGCTTTTGTTGATAGGACTACAAGCGTCTTCTTTCATTGTAAAAAAGATTTGAAGTATGATTGAAAGAAAGCCATGGTAACTAGGATTTGTATTACGATAGAATGCAGATGCATGGTTAAAATTAACAACAATGTATGAAAATGCAATATTAGTTGTTAGGGATGAAAGAATTTCAGAAAACTGTATTATTAGTGACATACAAAAGCTATGGTGACACAGAACATCAGCAAGCTGTATTAAAATGTTTCATCAACCTATTATGTTCCAAAAGTAAGATAGTTTTAAGCTTCAATTCTTCAAAGGTACATTTACAAAACATAAAAAGCAAAAGAAAAAATTTATTTTGCTTTGTATTAGCTAAAAAAGTGTTGCGGTGGAGATATCGCTAGAACTTACTACTTTGCCAATGTGTACTCTAGAATGAGGTATAGAATCCTATGGTGGGGTTTGAATATAGCTACAAATAGAGTTTTCCTTCTGTAAAAAAAGCTCGTAAAATACTATACAATCTTAAATACAAGTAATGTTGACATTTTATGCTCTCTATATTCTGCATTTGTTATGTGATGTTTGAAAATTTAAAGTCGGATTCATTTGCAACGCTGCTTATGGCTATGAAGTTTGGAAAACGGATTTCTCCACTACATGGAACTGGTATTATTCCAAAAATGTCTATATTACCTAGACAGTAAATTAGATAATCATTTACCACTATCAATAAGAATTCTTAGAACCCAGAATGAATTTAGGATGGTCACCTGCTGGATGACTACTTTATGTCAATGTTGCGCAACTCATAGACATACACAACATTTTAAGCTATTAAATATTGAAGTATTGTAAATTTTACAACGTCGAACACAACTGTCATCCCAGCACGTACAGTGAATTCAGTAGCTCATTTTCTGAAGCTCCTACTCCTTCCCAAGCCTCCGATCTTTGGAGTGGGGGTACTAGGAAGCTTATTTAACTCTAGCCAGCGACAAACGTGAGGTTACGGGGAAGGAACCTCTTCAGTTCGATTTCTCCATTTCGTAAATCCTTAAAATTAATGAAAAATGTTCCTACAACAAATAACAGCGTAAATTCAGGGATATTTCGAGCATAATTTCGTAAATTAAATATATTTCATGTTCTTGTCAAGAACGTTAGTAAGTTTTATTATTATTGGGTTGTCAGTGGTATTTTGTAGCATAGAGTAATATATTTTGAATCATCTAGTCGCGTCATTGCACTCATTTCATTAAGCCACATTTATAAATAGGTTTATTCATCAAAATTCATCGTTAAATTGTACTTGGAAAGGGATTATCAAAATTTGCCGTGGATAAAACGATCGTCATCGCGATTAAAATAAGGGAGAAGAGGGACGCCAATTGATTTTCTTACTTTGAGTCAAATTTTCATCGAGGTAACTCATGGGATGATCTTTGCAATGGCAAAGATATTAGCTTACAAAGGAGTATACACGAGAGAAGCCGGCTTCTTAGCGCAAGATAAAAAGAAATAGGCCAAATTTGCATATGGAGATAGACAGTAAAGAATGTGTAAACGTGAAGATTCGGGTAGAAGAGGCTATAAATTATACATTATATACGTTGGGCGCCAAATTTGAAATGACCTAAATGTGGGAAATTCTTGAATAAACTGAGGGCTCGGAAGTGTTTTAAAACACTCTTTCGGCAATTCAAATGAACTTTAATATCAATTAATGGAATTTAACGAAGATTAAAATTGAAACTTGAAAACTAACCTGGATGAAAGAAATTGTAGAATAATTTAGAATAAGTAGTATGTTATGCAAGTCCTATAAAATCATCATCAAATATTTGCTAATTAAATTGCATTCTCATGCAAGTCCTTTCCTTCCATGCACCTACAAGACACGATATCATCGCTCTAGGGGCCATTTTAACCAGTACGTCTTAAAAACGCAATGTTCCTTATCTGATACATTCAAATATAAACTCTTCCGTTTCAGTTTTAGTGCTCTAATGGTTTTTGTTTTACGGCTTTAACGCTAGATGTCGTGATACTATTGAATCTCATTAACGTTAATGAAACATCATGTCTCAACAAAAATATCAGTTTTTAAGCACTGAATAATATAATTTATAAAAGAAATTATTCCAAATTAATCAGGAGGACGCCACGTTCAGCTAACCAGTTAATTTACGAAGAAAAAGAACCCCTCCGTTTTGAATACATCCCTTATATCGGCTTGGCTGGAACTGTCGCCTCGTCGACCAACTAAAACCCTGAAAGCTCCGGTAATTACCGGAAAATTTGCAAATCCTGACTTCGCTTAAAGACGGATGTGCATCGAAGCGAAATTCAAAAACTGCCATAATTAATTTCGTTACGCTTGAAAGGGACGAAAAATCCATTTTTATTAATACCCTCAAACTGAAACTTCTCCGTACTTCTTTTTTCCGGTGCAAATTCGACTTTATTCGATAGTAGAGAGGAACTGTTGGGAGATACGTGTGACGTTCCAATTAGAATTCGAAAGACGCTTCTTTTTTGTTTGCTAGAAGTTATTCACGAACCTTTCTTCCTCATTCTTTCAATTTCTCTTTTTCTTTTCGAGTCGATTCTTCAATTACTACGAATGGGCAACGAGCAGAAACGAAAGCAAACACGTTGGTGTTAATATTGAAACCATGTTCGACTTCGTTTTGGTGTCTGGGCGCGTGGGATGGTCGCAGCAAAAAAGCAGACGTTGAAAAAGAGGTTTGAAAGATTGAAAGAAAAGTGTCTGTATAAAGGGATATATTCAAGAGTTATGGTTATCTATGCACGTACCATATGTTGCCTAATTTATGGGTCTTTTTTTGGTTGAAAAGAGATGTGTACTTAGTATATATTCAAATTTAGAGTTTTTGTTTTCTCTTATTTTGGTAAAAGCTAGATAGAATTAGATCCTTCTTTGATCTCTTAAAATAAAGGACTGGATAATTTCTTCTAACTTTTCATTCTTTATAAAGAGTTTTGGTTATTTAGAAAAGGATTTTATGATAATAGAGTAATAGAATATTTGACTTAAAATACTGTAAAATATTCACAAATTATTTTGTTTCTATGTAAATCTAGGCAAAAGAATATATATATTTAATTTTATGTATACCATAATTAATGTTCGACATTACAGTAGGGATAACTCAGACCGACACATTTTACTTACCGTTCAACGTTCGCTGGCATGAACGTACTTTGGTTTAATGGATCGACAGTGGAAATTGTGAAATTTAAATATATACATGCTTATAAATTTAAAGCACAGTAGAAGTTATTACAATTCAAGTCAGTGATTCTTATGTTTGAAAACAAAAGCGAAATTAACTGTGGCTAGAATGGTATGTTTTTAACTTTCTGGTGTAAAGTGGATCCTTTTTGAGATTAGTGTATCCTTAAACAAGAAAAGTATTTCGCAACGCCTCAACTAGTGATTGAGGCCTAAACAAAGCCCGGAATTAAATTGATATAATTTAGAATCATCTGAATCATAAATGAGATTTTTTTGTTGCAATAGATCCCCAACTGTCTTTATATTTTATTTTTAAAAAATACATATTAGTTGCAGTTCATTCATAAGTACGCCGGGCACAATCGGTCTTCGCAACAAAATCGGATCAGTCGCATGGGCCGCGGATTATAAATAGTGTACGTGTGATTCACGGCCGACATAAGTGATATTTTGAAATCATTACCCCGGTGTAAAAAATAAAAGCTGACTCAATAAAAATGTTTGGTAAATAAAGCGAATGTGGTAACACTGATAGTAATTGTCAAAACATTTGAGGTTAGTTTAATGTAGCAAGTGCTTGTGAATAAGTTGCAGTTTATTTGAATTCGATATCTTTTTCCGAAAAGCTTACAGAATTTTTTGAAAAGTTGGTCAGTGTGAAATGGAAGTGACTCGAGCACATTTTCGTGCAATGATGTTGTACGACTTTCATTCAGGTTTAACCTTCAATGAATCATTTGCTCGTTTGCAAAATGCGTTTCCTGGAGAAGCCCCAAGTCGGATGACCGTGTTTAACTGGTTCAAAGAATTCCAACAGGGAAGATCATCTCTTGAGGATGAAAATCGTGGAGGTTGCCCTGTTTCAGCAATAACTTCAAGTCACATTGGTTGCCGTTCGTCGCATGATTGAAGAAGATCGTCGGGTGACCTACAGTGAAATTCGGGCAACTCTTGGCATTGGAATGACTGCAATTCAGACAATTCTTCACACACATTTAAATGTGAAAAAGTGTGTTGTCGTTGGAGACCACATTGTTTAACAGCTGATCAAAAAGAAGTAAGGGTCGACTGGTGCCTAGAAAAACTTGAACGTTATCATGAAGGTACGTTTAAGGCCGTTTATAATATCGTTATAGGTGATGAAACATGGATCTACTGCTATGATCCATTAACAAAGCAGCAATCTAGCCAATGGATGTTTCAAAATGAAATGCGACCCACAAAAATGAAACAATCACGAAGTTGTGCTAAACAAATGATTGCCTCTTTCTTCAGCCGTACCGGTTACATTTGCTCTGTTCTTCTAGAGAATACGAAAACAGTTAACGCAGAATAGTATATCACCATTTCCTTGCCAACATAGTTGTCAAAAGCTCAGGAAAAACAAATTGTGTTACACCATGACAACGCTCCCGTACACTCTGCCAAGTTGACAACGGAGTTTCTTAGCTCTGCTGGGATAAAATTAATGTCTTTCCAACCATTTTTTAACACCACAGGAAGCTGTTAATGCATTTGGAGAGCATGTTAGTGCAGTGTCCAAGGAAACCTGGGCCACCTGTTTTACAGAATGGTTTGAGAGGATGTCAAAGTGCGTTAAATGTAAAGGAGAGTACTTTGAAAAAGAATAAATATTGTTCGTTTTTATATTTTTTGTTCTTATCCTGTATTCAGAAACATACAGTGTGCTCCTCGTATATGCACACGTTGAAGTGTTTTTATTGCCATTCTTAGTTTTTTTTTTTGTTTGAAAACGACATTTGTTGTATATATTATATGTAATGTAATAACCGTGAAAAGTAAACCAAGTTTTTTCAAAAATCTGTTGTACTTAATACCGTAACAATAAATAATAATATCATAAATAAACGTAACTTCTTAAGAGTGTGAATAGGACTGTTGAAAAACTTGCGCCATCAGGTATGTTTCCTTTTATTTTCCTTGCGTATAATTACGACGAACGCTGCGAAGGGTGTATGGGAAACTGTTGCAATAAGTCAATAATTTCATTCGCTGAGGTAGCTCGTGTCGATTCATCTGCATACATCGTGGGCGCGGCAACCCCACTTCTAACCTGGCGCGAAGCTCTCTGTGCCCGGCCTATTCATAAGTCACCATCTGTTTTACTAGACGAAGCAAAACCTCTTCAAATAGTTTTTGTCCCCCGTGCAAAAAAGATCAGCTTGAAGAAGCTAGGGTCTTACAGCACAAATGGTTGTACAGTGGTCACCTATAATGGATTACATTTGACTAACATGGTCTTCCAAAATGAACGATTTTTGTATTAGGTTCCAATTTTAGAGTACATAATTTTCTTGTAATTTTACCATTTCTTGGTTCTGGACAAAACTGGTACTGTGTTTAATTATTTCGAAAAAACGTTCAGAAATAAACTTGATTTGAAACACAGTGTGAAGGATGCGGAATTTTGGTAAAAATGTACTACCGAAGTACAGTTGATTGATTACAATTTTGAGCCCACATATCAAGTGACAGTGTGGTGTAATTGGCATTTGTGAAATCGGTCTACTACAATTCCGCAAAAAAGGTGCATACGAGAGTAGTCTGAAAAGTTTCTAGCTTGACACAGAAACAATTGTTTTGTCATATTCAGCTCTATTTTTCGACATAGTCTCCTTTTCCCAGCGATGCTCTCATTTATTTTATCCGTCCAAACGGTAACCTTAATTTGACGGTGGTTTAACACCATTTGGTGAATCTTTCCGTTGTTATCAGTAGTGGTTACCGTTTTTGGCCGTCCCAAACGTTCATCATCAACCAAGTTGGTACGACCACGCTTCAATTCAGCTGCTCAAAATTTTACTGCGACAAATGATGGTCGGAGTCAAAGTATTTGTTTGGTATGCTCATTACAGAGGCTGGAGGCTCTCTGACATGAGTGTATAGTAACAATCGACAAGTCGTTTGTATTGTTTTCAAACTTTTACCAGTTGTGACTTAGGAATATGTGTTACCAAGTAGTTATCAAAATAAAAGTAAATAAAAGATTCAATGACCAATTGGATGGCATAAGCAGTACATTTTAAGGATTAATGGTAGAAACTATATCGTGTTTGCCAGAGAAACAAGACGATGTCTACCTCAAATTAGTTTTCAAGAGATGAATTTAGAAATCTTATAGGATCGCACAGGAAAGACTTTTTTCAAATAAAACTGCATGACGAAGTAGATAATATTAGATACCTTTAATTCATGACCGTACATTCCTTTGTATTACCGCCTACGCATCCCTCGCACACAACCCCAAGAATCCTACACGATCTTTCCACAGACACATCACGTTAGAATGTTGGCTCTCTCTTTCAACCCTACCTAACCTTACGTCCTACTTTTTCTCCTAGTTCCCCGTTCAAAGCAACTCATTGTCTTCCTTCGAGATTGCCAGTCCGTCTGAGGCATAAAATTCCGAACCGTCACTGTTTGCCAGATAGTTTAGAAAATTTCGAGATTCCTCAGACATCACGGGGAGAACGACGTAAATGACGACGTAGTGCCTCCAAAGAAGCTGATGGGGTGAAGCTGAAAGTTTGTCGAAGTAATTTCAGACGTCGACGTTCAGGATGGGGTAAGGGACGTGGTGGTGCGATCATTCTAAATGATGAGGAAAAAGAGGCTGATGTGGTGGTATACAATCAATGGCAAAACTCAAGGATTGAGTTATTGTTTTTAATTGCTACTGCAATTAAACTGAGTATGTGGCATTGCCATTGTGATTTTTTATTAATTCTGGTGCTTTTATTAGCATTCTACGTGCAATTTTGGTCAAGATTCTTACGTCATGTCTCGTGAAAATGAACGTGCCACTGTCGTCGAGTTGCACAAGGCGGGGATGAAGACGGCCGACATTATTCGCATAACCGGTTTTAGGTAAAGCACTGTCTACGACACCGTAAAACGGTTCAAGGAGACTGGAGGGGCTGCAGACAGTCCTCGAAGTGATCGCTTAATTACTGCAACTACTTTAGAAAAAGTCAACAGTCAAAAGTCCGTTGCTAAATTCGATTGCAATCAGGAGGTTTAATTGATTGATGCGCGCAAAATGGCGAACGAGCTCGATGTCGATGAAAAAACCACTTGGAACATCGTCAAAAGGAAGCTGAACCCCTGTAGCAACAAGATCACGCGCGTCCACTCCCTCAACGACGCAATGAATGTAAAGCGGTTGCAGAAATCTCGCCTAATGCTTCGCTTGGTCGGTGGTGGTCGTTTGTAGAAAGTGTTCTTCATGGAGGAGAAGATTTTCACTGTCGAGCCGCATGACAATCGCCAGAATCGTCGCCAACATCTCTGGAAGGGTCAGCAGACGACCATAGCTGCGAAAACCATCGGGAAGGTTTTCATCCCAGCAGCAGCAGCGGGTTCTTCGGGACGTGCTTAAGCCGTGGCTGGATTCACGCTTTAACAGAACTGGACACCAGCGCATTCCGCCCAATCCACTATCGCCGTCTACGAAGAGTTGTTTCCGGGATTTTGGAGCAAGGAAGTTTGACCGCCAAATTCGCCCGACTTGAACCCAATGGAGTTTTCGGTATAGTCCAACTTGGAACAAAAATTCTCAGAAACAGGGCACGTTACCGTTGACGCCCCCAAAGTGGCTTTGATGCCGGTCTGAGACGAGATTGCGGTGGAAGAGTGCACGACCATCACGGGCAGTGCATTGAAGCCAAAGGAGGCAATTTTGTGCATTTTGTGCGAATGTTTTTGTTTTAATTCATTTTTATTAAATTATTAAAGGTTGTTATTTGTTTAGTTATGTGGATTTATTTATTTATACAAGATTTTTATGCTGTTGAAATACTTTAAAAAAATTCCAGGAACTTTTTCCGCACCCTGTATTATTGTTGTTCCTTCATAAATATGTAATTCTTATTTCCCAGCTTCCAAGAAAATTATATTAGTTAAAGCACAGTATGAAGCAGTTACACAAGACAACTAAAGTTAAAGAACTAAGAAGCAAAACCTAGCAAAAAGAAAATCAAAGAACCATCAAAGAATGACCAAATTAGCTTTTACACCAGAAGATTTTATAATTATTATCTTATATCATTCCTTTTACTGAGATTGTATATAAATGTATATAAAATGAAAGAAAGTAGGAAGAAAGGAGGGGATAAGAAATGGAGCTTTTCTGTGAGTGAGGTTTCTACCTTTCCAAAAGAGTATGAAGGAAGGGAGTCTCGGACCGTTATTTGATAATCAAGTTTGGTAAAATATTGGGCATCGTAGAGGTATGAAATTCCTTCTCTATCCCCTCTATTTATTCATCCTAATTTGTCATTTATCCTTTACGATTGCTTCTACAAACAAGTTTTTTTACTGACATACAGATACTTTTTTAATAAAAAAAGAAAATATTATTAATATCTCAAACAAAATTTGGCTTTATCTTTGTGTTGATTTTTTAGCCTACATGACGTTTTAATAATTACATCTATCTGTGGAAATGTTTAAAAAGAAACAATATTTTGTTTTTCCTTCAACCATATTGCAAACACTACAGTATCGGCACACTCTGCACCACTCAAGTTATTTGATTAATTCGGAACAATTGTGTCGGGAATTCTCGAATTCCCATTGCTAACCGTACGACCCAATGATGTGCGAAAAAGGTTTAGTTCTAACATGCATTGTTTTATCCCTACTCTAAAAGATGCTTACAAGTATCTACTTTTACCGCATATCTGCCCTAAAGCGTGCGAAATATACGGTACTAAAAGAAAAGGTTCATGTCTGTAGCACAAAACGTAAGCATGTGTTCCTCTTACACCAATAAATCCATCAAAGCTGAACTGCTAAATGGACCTCTTTCCCTATTTAATAAATTTGCATCCCTATTTAACAAATTTGCGTTCATTCTCCTATAAAAGGTTTCGTAAGGGTTTAATTCTCGCGGCGAAGTTATGTGGTTCTCTAATTTAATATTATGTCCGGTTTTATCTATGTGTTGTGCTACACTTAAACAATTCAATACTTCCATAGCGGTAAAGAGTTATATGTTCTTTGTGTAGACTT
The DNA here is from genome assembly GCA_029619315.2 of Dynastes maya. Classification (NCBI taxonomy): domain Eukaryota; kingdom Metazoa; phylum Arthropoda; class Insecta; order Coleoptera; family Scarabaeidae; genus Dynastes; species Dynastes maya. The sequence goes on along the minus strand of JAROYE020000004.1, from coordinate 57,156,650 downwards.
TATCACAGTCAACGCATGTAATTTTATAAATTCCCGACCTTTCCTTCGTATCCGGTTTATTTTTTATTAAATTATATTGAAAACACAAGCATTTTCGTAGTGTTCGTATCAATATTTTAGTATAGGCATACCTGCTAATATAATTTTTTTATTTACAGGTACGTATTTATCGCAATTTTCAAATGCAGTGATGTATACGAATTGACTAAGAAGCAGTAAGTAAGTAAAGAATTTCCTTTTCTTGTTATTCCGAAGACAATGTTAGCCTTAAATTAGTTCCTCGTAATGTATATATTAAGAATACAAGTCACGACACCCGCTTACTCCATAAACTGATAAATTTATACCCACTTAAAGTTGTATTAAACGATAATTAGAAGATAGAGGCTATTCTATTTGAAATAAAACGACCCACGTCTTGTGTTCTTTCATTATTGTTCTCAATAACTTCTTTTTATTGTATTTAGTTGCGAGTATATTGCTGTTCTTTTCGTGTAAGTACAAAAGATTATTTTTTCTTCTTCGGACTAGTTGGTTTTTGTTATTTTCTATTCTTTGTGTGATTAAAATCGATTTTGAAGATTTTTATTAATTTAAGAGTATATCTAAATATGTCATAGCCACATGAAAAGATTGCCTAGTAACACTAACCAAAAAATGATTGCTAATATAGCTCATGGTATTGGTGGAACCATTTCCGGTAAAAAACAAGGGACGAACAGGTGAAAAACAATAGCGAGGGAGAAGGACACGTACGGAACCGTGCTGACGAAGCCGGGTAGGCAGAAACATGTTCGCGGGTTTACGCTGTCCCTTTTCCCTCGCTTTGTTTTTTACCGGAAATGATTCCATCAATACCATGAGCTATATTAGCATTAACTTTTTGGTTATTGAAATAACATCAATCAAACTTGGCAACAAGATTAATGAGTATCCAATAGGATCCAGCTAATATAAAAAATTCATACAAAAAATTCTCCAATGTATTGACGAAAAGTCACCTGCACACTATTAGGTGGAAGATATTGATAAACCGTTGGTCTCTGTGCAATCTCTTAGCTATTACACAACAGCTAGACAGGGAGCCTGTTTATCGACCGTCAAGTCTAGATCCCAAATTTTCAGTGTTGAACAGAGGCACTTCTTGAAGGCTGGGCATACCCCCTGAATGCTGTCTGGACGAACGATATAGGCTGACGCCTTATCCAACAGGTCCACAACATCTTCGTCCCCACACAAGATGGACACGTTGTATATATTATAATATTTATATAATAATTAAAAATTATTTTGTTAAGAAAAACATGGGAAGTTAAATAATATTTCAGCTAAATCTAAAAACACCTTAATAATGATCAATTCGTTAATTAAAATGTTAGTTGAACTCCTCGTTATTTATTAATCATAAACAAAATATGTATGTGTCTTCTAGGGGCCAGAATGAGCCGTTATTATTACACGTCATTTTCAAGCAATATAACCTCATTGTCTCTACAAATTTTCATTAACCTTTAAATGGTTTGACTTTGGGTTAGTGCGTTATATGAAATCGGTTTTCACAAAAAAAACGTGTTAAACTGCCACAAAGTTCTTTAAACTTTCGCCTTCAAAAATTTAAGAACTTGAGCCTAAGCTAAAGAGAGAGAAACGTTCTCAATATCCGTGCAAAAAACAGAGAAGCTTAAAAAATACAGATGATCCGTTTTACTTCCGAAGCATTCCCTTGCTGCCTGTGAATATTTAACGCGTAATAACATATGGGTGTCTACATAAAAAGAAAAGTGGCTGAAAAGTTCTTGCGTAAAACGCTATACGTGGAAACGAACACACAAAAAAAACGATTTCGGATTTAAGAGGGCTGCCGAAAGAAACGAGATGGGGAAGTATATGGTGGGGCAAAGGCGGAAGAAGACGCCGGTGCGGATAACTTTTTAATATTGACAGCAAATATTTATTATCTTCGGTCTTATATTGCGAAAGTTTTAGCAAGGGGTGGGGGGCGGTACGTATTCTAAAGTTCGATATTTGCAAATGTAAAAAGTTGGGAACAGGAATTCGTGACCTGAAACTCTTATGACGATGACGTTACGTTTGGGAAGGTGAAAGACTGCATGCAGGCCGTGGTGGCCTGTTGTTCTTGCACCTTTTGTTTTACTTTTTTCAAGATCTCTTTGGAAGAGGGTGTTGGAAAGAAAGTAATGAGTAAAAAGTTTCGTGCAGACCAATTTTCGCTTCTCTTATGGTGAGGTGGTTATCTTCATTTACAATTTTGAATTCACTAATTTAATCTACTTCTTAAATGAATGAATTCCAAAGCCTATCAGTCACTTAGTATTGTGAAGTAAATCAGGGAAGAATTCTTACATATTTAGATATCATTTCCTTGTTTAGACAAGGTTGTGGTGAACCATCGACCGTTCGCACAAATTTAAAGAATTTTAAGCTAGAAAAGATTATAAAAATTATATAGTTACCTTTTGCAGTAATTCTTTAAATTATCTTCTTCTTCTTCTGTTATATTTTACTTTGTTAAATAATTTTCGAAAACATATACAATACTTTTGAGCAATAATGTATACGTTTCATTAATTAATCAAACTGGAACTTGTGTTACGATATGTTTTAAGATTGTTTTTCTGGTACGTGTTACGTACAAGATCGCAATACGTCACGCAAAATTTTGGTATATAAACCGCTTAGATTTTCATTTCGGAGAACTTCTGCGTGGCAAGTCGACGCTTTAAGCTGGCTAGAAGCTGAGAAATAGAAGTTCACCTCTGCGTGGCAAGTAGGCGCTTTTAAGTTGGCTAAAGTTGAGCGGAGTCCGAGGAATATCCCCCAGGTAGTCGGCGTATTAAGCAGGCAACTGTGGAATATTTCTTACCGTTTCCGTCCTAACAGCTTTCAGTTGTTTTAATAGGCGCCGCCACGAATGATGTCGCCATTAGAAATCGTTTAAGTTCGCATTTTGACTTGTTCCGTTTCTCCCGTTGTGAATATTAGATAATTTAACTTAGGAAACGTTTAAGACCGTAATCCGACACATATCGTTACACCGCTTGTAAATACTTTCATAATTTATCTTTTCCTTTTGTAAATACCGTATATTTGTCACCGTAATGGAATTTATTTTATTTTACATTTTTGGACGATTTCTGTCACTTGTTTATTTATTCGTTAATTGTAATAATTACTGTTGATTTAAAATTTGTAAATGAAATTGTGTACTTCTACTTACTCATTTTATTCCATCACTGGACTCTGGACACAATAGCTATCCCTGGTAGATTGTTGATGGACGCCGTGCTCAACACCGCCGTAAATTCGCTTTCAAATCACTAAGTACGCAATCAACATAATTGATTAACACCCACGTACTGATTGGTTATTCAGATAAGTTAATATTTTGTCAGTTCTCAAATTGTTCCTCCTTGGCGACATCTATGAGCAGGATGCACAACTACCTTCATCTACTGTGTGTTTCACTTTGCAGCTTGACATCCCTGTACCTTTGTTATTGGTAGACCAATTAACTCCAAATTGTTATGAGGTATAGAATTCTTTCAATGAAATTGTATAATTAGAACATTTACATAGTATTAACAATTAGCCTACTACGATCAAAAATTAGATGCAAAAAATCGAAAAAATGTCGTAGGCCTTGTTTAAACGTAAAAACAGATGTGAAAATCGTTTTAGGCCAACGAGGAAACAAATTAATATTATCGAAGTTGCTTGAACACATGGCTGATTTCAAAGATTCACTTTTATAATAAACTTCACTACAGTACCAGTAAAAAAGAAAACTAGAATAATATTGAAATTATTTGAGCAGATATTTGTCTACAATATTAAAGTTAGAATAAAATTGTCTTTTTAGTTTTTATTATCGACTATAACGCAGCGTTCTTAACTAATAATTAACATATCAGCAAATAAAACTTGATTTTACCAATTTCCACCAAACGTCCTTGTTGTCTAATGAATTTTTCAATCCGCTTTGTGTTACTTGAAACAGTATTTCGCAGTTGTCGTTCTTTTACGATTAAACAAGGCCTACTATGTTTTTTCGATTTTTTGCATCTAATTATACTACAATTTCGGTAAAAGAGTTCCATCCGTCCGATTTCCGTGCCGTCACTGCTTCAACAATTTTAAATGTGAAATTTTACGAAAATAGTAATGTCAAATCTCAATAGCTCCATCTAGTGGTCGTTTGTAAAAGCTTAAGACACTACTCTCGTATTACTCAATCCATTTACTTTTCTTTATACTTAGACCTTATAAACAGTACTTTGAGTATAGTTTAAAGTATTTCAATTCTTAAACAACCAGCCTCAATAAACCATTTTAGTAAATTCGACGTAACCCCATAAATGACACGCAAGTGGTTCGTTTATAAGTCTTGACGTTCTCTTCAATATTCAAGCTCCTTCAGATCCTAACAAGTGACTAACGTCGACGTAGATTTTACATCGAACGTAGAGTAACTTGCAGACTTGATTTTAAACTTCGAGCGTTCTAGCAATCAAGTTTTGTCATTACTTAAATACATGTTTGTGTTTTAGATGGCGTTGTAAGTCCGCCTGAATCAATAGCGTGGTGTAGTTTCCGTTGAACGAGTTTCGTAGTTAATAAATGAGAACTGTCCATCTCTCAGTTATTAACTTTTCAATCTGCACAATTTTTTGCCTTTTTTTTAAGGTTGCGGTGTTGCCAAATTTTTTATCGAGCTGTTATTAAGTATAATGTTTCAAACAGAGAATTAGCCATAAGAATTTAGATTTTATTGATTCAATAACTTACTCGAAATTTGACATTCTAAACATTTCCGTCAGCAAATAGAGCTCTATTTCTGTAATCGTACAATGTAGAAGGAACCAAATTGTGGCACGTTCCTGGCAGGTCATTTTTTCAAGATCTCTTGATGTTAGATTACCTCTCGTCAGGTTATTTTTAATTCGTAGGAAGCTTGTGCATGTATTGCTTGTTCCTGTTGTTTGTCGTAAAGATGTGAGTCACGCGAAAGTTAAAATTAGGACACGAACAATAAAAACTGCTTCAAATAAATAGGGATATTTAATCTCGATGTTTTTACGATGCTTTAAAGAGGTAATTCGTATCGAATTGGTTTTAATCGAGTAATAAACCTAAATGCTACTTTAGAATTCGGTAAATGGTTGCAGGTTATATTTATACCGAATCAATAATCACAAGATCCAATTTCTTGTTTTGATGAAATGCGTATAGCAGATTAAAACATGAGAATCAAACGAGTTTCTATTTTTCCCAAATTTCATAAACACGCAATGTTTACAATAAAATTTCAACAATACTAGGAGGGATGATCGTAAAATAAGGTTCCCATATTTTTTAAAAATAGACAGCATTCTTTATTTCCTTAACATTACACATCGTTTTAAAGGTAAAAACTTAAGCTATTTTTCTACATAATCGTCATTTCTATCCAAGCATTTTTGCCGACTGTGCTCCAACTTCTGTATCCCCACGTCGAAAAATTCTGCCGCCAGTCAAAATCTTTTCAATTGTGGTGTTGGAAATCTCAGGAATGCGAAGAGCGAGTTGATGAATGGTGACCCTCCGATCTTAAAGCAGTACGCTCTCGATCTTTTCAACGATTTCCTCTGAAACTGATGGTCTTCCGCTCCGCTCTTCATCGTGAATTTCCGACCTCCAGTGAATTCCCTACACCATTTGCGAAATGTTGAACAGCTATACACTTTTCTCCATAAACTTCGGTTAATTGTCGATGAATGTATATAAGTGAAACCCTTTTCGCGTTTAAAAAACGTGTTACAGCGCGAATTTCGCACCTGACGGTAGCGGCGATCGGGAGTTCTATCTCGGACGGCTGCTTAGCCAACAATGAGCGGCGTAGCGAGACGGGAGTGGTACGTATGTAGAGTGGGAGAGCTGCTGCACATGCCAATGTTGTCGGATTTCACCTAACACGTCTTATTGTTGCTGTAGGGCTTTGGGGACCTTATTTTACGATGATCCCTCGTATCTATAAACTACAAATAAAATAAAATTCCAATGAAAGTTATTATATTTCACCAAATTTCATAATACAAAAAAAATGAACGTTTATTACTAAGGACGAGAGTCAGTTAGGATCGAGGCGTGATTTAAAGCGTCACAGCGTCGTAGTAACACGTCAGTATTAGAAGGGACAAAAAGCAGTGGTAACAGATAACGCGACGTACGCCCTTGATTTAAATAACTCTTTAAAACGGAATATAATATTATTGGAAGTTTACTATGCATACATTTCTAGAATAATCTATTTTTTTAATTGAAGACTGTTAATAATAATTACTACAACGCTTTCTAAATTTTCCTCAATAAAATTACTTCTTTTTTATCTTTCAATTCTGTTTTCATTTTTTTCTATATGTTCGCGAGCAAGTGGCACTACATTTCGTATCGATGTCCGACTAGGTAATTTACAGTCCGCATATTTATTCCAGAAGGAGACAAATGCTTCTTTGTCTAGTAAACGAAACGATAGATTACATAAAATAAGAGTAACACATAAATCAAATGTAAATCTTTCTTGGTCTCGTATGCCAGTTTTTGCAGAAGAATGCTGTTTGTTTTCGCTGTGACGTTGACAATGGCATCTGGACCAACACATTAAAGGGATTTTACAAACTAGACATTGAATTTTAGCGCCATCAAAAATTAAGTCCGGCATGTCCACTACAATGTTTTTAACTGTGTCTGTCATTGGTCGGTTTCGCGACGTACCTAACTGCGACATTTTTAAAGCAAATATAAGCGTACAATTACGAAATAAGTTACGACAGCCTACATATACACAGAACTACTCGCATACAGCATCGATTTAGTACTCACGCTGTGAACGCGTGAAATAAATAATCGCCGACTCCGCACCACATATCTTCTACACTGACTGTTACCGCTGTTTGCCCAGACTAGTGATTATTGATGGAAATATTGGCAAATCAAGGTAACTATACACGTTTCCAATTTATAGTTTGTTAAAACTTGTGCGTGTGATGAGATTGGCATGATAGTTCTATAGTTACAATTTTGAATCAATGTCAGTCCTCAATATTACCAAAATTAAAAAATAAAATTACGTAATTTAATTTTTGCAACTGGATGCAAAATAAGAGAAAAAGTTTATTTTGAATTTGTTAACTAGCGCACTCGATCCTAACTTGATTGTAACAATATGATGAGCTTTACTGGAGCTGTTTTAATTAAATTTGAATTTCGTTCTGTACATAAACGACTAAATGGAATATTTTCTCCATAAATTTTACAATTAAATTTGCAAAATTATACCGTTCCCATTAAAATGCATTTCTTGCAGAGTTGATTTCATAACAGATTTTTTTTTCTAGAAATTAATTCCATGCCAAATCCTAAGCTTTTAAATCACAATCCCTAATTTCATTCTTATCTCAGTACACATGTTTCGACACTATTACCCTTGGATTAACATAGGACGCGAGCAAATACGATATATTTATGCAAATACAGAGACTGTGGTACCCGGTATCTCGTAGCGAAGGGGGAAACGTGCATGGTTGTAGACGGGACTACAATTATTATTCATAAGCGCTTGCATACCGTTGCATTATGTGACTGTATGATGTCGCATCTATACATCTACTTACACACGAATTGTAGATACCTACTGTGTACAGCACATAACTAAAGTTCATGAATCAGAAGCACACAACATAGCAATAGTTTAGGGCTTGTGGTAGTAGATTTTTTCAGTTTTGTACGCCGTGGCAGATTTATGGCACTAAAAATGGTGATATCAAGAAAGAATTAAAATGGCATTCGATTCGAAGACAACAATTCGTTACTACGAGAAATTATTCACGATGTTTAAAGAAGATCCAACCTCACCTATGGTAACTCGCCTATTTGCTGTAACCATCTTTCGAGCTTGCTGAATGTTGTCGTCGGTGGTCGAGGTTGACGGCCGTTCACCCCCCTCTTTTTGTGTTACGCTCGTGTGGCCACTTTGAAACATTTCGATCCACAAAAAAACGCTTTTACGAGATAAAACACTGTCCCCGTATTGTGACAAAAGTCTTCGGTGAGTTCAGCACCTTTCACACCCTCTGACCACAAAAATCGGATCACTGACGCGATCGTGATTAAATTCCACACACATGACCAAAGAGGCGCTAACTCAACGCATGGGCAAGCGGCCGCCACTACGATAACCTTCAAAGCTTGTTATGGCGAAAGTGTAGATAATATTTGACTTACCCTCGTACATTGCACAGAACTCTTTGTATAGTTCTTGTCAGTTTTCGTAACAAATTTTCTACTATAGCTGCAATACTGAATTTAACAAATATCAACCCAAAAAATTTTGGGGAAAAGAATTATACTCAACTCTCTTATATGACCTTTCCAATGCATTTTATTGGGTAGATCACCAAATTTTAATTAGTAAGCTTAATTTTTACACTTTCTCTGAACTGAAGTTGCTGCTTTCTTTCTTAAATGATGGTTTCATCAATCAATTATTTATTAGAATGACGAACAAAGTAGTGAACGACATGCAACTGTAGATACCAAACTTTGCAGTAAAGTTTTAGCAGGGAAATAGTTAGTAAAAATTATTTGTTTGAAAAGGAAGGTATTTTGCGTAATTTATGTTCCTCTCTGCTAATTGACAGATATTTACTCCTGCTTCATTAAAATACACAATCCACTAATTTGTCAAAAAACACCTAGCGATTAACGAAAAATATTCCTGTCCCTAAAACCATAGAAATACAATGTGCAAGTGGCCATCCTACAGTAGCTGATCCGGAACGGTCAATTTAGCGGCAGTAACTTCCTTTTATTATCCTTCCCCTTTTTTCGGTGCCGAATGCGCCTCTTTGACATCGACGTTTAGTAAAAAAAGAGAACGCCACTACACGTACGAAGTTAATATCATTAAAGTCCTGGGCCCCGGATGAACGTCCTACCTGGAAATCCGTAATTAAGCCCCAACAACACGCATCGGGCGGAGAGTCCACAGCTTGGTGGCTGGGCCTTGTTCACCGTTTATTTATCTTCGTTTTTTCCCTCGGAAAGCATCACACTATTGCGGAGGAGGGAATTAAGGTAGAGGTCGCTGGCCACATCACGTCAAATTAGCGAGTTATTGCTATTAAAGCGTGGAGTGCAAGGAACGATGCTTGAGGGAGAATTCAGTAAAGGAGGGTGAATGGTGGTAGTACATAAGGTAATGGATATTGGTGTTGATTTAAAAATTTATGCAGGTAGAATAATAAGAAATTGATAAGACTTTTATACACCGGGGAAAATGTCAAAATTATACTTGTATGGAATTTGTGAAGTAGCAGCATAATAGAAATACCAGTCAATAGTGATAATGCTTATGAACAAGTTAGATCTCAACAGAAGGAGATGCGGCTTGATGTGCCCCAAGGTTCTGTCCTGGGACCAATTCTGTCTTCTCTATATATCAATGACCTTTCAACTTACATTGAAAATATTGTGAAAACGAAATTCAAGAAACTTTGGAAGTATTCCATAGTTGGTTCAGTTCTAACAAACTCTTTTTAACACTAGAACCGCCGAGAATTCCTCATGCTTTCTCCGAGCACATAACAAATTTTGTAATTGTAAGCAAATTTTTGCCATATTTCAGAAACTAAAGCAAGCTTGTCATGTTTCAATCTTTCTTTCCTTGTAGACTTGAGATCGAATCTGAGGTATCGCATGATTTCTCCAAATTTTGTTTCTAGACATCGTTTGACTAAAAAACGATATTCCCCACTTTTTAGACCACAAGGAATCTAATTCTAAATGACTGGAACCGTGAGCACCACGTGCGTATAGAATGGCAATAAAGGATTCTAGATCTCCGAAAGATAATTGCCAGTCTTGACTGTCTAGTTGTCTTCTAGCTTCAGCCTCGGTGCACTGTTTTATGTGCCTCAGCATCGACTCATCGATAAATAATCTCCAGAAACTACTCACATTTTCTGCAGTTACTTTTTGTTTTGCATAGCCTGTTGAGTTATTTTTCATTTTCCATGCCTCCTTTCACCTTTCTCTTGTGCTTTAAATACCTGAGCACGATGATAAAGAAAAATGGAAGATTGAACGAAGAAACCAAAGCAAGGACGGCAAAGTCGGGCAAACTCTTCCACGGCATAAAGCACTCGTTCCTAAGCAAGAAGAAGATTCGGGTCGGAAACAGGCACAATGACAAAGAACCAAAAAGAAAAAAATTCAAAGCGGCGAAATGCGATTTCTTAGAAAAATTAAAGGAAAAACGAGGTTAGACAAAACAAAAAACACAGTGTTTAGGGAAAAACTGTAGACGAGACCAATACAAAATGTAATACAAGAAGGACAATTAAGATGGTTGGGACATGTGATGAGAATGGGCGAAAACAGATCGATAAGAAGAGTGGATGAGAGGAAGTCAAGGAAGCGCTCAAATTTATTTGATGTTTCTTTTCAGGGGTGCTTATTACCATTGTCTTGGTCTTTTCGTCTTTTCGTGACTATGTATCTTTGCTAAGCTTTCATTCAGTATTCTTGGGTTCTTATTCATCTTCCCTTCATTTTTTACAAAAAAACTATGTCGTCGGCATTGTTATTCTTAGATTCTCATTCATGTTCCCTTCATTTTTTACAAAAAAAACTATGTCGTCGGCATTGTTGAAATCTTCACCTCGTTCAAGTTCCAATGTCCAGCTACATATGGTGTCATTTGTTTCTTGGCCTCTTTTGTGGCTTTATCTAGGGCTACCGCAAACAATAGTGGGCTTAAGATGCAGCCTTGTCTTACTCCCTTTGTGGTTTCAAAGTAATCTGACTTTTCATGCTTCATCCTCACAAGAGATCGTTGTAACCTTTCTAAGAATGAGATTGAAAATAATTATTAAAAGGCTGGAAAATATCCCTACTATTATTTTCCTCGAAATTGCTCCAAATCATCGTTGGAGTAGTAATAGATTTTCTCGTTATGCAGATTTTTAAAACTAAACAATTCTCAATATATATTTTGTCAGCTTGACATAACAAAAACATGTATAGGTCACTCTGTATACAGTGTTGGTATCAAGATGTCCACGACCACACACCAAATTGAATGCTTGAACAAAGCCAAAAAGAAAAAATTTAAAATTAAACTGTGCTTGATGCACAACATACAGTCTATGTATGCAACCATACATATTTCATTAACAAACCTAGGTATGTACGTCCGTTAAATATTTCACTCCATTTTAGCCGAAATAAGGCGTAAAACGCGAAAGATTAAAAATAGTGAGGTGTGTAAAAGCCGCTCGTATTACAATGTTTCACCTAATATGTCACGCTGGTGCTTTCAAGGTTTACGTCATGAAATAAAATGACAGAGCTGCACTGCCGTTATACGTCGGACAAATTAGTTATTAAAATTCAGGAATTGTTGCGCAATTTTTACTCGCACGGCTTTTATTACCCTAAGGGAGCAGTAATATGTAAAATTGCGCGTATTTTTCCGGACAGATCTCACGTAATAAGAGCTCATCTTGCCGACGTATACATATATGTATGAATACGTATGAAAGTGAAGTTCGCAGTGAAAGGGAGGGTAATTTGTTGTTTTATAAAAAAAAAATAGGAGTCATGTAACAAAGGAGTTTATTGGAGGAATGTATTGTCAAATTTTCTAGAACAAATGGAAGGTGGTTATATGAAAAGCTTCATTTTGCTACCCAATTTTTTTTGAATAATATAAACAGCTCAGTCAGTAGGAAATGTGTTATGTGTAATGGAGTTGACAAATGAATTAGGAATATAATTTATAACATTATATGAAGCTCAATCACACAAGTTATTATTTGATTAATCCGAAACAACCGATTCGAAAATAAATATCTTCTGGAGAATAGGGACAGAACAGGGATGTTAGAATTAAACATTTTTTCACACATCATTTGGTCTTACAGTTGAAAATGAGAATCCACGAATTCCCGAAACGGCGGAAATATGTAAAAAAAATCAAAGAATGCGATAGTAATATTTGACGTAATTGTAGCACAATGTACTGTAGTAATTTTATAATAATAAACCGCAAGGCTTTTTTTGGGTGTAGGCTAAAACAAGACAGTATAGATTTAAGATTGTCGATATATATTAAATAAGAGTGGACCAAGATTTGACCCCTGGAGAACCCAAGAAATAAAACAGACTGGATTTATAGGGGTCGCCTCGAACTGCAACAGCGTATTTAGATTCTCGTCTTTATTAATATATTGTTCTCTCATAATTTCAAGGCCCTCCAAATTGTTCAAAAGGTTACTTCTGTTGGCTATGTGTAAAACATTGAAGCCATTGTTTATATTGAAGGTATGATTATTTTTAAGCAAATGATAAGAGAAATGAGAGAACCCGCGCCAATTTGGTTTTGAAAGTCTTATATGTTCTTTGATTCGAGTTTCAAAGCTACGGAACGTTCTATCAACATAGGTACATTGACAGTCGTCGCACGTAAGTTTCTATACACCACATTTTTTTTAAATTTGGAACTTTGTCTTTGTTATTAAGTAGACTGTTGCGTAGAGGATGGATCGTCCTGAAAGCGATGTTAAAGTGGTTTTGAAGTACCTCTGATACCGAATATGAAATTGAGCCAATATATGGGATAGATACAAAGTGTTTATTGGTTTTTGAGGATGTAAGGGTTGTTGGATCTAAGTAGACATCTCTCTCTAATTGTTTTCTTTCTATTTTGTTTAATAGTCTATCTACAATTCTTGGTTTATAACCATTCAAGACGGCTACCTGTTTTATTACGGCTGTGAAATGAAGAGTACTTTTGGCAGAAAGGATGGTTTGAGGAATCATTGATCGTAATGCCATTGTAGGTTGGTTTCCTGAATATATCGAACAATAATTTGTTATCAAACAAAAATTTTGAAATACTAAATTCGAGGAAATTAACATTGTTATTAGTTTCAGCTTCCAGAATAAATTTAAGGGATTTGTGAAGGGTATTTACGTAAGAAAGGTAACCGTATAGATCAGATTTATTTCCGGACCAGATGATGAGGATGTCGTCGATATCTAGTGTAAAATTTTATATAACGAAAGAATGGATTATTGTTCAATAAAAAGGTTGACTCAAAAAAGTGCATAAATACATCTGCCAGAATAGGAGAAATAGGTGAGCCCATTGTTAAGCCGTCAGGTTGAGTAAATAATTCGTGGTTGAATTGACAGAAATTTTGATCTACGCAAATCTTAGTAAGTTTTAATAAATCATCCTTTTTTGTAGATGGATAATTAATTGAAGAAGGTTTGTTTTATTAAAGAATTTTGTGAGTATCGAACCGTTTCTTTTTCTTTTTCGGTATGAACACCTCACAACGAGTCACCATCCAACATTTTATTATCTATAACTTTACAAATTGTTGATATGTTGTCCTGTAAATGACTCCTAATCGTTGGAGAAATAAAGATACTATTATTGTTGCTTTAGTTTTGGAAGAATTAATTTTAGTTTATAAATTTTAACCGATTTTGAATGTTTAATATTTCACGCCGATTTAACATCAGTATCTGCAATGCTAATTAGCTCATGGTTTGCGAGACAGTTCATCGTACAGTCATGTGTGATGTAACTCGCCGTTTATGCACAAAATAACCTGAAGTGGTCCGAATATTGAACCCTGAGGACACCTCTTTCGGTTCAAACAACTTTTTTTCGAATTAAGTTACTTAAAATGTTACAGCCTAGTAATCCTATATCCATTTAATAGCAATGTCCGTTATTCCATAATTACAGAGCTTTTTTTAATAGTCCCCCCTGCCAATTGCTTCAAAGTATGCAATAGAATACAATACAAACTGCTTTTACCCGAGGAAATGTTCCAATTGCTGCAAATATTATTTAAATATGGAGGAAAGAACAATTAGAAGACATTGAGATTCTTTAGCTTTGTCAAAAGGATAATGATTTTTAACAGGAGTAAATAGATGGTAAATTAAGACATGGTGGTCTAAAATTATTATTTTCCATATTTTCCATTCCATTAGGTCCTGTTTTCTCTGAAATCAATAGATGTTTTACTTGGAAGGAGGGGTAATTTATCACAATTAAAAAGGAACTAATAATATCCCACCGTAACACCTCTTCGCGATCTCCCTAAAAAAACACATTAATGCTAATGACCCCCCAAGAGCACCATCGCCAAAAAAAAAGATTTCTCATCATCAAATACAATGTATTCACATTCGTTATATACATTAACTGCTTTCTCCATTAACGAACACAGACACACAAACAAATATATATGCAATTGTGAACAAGTTGACGGTGAATAAATAAAAGACGACGCTATAATCACTACTAAAGTATACTGGAACGAATCGTCCTCCAAATTTAACATCGGATCAAGAAGAAAAAAAAGGGGTCACGACCACACCAAAGCGACATATTACGCGGCGTGGCTCTCATCGTCGATGCTATCGTCAATTAGACACGAAGAATCGCTTAACGATAATTTAAAAAGGCCATCGTGTCTGAAAGAATACGCTCGAGTTGAATTGGGGTTATTTACGCTCGGGCGACGAACGTATCAGGCAAAAGAAAGAAGTACAGCATGGGACATTCATGCACCTCCTTTAATAACAATGGAATTTAGGTTGGACGTCGTTTAACTGCGATCAATTGGTTTGTGTTGTTAAAGCGGAGGTGTAATTAACTTAAGGGTGTGGCTGGGAGCTTATGCAATACGTAACTAGTGGTACTGCTTGACACTCAAATTCGGTTTCATACTGTGCATTCATTTTCTGAACGCTTTATTTCCTATTTTAATATATTTTGTATATATACAATTTATACAATCTCTCTTTTAGCCACATTCACAATGTTCTGTTCAATATATAAAAAATAAAGGCAGTATTGTAATTGATGTTTGTATATTCTTATACGTATACAAATGTTGTATATTCAGATAAGGATATCTACTGTTACAATATTTCAAGGTTCCAGATTCGAACAACACTTTGCGGTGACAGTAGGCGGTAAACCCTAGCGTAATAATATAGTCCGGAAAAATATTGTAATCATTTATATAAATTAAGTTATATATATTAATATATATGGCTTTCATCGATGAATATTGAAAAATCGGTATTTCCTTTGATTTTTAAGTTATATATGTTACCGTTACTTTGATAAATGTGTTAGTATGCATAACCGGGTATTATACATAATAACTAATAAAGGTGGTTAATGTAATAATATGTTTGCAATTTATTATTTTAACCGGTTACTTTACATACAATCAAAACCCTCTTGGTTGAAGTGATAAATTAAAATATTTTGGAAGTACGGAATTTTCATCAGTGCTTGTGAAATAAAAAGACAATGTTTTATTCAATGAAAAAATGTTTTATTCTTACCATTTGTAAACAAACAACCTTCTACTTGTTAGAACATGGCAAACTGTCATGGCATTTCGAAATACAGAGTAACCCATGCTTCTTGCAGCTACATTTTCCTGAAAGACGTTTTCCCTTGCAGTTACATCTCTTGAAACCTTGACACCTGTGATTGAAGATTTTCTGGCACACTCACGAAGAGCACAATACATCTGGAACTTCTGTTGTGAAATGAATTTTCTTTACAATGGCAACTGGTTCCTAGAATACTTTTGAGCCAATCGTCCTTCCTTAGTGCCAATCTCATACATCTTCCCATCAGCATCCTTCTCCAGAATGACCCCAAGAATGTTCCTGGAATCACTTCTACCCATGTCGACATCAGGAACCCATATTCTTACAGTATCTCCAATCTTGCCTCTTGGAAACTTCGATTCAGACATTAGCCTCATCTTTTTTGCCTGGCACTACAATGCACTTATGGCATTTTCCCTCTTCTTTTTAATAATGTTGATTTTGTCTGAAATCATATTTTCCCCCGAAATGTCTTCTACCTCTATCTCCGTCCTCTGTTTGTCTATCTTCCTTTTCTCCATTCTCTATTACTTCCCTATCTTCTTCGCCACCATTCTCTGTTACTTCCCCATCGTCTTCGCCACCATTCCCTGTTTGTCCATCTTCATCTCGTACTTCAGATTCCAGGTTTCTGATGATATCAGTAGAAAGTGATGATGTTGTAAGACCGACTTTTGCTGGAACCCCAAACATCGCCTCATATGGGTTGCAATTTATGCCTTCATGATGGGCTCTATTTTTCATGAATTGATCAAATCTCAGACCTTCAGACCAGTGTGGAGTTTGGTTTGTTTCCGTCCAAGTGGTCAGCATGTTTTCAATGGCCTGATTTGCGCGCTACAAAGAGCCTTGCGACTGGCTATGTCTGGGCTTTCCATGAGCTGTCTCCAATTTACTCCACAGGGGGCGAGGTCAGGGCTGACGGGGTGTACGGAGGGTGGTCAAACTGGGTCCAGCCAAAGTCCTGTAAGAGTTGTTGTGTCTTGTTCGCAGTATGAGGTGGGGCATTGTCATGAATCAGAACAATATCGTTTGTGAGCATTCCTCGGCGCTTATTCTATATTGCGCGACGCAGTTGTGTCACCTGAAAATGTTCCTTGGTGGTCAAAAATTCAACAACCATGAAGAACTCAAAGAACATGTTATCACATGGTTGACAACACAGGCGGCTACGTTTTATGAGAAAGCCATATAAAAACTTGTGCCACAATATGACAAGTGCCTACAAAATGATAGTTTAAGATTTATAGTTTTTTTCTTGCAATAAATAGTTTTTCTGTATCTGTACTCGTTTTGTTTTTATTACCAAACGGAACTTAGCTTCTGGACATGCCTCGTACAAGAAAAGTGCATGAAAAACAAAAATAGGCAGACTAAGGAAAAGACGGATACAGCAAATAGTAGAGGAGGAAAAATAAGTGAGAGGAAATGAAAATAATGGCAAAAAATACAAAAGAATGAAGAAGATGGGTGAATGAAAACCCACAAATCCTACGCCTGAAAAGGCAAATATAAGGGGAGAAAAAAAGAAAGAAAGAATATTAATCAAATCCGATGGGTACAGGGATTAGAAATTTTTTTAAAACCGAGAAAGAGTTTTATAGTAATTTGCTTCGTGAAATAAAAAAGAGGCAGTAAAGAGGTGTGAAATCAGAATATCATTTTACTTTGAAAATATTAAGTATCATTGCGAAATAGGACGAAACCTAATCATTGCCAAAATGGAACATAATAAGGAGTTAGCGGACACTCTAAGTGAATCATTCAAAAACACTTAGTGGAGCATTAGCTGTGGTTAAAGTATTTGAAAATATAATTGACTTTGTTTTAGAAACGGAAAGCCATTTACAAATAGAGCAACTTATTTTAATATCTTTAGCAAGACTTTGGTGAAGACTTCGTCTCTGAATATTAAAAAAAGTATAAAGTTAATAATCTTTTTGAATCATCTCTTTGAGAGTTTTCTTTAATTTATACTTAAATTCGAGCTTTCTCACAAACTGCAAATTACAAAACTTATTGCCACTATCTTTCAAAACGTGAAACATATTTCAAATATATTTTATTAGCTTTATTTACACTCTCTGGCCTTTTTTCAAAAGTATAATTTCCGTGCATGTAAAACTTGTAGTTCCCTGAGCTCGTTTAAACTCATCATACGACTAACAAAGTTACGATATTCTACTAGATAGTACTAAACTCTGAGAATTCTAGCAGAATTCGCACTTCAGTTTTCGAAAAAAATTTTTATTAATTATGTTCGAGGATAAAAGAACTAATTTATTTACTAGTATGGCAGAAATCTTTGTCCATTTTCTCACCGTATCCATAACTAGATTCGACGAAATCATACAGTAGCTTTCGTTTCGAAAGTACAAAAAAAATTAGGAAGCTTTGTAAACTCATCCACCTCGATCGCCATTAAAACTTTTGGGACGGTATTTTATATGTAAATTTTAATATTGGTGCGATGGTCTTAGGTCGGGTCTTCTCGACCGGGATACTTCGGTATCCTATAACGGGAGTGTTATTAATGAACCCTATTTAGGTCTATCGGCTTCCCCCTAATACCTTCCGTTGTTAGGGCGATGTTCAGGTGTCGAAGCTTGAGTGTACGCGTGATTTAGTGCTAATAGGCGATTGTTGTTGAGCTTCGGGCAACACTGTTTAGTCTAAGTGCCTCTTATTTACATTAAAAAGTGATTCGGGTAAATTTTTATTTAGTTATATTGGATTAAATGAGATAAGTTGAATAGCATGCTTTTTATTTTTAGGTTTTATGTATTCACAACTACTTATAGAATTATAAATGAGTGTAATTGATATAATAAAAAGTTGAAAAGATATAGCATATGGTTAATACAAGTTTTAAGTCTTAACCATCACAAAACTTATTCACTTTCGTCATTTATTAGTAACGCTGGCCACGAGCGGTACCGCGCATCGGCGTAGAATCAGTTCGGACCGAAAGGAACGGTAGTATTACTTCGTCTGCGGAGCAGTACGGACATTTTCGCTGCCGGTCATTTGCGCAATTGTTTATCTGTCCTAGAAAAATTATGATTTCGTCAGCAAAACGACCGCGGTCGACAAACTTCGAAAATTTATTGCAGAAATTCCAGACTTAATATATGAAGGTGCTAAAATTAAATGTGTAATCTGTAAAATCCCGTTAATGTGTTGGTCTAGACAACATTGTCTACGACACGTAAATAGTGAAAAGCATGTCTCAAAAAGAAATTGCGCACGAAACAATGAAAAATTTATATTTAATTTATGCGTTACGTTTATCGCATGTAATATACCGTTTAATTTACTAGACAAGGAACTATTTATCTGCTTTTGGAATAACTATTCGGAGTGCAAATTACCAAGTCGAACATCGTTACGAAGAATTGTGCCATCTGCGCGCGAACATATTGAACAGAAAATAAAATCGGAGTTGAAAGATCAAAAATTGTGGTTATGTGTCGACGAAACAACAGATCGGAAGAAACATTCTGTTCTTAATGTAATGGCACGCAAATTGGAACCTCATCAATCGGCACCTTCAATTCTATTAGTCTCCAAATGAATACAACAGTGTACTGCCGAAGTAATTTCAAAGTTAGTGTTAAATACATTGGACATGTTTGAACTTTCAACAAACCAACTCTTGATGTTAGTGAGTGATGGTGCTGCAAACATGCTTTCTGTAGGCCGGTCTCTTAAAAAGCATTCTGCTAATTTGTTACACATTACGTGTAAAATTCATGCTCCCAATCTTGTGGCGGATAGTATTAGAAAATGTTATCCTGAGGTAGACGCTTTAATAGCGCATACCAAAGCAGTATTTGTCAATTCACCGAAACGTATTCGCGAATTTCACAGACTGTGCCCCCGTATACCAGAGCCACCAGAACCTATTCTAACTCGTTGGGGAACATAGTTGCAGGCCTCGTTTTATTATTATAAATATTTTGACAATATTAAGAACGTGGTTTTACAATTCGATAGAAAGGCAGCTACCGCTATCCAGAAAAGCCAGTCGAAATTTCAAGATAGTCAGATTAAAATGGATTTAAAAATCATTCACGACAATTACTTCGGGCTAGCAGATGCAATAGAAAAATCACAAAATCCTGCGGTGCCGTTAGAAGAATCTCTACAAATAGTGCAACATGTTCACGCACAGCTATGCGCGATTGAAGACGCAAAAAATGTTTCTGTTCTAGAAAAATTTGAAAGGGTTTTTGAGAAAAATTCTGATTTTGGCATATTAAGACACATTTGTGAAGGTGCGTCAACAGAATCGTTAAGTTATTTGAAAGATTATTTTACTTACGCAAATATTACGTCACTAGATGTAGAACGTTCGTTCTCTGCATATAAACGCATTTTTTCCTCATGCCGTACTAGTTTTGCCGAAACAACAGTTGAAACATATCTAATGTTGTAGATATTTAACAGACATTATTCACTTTGTGATTTCACGGATGACTCTTAAAATGGTAAGTGTTTGAGCACGTGTTATTTAATTTTTATTTAAAAGATGAGCGAAATTATTTGCGGCAGCAAACATCTCTATTAGCAGAATAACTCTAGTGGAACGCGAGGCCTGGTCGACTCTACGCTACTGCGCGGTACCGCTCGTGGCCAGCTTTATTTATTAGGAACAGCCTGTTTCTGGGATCTTTTAACTTCTTTGATTTCATCATGATCTACAGAGAAAATATCAAACAATGATATAGCTGTAGCTATACCGTAAACGCCTTACACACACAATGTATAATGTAATAGCAAATGCCATCTACTGCATATTTTGGCAGATTATTGACCTGTTGGCAAATCAGACGAATCAATTTAATTTGTCAGATAATACAAACAATTGGTTTGCTTGCGAATGTTTTTAAAGGAACCAATAATGTTTGTCCAACAATCAATGTGATTGGTTCATTTGTCAACATTGAAAATAGCTGTGAAGTTTGAAACTATGACAGAATTACTATCAATGTTAAAAGACAATTCGTATTATTTCCAATTCAAGGGTATCTAGATAACAAAGAAGCAAAAAAATTGGCGAACATTTATGTTGGGGACAGTAAAAAGAAGGTAACAAAATAAAGGAAATGGATGTTCTAGTGAAGTTTCTTTTGCGGGGAAAATGATTTCCTAGTCATTCTGCTCTAGACTACCTATCTATCACAAAATTTAGTTTTTGATCAATACTATCAAGAAATACAAGGAACTTTGAAAACTGTAAATATCCACAAAACAGAATAAAAACAAAGCAAGAAATTCTCGTAATTTGAATCAGACGCATGAACGGATGCAGCTGCAATCAAACGCTTCTACGTAGGGTTGTATACATACTTTCTTGTTCAGCGGCGTCATTGTAAGTGGAAACGTTTTCGGTTAGTTGATAATTTTTCTTCTGTTATGTCAGCTGTAATATCTTCAAGTATGTGGGCTGAATTATAGAAGGAAGAAACAATAGAAGCATAGAAATTAACCAAAGAATTTAAGCTAGACGCAGAGCCATGTACAAAGGCCTACTGAAACACAAAAAAATATCACCTAAAACCAAAATTAGATTTTATAAAGGAGGAATAAGATCTACAGTGATTTGCGCGGCAAAGACGATGTGTATGACAAACAACAAAGAGGAAAATTTTAGACGATTCTAAGAAGAAAGGAAATTAGGCGAATGTTTGCACCAGTAAGGCAAGGAACGAGCTAAAACAGCCGCTGCATTATTGTCATCTCTAGCTGTTTTTTGCGCGAAGACAGTTTTTCTTCTAAATGAACATTGCTCTCTTAAATTTCTAGCCAGCCTAGTGAAGTACATTTCGCTGGGTACACATCTTTCGGGAAAACTTTCTTGATATAATCTACGGGCAGCCCGGCGAGCGATTATGACGACGTTCTTGAAAGCATTTAATATTTCTCTCTGCCAAAAAGAAATTTGTTTGCCATAGCTTACCGTACAAGAAATAAGTTTTCTTCGATACATACAGCGATTGCTATAAGAAAAGCAAAGTCTACTAAGATACAGTTTTTTCAAAAACCTCTTGAACTTTTGAGTTAATTTTGAGGATACTGTCGAAAGGAGTATGTACATGTATTATATCACTGTAAAGAGAAAAACATTCTCTCTCGGATAGGCAATAAAAAGTATGGCGTTCTATTTAAAATATGAAAGTTGATGCGACTTCCTGTCAAACCGGAAATGATACCGGGTTGATAATATCAGAAAAATTTTAAACTCTAACTTGATAATATGCAAAAAAAAAAAAATTAAATCAATCTTTTTTCACAACAAAGATATTGCACTAGGACAGGTACGCTGGGTCACCCGGAATATATATGTCTGCTTGTGTTTGCAATTTTTTAATGGTTAATGGAATGGTTTGAAGGAACAGCGTGAAATTGTATTTATACTTGCAGAAACACAAAAAAAAAAACATGAAAGGGAAGCACATGGTTCAAAGAGAAGCTTATGACTTATGATTTAAACGTTTCAAAAACGGCAAAAAGAACATCAATTGATGACGTCGGTATTACACCAGAACATGTCGTTGCTGTTCGGAATGCAGTTGCGAATGATCGTAGACAGACCATCCAAAATATCTAATATTATGGGATTATCTTATGGCCCATGAGACGGATGGGCGGCAAAGTACGTGCCGCAATTGCTAAACAACGAACAGAAACAACGCCTGTTACGTTTATCTTTTCCCTTGGAGCGGAGTGTATGTGCGGACTTTTATTTCTGCGATTGTACACGTTGTCGTTTTATTTTGAAAATTTTGCTTTTTATTTTACCTATGTGACAAGCTCTCAAATTTCAGTCACACTGTATAGTTTCGCTTGCCTTTCCCTTTAAAATGTATCGGTTTAACCTTCTTTCGCAGCCCTCGTTAGGTTTTAGACATTTTAGTTCATTACGATACTCCTATATACTCCTGTAGTTAGAGATTTCATTTACTTATGACATTTCCTTTTAGTTATTCACCCTTTTGTTAATCTTTCTGCTACTTTTGGTACCGCATACTTCATTGGATCTGCTCTTCATATTAATGTTAATTTTCTATACTTCCCTTTTTCCTTGTCGTAGTATCCCTTTGTGTCTTTCCTCGATTATTATTTGCTACTTCAATTGGAAGTGTTTACATCTACTAAGGGCTATGTGTTGATCAGCTGGTTTGGTAAGATTTTACGAGATTGTCAAGTCTAGATGCGTTTTGTAAGGCCGTCGTGTAGCGCGTTCGTTCAAATTATGGGCATGCAACTTTCGGTTGTTTTCAGTGATTTCACTGCTACTAGCTCTTTTGTTATGTTTGGTTTTCCTTTATCTGATCATTTATATTCATTCAACCATATTTACGTATTGCTCCATTTTAAATCTTCAGTTTAGCATCTTCCGTTATCATTAGAGCGGGCCAAATTGCGCCATCCAACAGAATCGGAATCAGGCGCAACGGCCGCTTATTGTAAATAGCGTATATGTGAGTCACAGCAGATATGTGATATTTCGAAATTAATACACAAGAGTAAAAAAATAAAAGCTGACGCAATAATAATGTTTAGTAATTAGAGCGGATATATATATATATATATATATATATATATATATATATATATGTACACGCTGAGGTGTTTTTATTTTCATTATGATTTTTTATTTGATTGAAAACGGTATGCGTTGTAAATGGGATGTAATAAGGAAATAACTTAATCTCGTGTAGTCCGGATTCTTTTTTAAAACACTATCGAACTTAGCTAAAACTCGTCCACTTGTTGCATCGTTTATACTGTGTAACAATGTACTAACTTCGTCCACGACTTGCACTGATTCTACCAACGACAATCCAGAATTTTGCAAATTTTCTATCGCGTCTACTAACCCTTTGTAATTGTTGCTAATATTCTTTAGATGTGTTTCAACAGAAATATCGAGAAATCCCTTCTGGCTCATCCTAATAGCTCTAGCTTCGGCAAGGACGAATTGCAAAATAACGGATTTGACTTCTTGAAAATGTTCATTATAATAAAAAGCGGCTTTTAACCACGTTCCCCAACGCGTAAGAATGGGCTGTGGTGGTTCTCGAATACCAGGGCATAACCTGTGGAATGCCCTAGTCCTCTTAGGACTTTTGAGAAACACTTTTTTTGTGTTTGCTATTAATGCATCCACCTCCGGGTAACACTCTCGAATAGTTTGTGCCACAAGATGTAAGCATGGACTTACACGTACATGTAAAAGTCCTTCACACTTTTCTTTAAGGGAACGGCCTACACTACACATTGTTGCTGCACCATCGCTCATGAACAACAACAGTTGACTGGTTGACACTTGAAATTTTTGTAACGTTTCGAGAACTACGGCCGTAATTGCTTTACTAGTACACTGTTTTAATCTTCTGCTGGCTAATAGAATTGCAAAATTTGGTTTAATAGGATCTAATACGCGCACTATTATATTCAAAATAGATTTTTTTTTGCAATCTGTCGTCTCATCAAGACATAGCCACAGCTGTTTATCTTTTAATTCGGCTTTAATTCGATTTTCAATGTCCTCACGTATTCGTGGAATATCTCTCCGTAACGCTGTCCGAGATGGTAGTATCCACTCGGTATTGTATGTACCCCAGAATTTTCGAAATGCTTTTTTATCAAGTATACGAAGTGGTAGACCACATACCATAAACGTTAAAAGCAATTCTAATTGAAATTGACGTTGTTGTGACACACCATTTCTTTTATTTCTGTGGTGTGCGCTATTTATATGTCTTTCACAATCACGTTTGCTCCAGCACAGTAGTTTCTTTTTACAAACTTTACAGAAAATTGTACTCCCATTGTAGTGTAAATCCACAAGAAGAAATTT
Source organism: Dynastes maya (assembly GCA_029619315.2). Taxonomy (NCBI): domain Eukaryota; kingdom Metazoa; phylum Arthropoda; class Insecta; order Coleoptera; family Scarabaeidae; genus Dynastes; species Dynastes maya. The sequence goes on along the minus strand of JAROYE020000004.1, from coordinate 57,132,286 downwards.
ATTAACTTTCGTAGGTAATGGCCGTTTATTTTTAATAGTTACGTTAGACATAATCAGTAAAGCGAGCACACCGACGCTTGTTTCTAGTATGCCACGAAGTGGTGCAAACGTAACATCTGCATACTCGTCATTTGTTGATGAATAGAGCGCGTCATCCGTAAATGAATAAGCGCGCTGTTAGTTCGTAGCCGTCGATGAATGAACTTTTTTTTTGTAGTGGCCCACTGTGAACAACGCCCTATTTATCAACGAACACCCAAACTGCAGGTGTATATTTGCGCGTCTTCACGACGTAATAGACAGTGGTTTTGGTCCTCGTCCTAATAATTACATATTTAAATTACCTATGTTTACATACATATATGCGCCCGGCAGCCTGATTGCGAACCTGGCGCGTGGCGCTCTTGGCCCGCTCTAGTTATCATAACTTAAGTGTTTGATCCACGTGGTTCTATGACATATTTCCGAATGAGGTAGAATTGTATTTTCCACTGTATTTCCGGTCTTTTGTTCGTTGAACTTTATCACTTGTGGCTCGATTGTTGAGATGTTAGTATCACGGTAGTGCTATCTATTTTGTAATAGTTGGAATTAATCACGTTGAGTGGATATTTTGGAAACCTACCTGTAATTTCAGTTACCGTTATTTGGTTCTGATTATTGGATTGGAAATATTTGAGAGGACGGCTACGGGTTGCTGCTAGGCAGGATTTGAACACGACGTCTCGAACATCCATCTTGAATCTTGAATTTGCCAAGTGGGGTTAAGATCTTTATTTATCCCCATCTGATTAATTGTCTTCCCCGTTTTAACGGCAAGCTTTTAATTTGTTTATATTTCACATTGCAATTTTGGGATTTCGTTTATTTCTTTCTAGAGGTTCTATACTCGGGTACACTGTTTTGGTACCTCGTTTTGGAGATTTCTCTTTTTGGATTTACCTGATTTTGGCTTAACATTTTTGGATTATTACCTTCTTGGAAATGACCTTTTGGATCTACCTGTGTTTTTGGAAACACGTTTTTGAAATTACATTTCGGACCTATCCCTGGACCTCGACCATACTACCAGCTAAGTTTAGATCTCCTTAGTTTTTAAATTACCTTCCCTTGTTTTCAGCCTTTAAATTTGACCATCAATTACACTATATTCAATGTTTGTTTGCTTTTAAATTTAATGCTATTAACAGTAATTATTTTCTTTTGTTGTAAGTGCATTTTATTTGACTCTACAATTCATAGTCATTTAGATGATAATTTATTTTGGTTTATATAAAAGTTTAATCTGTGTGACGTCGGGATATTTTAAGCAAGCTAATTTATTATTTTTTTACTTATCTTATTTATTCTTTGGTCAGTTAAAAACCGGAAAGTTTTCACCTATCTTAGGTCAGAAGCTCCTACAAAGAATGTTTGCATTTTGTAAGCCGTAGCGCGTTGGCTATAGCGATCGGTAATTTTCTTAACTGTATTATTGTGACTTTTGATAAGTTTTAATCCTGATCCAATTTTGTTACTCATATGTACTTTTCTTTATGAAATATTGACCTGCACTTTTTTTTTGTAATCGTACTTTATGCGTGGGAGTTTTTGTCTTGATCCAAATTTTCCCTTTTCCCTTTATAATTTTTTAATCACTATCTCAGAAGTTCCTGTTTACCTCTATTGTCTGACAGTGTTATTTCAAGCAGGTGGCGCCTACATAAAGTTAAATTGTCTCGGTGAGTGTATTGACCCACTCCTTCGCCGACGAGCAGGCTGACACACTGAACGAAGGATTCGCTATTTATTAAATTATTAAATTACGGGGAAAAGCTGTCGTATCCTTTTTGTTATTTTGGATTCTATATTTTTTTATTTGTTTCCTTTTGCAATTTCAAAGTGTTAGAACGTAGCACGTCACATGGATGTAGAGAAAGAAAGCCCATTACAGCTTGTTGTGAAGAATCGATACGGTGGCAAGTCAAGCGAATGTCAATTTAATGTCATGTTTGTGTCTAGTTACGCGCACTGATCTTTGTACACTGCGCAGATAAGGAAAAAATCTAATTTTCCCGAAATATTGATTAACTACGCTTAAAAATCTTAAGGTTCCTAGGTAATAACGCATCTTTACCTTCCGACGTTTCACCGTCGGATTTAATTAGAAATTTTAACGAGATTGAGTAAAGTAAACGCCCCGCAACACGTCCATTAAACCGCCTAATAAAGTAAATTATTGTTCTTGCGGCTTTCCACCCGGAATCCCGGAGGAGTTATTTATTCTCCTTTTTCCCGCTGCACATCCTTCACGATGATGGGTATAAAATCTTAATTTTCCGCAGGATAACGATTTCCAGAACGCAACTGCACACATGATATGCCAGAAGAACCACACAACCATATAACGTTCCGTGAATCGATTTGCTGTCACCTGCATACAATCGTGCCAGCAGTGGTGTGAGTTATTTTTCTTGTTTCTCTCGCCGACGAAGGCGTTTCCTTTTTCCGGTTTTTACACACTTGTTGGTCGGCCGGTCGCGGTTCTGCTTGGTTCGGTTCGGTTCTGCGGATTTTCAACGTCCACGACACGACGCAGATATATATCGCTATCGGTCTGGATTATGCCGTTGTCTCCGGTCGGTCATAAACATATCACCAGACATGAAAGGAGACAAGCTGCGGGATATAAATGTGTAAGCCGAGTGTATATTGTGCCGACAGGGAGTGCTTTCGCGTAGAGAATGAGAATAACTATTGATAAAACGTTGGAGAACTGTTTTATTACAACATTAATTGTAGTTTAGAACAGACGCTAGCGGCAATAACTACTTAAGATGTTTATACTAACTGATTATTTTATGTCTATAACCTGGTTAATTTTTTTAGGGAAAGGAAACTGAAAATTAGATTACAAGGTTACAAAATTATACAGTGACCGGCATAAATGTTGCCCATTTATGGGAAATTTTTAAATTAATAAAACATGGTCAATTTCTTTTTAAAGGTTCAGGTTTGGGAACAGATGATAATCGCTGGGAGCCAAATCTGGGGAATAGGCCGAATGAGGCACTAATTGAAATCCCAATTCATGAATTTTGGCCATTGCAATCGCAGACTTATGGGCAGGTGCATTATCCTGATAGAAAAGCACTTTCTCCTTTATCAAATGAGGCAGTTTCTCTTTGATTTTGTCGCTAAGTTGTTGCAACAAAGTGGCATAATACTCGCCATTTATTATTTTTCCCTTTTCTAAGTAATAAACCAAGATAATTCCATGAAAATCCAAAAAAAACAGTTGCCATAACATTTCCTGCTGACAAAACCGTTTTTGCCTTCTTTGGTGGCGGAGAACCTTTGTGTGTCCATTGTTTGAACCAGGTTTCATCGGCAGTTATGAAACAGCGTAAAAAATCCTTCGAATTGTGGCGAAAACGTGCCAAAACGTCACGAGAAACACTCATACGATTCAGTTTTTGCTCTGGTGTGAGCAACCGCGGCATCCAACGCGCCGAGTATTTTTTCATTACCAGTTCTTCAGTTAGAATTCTGTGCACACTGTCATTTGAGAGACCCACTATGTCTGCTATCTCGCGCACTTTTACTCGACGGTCATCCAATACGATACGGTGGACTTTTTCAATCATATCCGAGGCAGTTGCAGTTTTAGGACGTCCACTACGGGGTTCATCATTTGTGCTCGTACGACCACGCTTGAATTCGGCAACCCAGTTTTTAACCATTGAAAACGAAAAGCGGATTCCAATAGTGTTGAATCCAGCTCTGCTGTAATTTTGGGCTGATGAGCCTTTCAAGTGAAAATACTTTATCATTGCCCTCAACTCAGTTTTTTCCATTGTTTATAAAATCACACCAGACGTTCACTTTGGTGTACTGTCAAAAACATACTAATTGACAGATCGGCCTGTGCTGTCATATTTAATCTATTAAAAGATGATTCTACAGAATGGTAGTGAAAATTCTTTGTGTTAGACCACGTAGTTTCCGAACAATCCTCGTAGCAGTATTCCTTTTACGTGTACACCAGATTTTCACAGCGGTTTACTCCTCATAGTGGAATTGGATCTGTTGACATCGTAGACAAGTTAGCAAAAGAAGGCTCCATTATAGGAGCACATTGTCGACCCGTACTTGGTAGTGAAGGGTCATTACAAACAGCTAAGCAACTGATTTTTAATGAACAATGGAATACTTACTAGTCATCTGCGTATAGTGTCAAAATGACTCAATATGCTTACATATATCCCGATGTGGAAAAAAGTACTGCTATATGGATTCCATCGTTTCTAGATTCTTTCATTAGCTAGAACTAAGTTCGGCCATAGTCTGTTTACTGTACATTTGTACAGGCTGGGTCTGATTCAATCAGCAGAATGCTCTTGCAGCCACCAAGCAGCTGATGCTAATCGCATGATTTGAGTTTCGAGGGATAATATCCTCAGGCATAGAAGAATTTAGAATATCACATAAAGGACCACAAAGCACCTCAAAGCTTCAAAGCACCTCTCTATAAATGTTAAAGAAATTCCATCTATCCACCAACAATTTTTGCTTTTTAATTTAAATACTGCCTGAAATCAAAAGTGTAAGGATTGTTATAAGTTTGAAACTTGGACCTATTTGCTTTATTTTGAGATGCCACGTTAGGAATCGTAAAGTTAAACCATTCTTTATACCTTTAGGATCATTTATATTATGAATATATTCTGATTGTCAACCTAGTTCGTTGTTTATGGTATGCCAAGCGGCTTTAGTCTTATTTTTGGAGACATTGATCTTACTGTCACTAATTTCCTTTTTCCTATGTAGTATCCTGCGTGCCAAAAAACAAAAAAAAAGACTTCTGCTTTAATTTTTAGTTAAAATTCAAATTCCTAATCATCCATTAAACTCAAATCTCGAACTTGTTTTCTCAACGTTTCGAAATACGAACTCCACGACCATCATAAATTATTAATTACCTCGAAATGAGAAATATGATGCGCAAGTGCTACAGTAGAAGGTATAGTATATAATAATTAACGTTCTTTCCGTTTAAAATTTCATTTTTTTTTTTGCCCGGGTAAAACGGTCGACAGAAAGAGAGGTAAATATAGAAATGTTCAGGAACCTCGAATGAATCCAACTTACCTAGAATTTTCCATTCCGTAGGTATGCTTCCATTTTGCTTATTTCGAGCTGGAGAGAAGTAGAAGGGGGGGAAATTGAAACGGACGCAAGGCGAAAGGCGAAATTTCAATTAAAAATAACAAACGGACCGTTATTCCGAACTCGAGAGAGTGGTGAAGGCACGCAGGAGGATAAAAAAAAGGATCTCGAAGGCAACGAACGCCATTTCGTCGCCTGGCAGTTGTTAAATTTCTTATTAACGTCACCACCTTAATTTGGGCGATTCTTCCAATTCGTTCTGTGTCGCATTTCTATTATATTTCCTTTTTTTACTTTTAATCCCAATTTGAATTCTAATTGATTTCTTTTACAAATACCCTTGCCGTCCAAACGGGTATCCCAGATCCTCCTACTGGAATTGCACCTTCAAGAAGAGGAAGTCGGTCGTCGTATTGGTATTAGGGGCAAATTTTCCGCTCGATTTAAAAAATGCCACCCTCCTCCTCTCAGATGAATCAATTTTTGCCGGCGAAAAGGGTAGCCAAGCGACTCGGGGGTGGATTTATTTGCGTCAAGCCGCCTGAAATCTCGATTAACAACCGCTCGTAGCCTACTTCTTCTTCTTTTGCTACTTCCTCCTATCTTCCCTGGTTCGATGCGGCTTTCCCGCATGGAAAAAAGCTTCCCACTTGCTATCGCCCCTTGGTAGGCGAAAGATTTTCAAATAATAGAGTAACGGGGGGTGGTATTGTATTTGAATTTTGATTGCCAATTTGTTTCCTAAGATGAGCTGTTTATTGTTGGGATGAAATTAAGGGTGGTGAATTTAAAATTAAAAGAAAATCGAAGAGTGAGCTGCTATTTTGAAGAGTACAAACATTGATTTGCAGCTATAAAAATTTTAATGAAGAAATTAGCTTGACCGCTTTGTGGATGTAGTTACATAAGTCCTTTAGTTACAGCTGAGCAAAATTTGAGTATCCATGGTAGACTATCGTTACAATATAAGCTTTATTCATTCATTTTAAAGAATTACCTTCTTTTTGTATCAAATACCATGATGAATCTTACAGCCACAATCTAGAGATGATCATATTCAAAGGCGTTTTACTTTTCACTTTTCATCTTTCACGTTTCACGTTTCACGTTTCACGTTTCACTTTTCACTTTTCACTTTTCATTTTCCCTTTTCGCTTTTCACTTTGCACTTTTCACTTTTCACTTCACTTTTCACTTTTCACTTTTCACTTTTCACTTTTCATTTTTCACTTTTCACTTTTCACTTTTCACTTTTCACTTTTCACTTTTCACTTTTCACTTTTCACTTTTCACTTTTCACTTTTCACTTTTCACTTTTCACTTCACTTTTCACTTTTCACTTCACTTTTCACTTTTCATTTGTCACTTTTCACTTTTTATTTTTCACTTTTCACTTTTCACTTTTCACTTTTCACTTTTCACTTTTCACTTTTCACTTTTCACTTTTCACTTTTCACCAATGATTTTCCTTTTTGTGTTTTAAGAAAATATTCCGTGAATATTTTCTTATTTATTCTCTCTTCTACAAATATCATTTTACCTGACCTTATCAAAATGGCAAACACATCATTTTTAATTAATGCACATGCAGATTTGTTTGATACCAATTATTAATTTTACACGAGAATAGAGCAATATTATGTTAATCCATTTATTAGCATACACGCGCAAAATGTAATTTACATATGTACTCACCACTATATTCATTACGAATTATCATAACGCCATTAATTAAAACATTTGAACAACGCGGACCAATGCCGTCTCCCGATCGTGTCGTCCTTCCTCAAATAACGGACTATTGCAATATCTAGTAAGCATAAATTTCGGCGTTACAATTGAACGCTAATACGTGCGCGATGTTTTAATTAGATCATTCTGAATGCGTATTAATTGTGGGAAGCCATTAAAACTGCGCACAACGCTCTACGATCAAAACTATGCCCTGTAATTTTAATTATATATAAAGGTGTATTCGGGCGGAGGTAGTTTGATGATGTTTGAACTGTAATTGGGAGTAGAATTATAATTATTACATATTTGAATTAGAAAATTGGTATAAAATAATAGATCATCAAATAACATCAGCGAGTAATATTGTGCAATACATATTAAAAAAATGCCTAGTAACAAAAACCAAAAATAACGCTAATATAGCTTTCACGGTATTGGTGGAATCATTATACTGCCTATATTGCGTTTACCTCTCAGGTTATGTCACCAATCTCCAAAACAGCATTGGCGGACATCTATCCTCCGGTTTGCGTCGTTACGTTCTAGGACGGTATGACTGTGTCTCTTAGCGCTAGGTGGAGCCGGAAAATATTCTCAATGCTGTACAACGATTTCAATGAATTGTATTCTTTTTGAAAGATAAGGCGTCAAGCAGTATACAACTTTGTTTCGAAACACCAACCAAATTCCTTTTTTTTCAGCAATAAGTTATGTTCATTATATCAGGAGCTTTGGTTGAATTACATAAAACTTCTGCCGGATGAAATTTGCTTTCAACGTTTCGTAATATATTATTTACTATTTACTCTGCGTACGCAAAACAATTTAAAAAAGTTGGACGTACAAGAAATAGGTAAATAGTTATTTATATTTTGAATATTGTTTATTTTATAAGTAGTTTTAATACAAGAAACAAGTGACCACATCAAAAATATTAAAAGGAATTGAACAAAAGCTTATACATTTTGAGACGCTGAAAATAATGCAGTTTGTACAAAGGGTAAAAGACTGTTGTTGAGAGGAGATTAGTCCGTGCTCAGAAGGCTTCCCTCATATTCAGGACTTTCGGACTTCTTAACAAGTTTAGCGTCGTTACATGAAGAACTATGATTTGTCCTTACAAATTGATTTGCAACGCAACGTTAAAATTTTGATGGCGATATAGACGTTCGTTAATTCGTCTTCTTTCTTTCGATAGGCTACTAGCCCGTTTGGTCTTTAAGCCTCTTGTTAATGTAATGGCAATGAAAATTCCTCCGAACTCGCGCCATATCTGTGTTAGGTCACGTAGTTTTCGAACAATCCTCGTATTTCTATCCACTCCCCTTTTTTGTAACGTCTTCCACGCGTCTTTTCTTCGGATTCTGTCAAACGCCTTCTCCAGGTCTGTAAACTTATTTTTTATATTATAAAAAAGATTGAGCATTTTCAATTCGGTGTAAGGATATAAATACATACATAGAATACAAGAATTATCTTTAATATGCTCCGTGATCTGCTAAGATGTCAAGAAAATCCACACCCCTCTTAAGATTCGTTGTCTAAAATATTCGCGAAGTTAAATTTACATTGCAATAATAAAAGGTCGAACGTTTCCTTTAATTTTCCTTCATCCCTCAGAAAAATCCAACTAAAAACTTTATAAGAATTCGCAGTATGCTGTAGACTTTGAAAATATACAAAGTTCTCAGAAAGAAAAGCGCAGATACTCGTCCGCCTTCGGCGTAGTTTGTGCAAAAACAAAGAGTCGACTTTAAAATTCATAGTTCGTCGGTTCCCTTCGAATTGAAGACGCAGACCTCCTTGGTCTGAGAGAATTTTCCGCGTTAACTCTGGAGAGTTTTTTTTTTCTGTGTGTGGACGTGTAGTCGGTAAGTTGGATGTTTTTTCTGTCTCTTTCCTTCTTCCTTTGTGTGTATGTCTAGGTGTGTATTTGCCGCGCGCACAACGCGAAGAAAAAAACCAAATTGAAAATGAATAATTAATGACAGACTAAAGAATTAGATAGTCGCGAGCTCATCAAGCGCGACCATGGAAATTTAGAGCAAGGCGCGCCAAAGAAAGTTTCCCGATGAAATTTTAGATTGCATGCAGTCTTTCTGCTTTGCTTTCTTCCTTTTTTCTGTTTACTTAACGAACTAATAAAGATGGAAGTGATTATTACTTTTATTAAGATGCAATTCTTGATTGGTATAAAGCATATTTCATGATAGGTCTTTGAAGAACTGTGTTAAAGGAAAACCAAGAAAAAAAACATCCAAATTGGTGCGGAATCTGACAAAAAACTTGAAAAACTCAAACTATTTTTCCAGTAAAAGTTAGTTTATGTGTTTTTATGTGTACAAAACAGCAACCAAAGGTAACAATAGTTCAACATCTGGAGATAAATTGTCTTTACTGCCATATAACTATCTAAGTCAATTTGTGAGTAATATGTTCGGTCTGGTGAAATACAAGTTAATTTATGATGTTCTGGGCGTTGAAATTTAGTAATATTTACAACCATATTAGTTATTGCTGCATGTTGCATAATTGTGTCCATTATTATTATTATTTGTACCTTCGTGTATAGTGTGTTTTCCTGCCATCTTGGCCAGGTAATTTTCTTTACCAATTTCAGCATTGAAATTCCCCAATACAATTACGGTGTCTTCCTTTGGTATCTTTTCTTCTTAAATTGTTTTATAAATCTTGTGTTTTCCTTCTACTTTTGCACTTTCAGTTGGAGCAACAAAAGTAATAGGCCGATAATTATATTTTGGATACTATCCTTATAACAATACGTTGGATAAGAGTCTTTATGTCTTTTTGAAAAAATTTCTTCTTTAAATCTGCACAGACCTTGAGTAGAAGAAAGCTTTTTATCATTTGATTAACGTTTAGTTAGGATATTGTAAAATCGGGAAATTAAATATAATATTAATTTAGGAAACTTTCATCTCATACATTGTTATACACTAAAGCGTTGTAAAATTTACATCATCGAACAATCATTCGAGCACATATAGTGTATTCAATATGGCCACTTGGCCAATGTGAAATTCCCTCTGGCGGATATTAGTTCTTTGTTGATAGCTCCTACTCCTCCCCAAGCCTTCGATCTTTGGAGCGGGGATATTAGGACGTTTATTTAGTTCCAGCCAACGACAAACGTAGTGGAACGGTGAAGGTATTCCTCTTAAGTTCATTTTACTAGTTTCGTAACTCTTCAAAATGAATAAAAAACGTTCCTACAGCAAACAACAGCGTAAATTCAAAAGTATTTCGAACATAATTCCATAAATTAGATGTTACGTCCTGTTTTTGTCAAGAACGTCAGTAAAGTTTATTAATGTTGGGTTGTCAGTCGTATTTTAGGTCAGAAAATTGCATATTTTAGTCGTCCAGTCGCGTCACTATATCCATTCGATTATGTAACATTATTAAAATTTTCTTTGGATAAAATAATCGCCATCGCGATTAAAATAAAGGATAAGAGGGACGCCAATTGATTTTCTTACTTTTGGTCAAGCTCTCAACGAGTTAACTCGTATTTTGACTGCCCTCCCAGTTTCAACGTAGAGTTTATATTGACATCGTAATATAACTCAGGTTAGTTTTAATTTTTAGTTTTCATCTCCTTTAAAATCTCATTTGTTGTTCTTTTTCGTTTAAATTGCCGAAGAAGTGTTCTAGAACACTTCCGAACCCTCAGTTCGTATAACTAATCAATAAATTTACGAAAATTTAAACTTTTCAGCGATTTACCATTTTTGAAACATTTCAATACACTTTACACTTTTACGTCATGGAAACATTTCAACGTTTTGGAATATGTCCATAGCATTAATTAAATAAATTAAATAAGAAATCTGCTAATATCTTCGCATTTGAAGTTCCCGACACATAACGAACAAATTATCTCCTCCACAAAATAAATATTGACATTCCAAGTCTTTCCCATTGTCAGAAACTATTCATCCTACAAAACATTCCATTCCCATTATTCTCTCGACAATTACTTGACTTAACGCGCTTCTTACGCTTTCCCACAAGTCCCGCTGCTGCACTCGCATCAAGCATCTTAACGACGGCATGTCGCTAGATTCGCGCTTACATTTATGCATCCCGAACTGGTTCTCAGAGAGTGGTTCATGAATATTCGCCATTCGATTAATGTCATCGGTCACACACATACGCCTTTACGTTGACTACCATCGCGTCGCATTCATGGATAAAAGCAGCATCGAGTCTGTATGTACACACAGTACGTACGCCTCGGGAAAATCAGGTGCGCGTTTGTCGTCGACAGAGCGAAAGCTTTCTATTGAAATGACTCTGTGACACCGCAGTAATTCATCTCGGCAAAGCCGCGGAGGAAATGGTGCCTATACGCCAAGCCCGTAGCATAGGAGCGGATGGTCGATATGCAGTCAGTCATGCAGTCTGCCCGTCGCGACGAGCCCTATTCATCTCCTGTCGCGTGCAATGCAGAAAATGCAATTTTTACGGTAGAGATGGCAAAGCGATTAATGTTGAATTTTTTCTTTGTAGAAAAGAGGATGAAAAAAGGATTAGAAGCGACGCGACGGTAGATTGAAAGAGGAAATTTATGTAGTAGACGGGAAACAACGTTTTAGTAACAAGTTCAATTATGTAGTAATAGAGTTCACATTCCCTTTAGTGTTTGCTGAGAAATATGGTTCTAGAATGCCAACAACGTTCTGCCTGTCTATGGTAGTTTGTGGTATTGGATCACCTTTGTGTGGATCATTGTCTAATATATTGCAGTATGCGTTTCAGTGGCGAAGCATTAATGGAGACTTCGAGACTACCCAAAAATAATATGGCGGCAATCTGTATTAATTATGGAACTTAATATTTTTATCAAAAGAAAAGAAACAGTTATAGCAGAATTACTGCACGGAAATTTTTCTGCCTCCCGGCGTCATCGGCGTAATTTCTAGCACTATTTTCTGCTGTCTGCATTGTGTTTACATCTCAGTTTATGTCACCAATTCTCCAAAAACACTACGTCGCTGTGTTCTAGGACGGTATGACTGTGTCTCTTGCCGCTGGGTGTCGCTAGGAGATATTTTCAGTGCTGTTTTTGGAGAATTGGTAGCATAAAGAAGGGTGGGCACAAAGCAAAAATAGTGCTCGAAACCACGCTGATGACGCCGGGTATGCAGAAGCATGTTCGTGTGTTAGTGCTTTTTTTTCTGCTCGCATTGTTTTTGCTGGGAATGATTCCACCAATACCATAAGCTATATTAGCACTAATTTTGGTTATTGTTACTAGGCATTTTCTCATGTGTATTACACGAGGAATTGTACGACAAAACGATTATTGAATTTAGGAATATTGTCCGTAGAAAAAGCGAAATGCACAATGATTTTTTTCATTTAAAGAAACGTTTTTGATAAGATGAAAAAAAAAAGACGAATTGAACTTCATTATAAACAGATGGCATTTTTATCTGACATTGTAATCTTTAGTCTCCCCAACATAATGTTGCAACACCACGTATGTAAACACAAAAATAAATTGGCTGATCAGTAACGGCTCGAGCGCCATAGTTGCGTTTTTTAATCTGAACCTAAGAATCATCAACAAAATTGTTAAGGTCGATTGCCTACTTCCATTAATGCAGTCAGTAAAAAGATTGGGTGTTGTACTGGCTGGAAACCTGTGTTGGTCAGGTGTGGTTTTAATTGATTTAATTTTATTTGGTATAGTTTTGGCTTAATTTGGCATTAATTCGATTTGATCTAGTCTTATCATTAAGATGTACTGCTCTGATTTTCGGCATAACCATCGTAATTTTGAGTTTGTTCTATAAAAATAAAAGAAAACATAAGATAAGGTGATGAACAACCTTGGAAATTTGTTCCTCTTTTCAAATTCGGTCGCCATTTTTTTAATAATAGCGAATAAACAGTAAAGTTGCTAAATTCCAGTATTATTTAGTTGTGCTTATACTTCCGTTGTATAGTTACAGCAACTGAACTATCAAGTACTCAAATTCTTTACAATTCTGCTCAAAATATAAAAGTTATGTATGTACTATCCTCCTATTGTTAGTAAAACCCGAATTATACATAGGAACGATTCTAACACAACTGGATCAATACTACGAGATTATTACAAGCATGTCAACGATTTAGCATTTCCAAGTGTTCATTCTATAGAATAAAACTCAACAATCAACGTGCACAAAAGGTACAGTATGCATTATGCAGCTTCGTGCGATCTAGCACTGTACAAACAATTAAACGCGATGGCCGTTGAACACTAGGACGATCGCCCACTGCGGTTGTTTGGACTTGGAACAAAGGTGACTAAGGGTAACCGTGCTTGTAATGTTAATTTAGCGACTTCATAGCCGAATGAAGTGTTATTGAAGGGAGTAATACTCAGTTAGAATCAAGTTGGAATTCATTTATATATAATGTTTAATAGTATGCGTATGCTATGCACAATTTAATTCTAAAATTTATGACCTAAATAAAATATTTTCATTAATATTACACTTACAGTTACACCGGAAGTTGTTAGCAACTTGTTTCAAGTAGAAATGTGGGACCTTTTCAACAATTCTGGATTCTACTTTCAATTTATGGCCACCGTTGAAGAATGATTTTCATTTCCTTTAAAATAAATGTACACAGAACATCTTGTCGAATGAAGAAGTGTGACAGCTACGAAGGTAGTCTGAAAAGTTTCAAGTCTCAATATGAAGATGGCGCTACTTGTCAGAAATTTCTGGTAATATAATTGCGCATGCGTTGATAGATACTCTTGAAAATTTCAGCCATGTTGGACGCTCAGTTGTTGTTTAACAATCATTTGCGTCAGTCGATGTTAGTGCTTTTGAAAAAATTTAAAAAATCGAATATCGGGCTGTCATTAAATACTTACATTTGAAAGGCAATACGCCAACGCAAATTAAAGTCGAGATGGACGCTGTTTACGGTTACATTTTGGAAGGATGAATTTAAATGGGATCGTACCAGCTTGATTGACAATGAACGTTGGGAGCGGCAAAAAACTGCAATCACTACCGATAACATCGGAAAAGTTCACCAGATATGGGCTCCAAAGAAGTTGTAAGGTTGAAAAGTTGATATAGCATATATTTCAGTTAGTAAAAATAACTTTTTCAAATAGAACACCATTTCAAATTCTGTGACAAACAGGATGTTCTATTTGAAATTATTGAGAAAAATAGCCGTGAAGTTATACATATTGGAAAAATTATTTTGAACGCCCTGTATAATATTGCAGAACGTAACTTAGAAAAATTAACTGCCGAAGCCTTAGCAGAAACAGAGTACAAATATTATTCGTTGAACTTCGTGTTTGCGAATGTGGGGATTTTTCAAATAGAAGTATGAAATAGTAATTTTTCTTTATATTGTAACTTGGCAACCTTTGATTGGATATCGCTAATATTTTCAGCATGAATAGAAACCATCGATAGGCATAAAAAAATACAAAAATATACAGGGTGTTCCATTTAAAAAAACTGAGTCGACCATCGATACTCTTTTTTGGGACATCCTGTATAATTGAAAATAAGTTTAGAATGTGCATATTGTCCTCTTAAATACTTACGGAAAATTCTAACATCATATCTTCAATAGCAACTGAGAAACAGAAGGCCGACGCATTATTGCAGGACCCTGTATATCTCGATCAGTTTTTTCAGAATTAATGAGCTTCTACAAAAATTTGATGTAAATTAACATTTATCAAGGAGTAAGTGGTGAAAATATAATAAATTTTTATTTTAAGAGCATATAATAGAGACCACGCTCTTTAACACCTAGATGAAGCAATTGCAGAATGTTGAAAGCATGTCCGTGTATTTCACGGTTTACGAGAATACATCGAATTAAGGAACGATACTTTTGAGATGCAACTCTTACCGGAACATGGTGTTGGTCGTCAAAATAAATTACTGCTATTACTTCATTATCAAAAACGAAAGTCAATTAGGATCGAGGCGCGACTGAGAGCGCCTAGCAATGCGTCAGCATTACTAGGGGCAGAGAGGCAGTATCGCATACGCATTGCTAGGTCACGTTATCTTAGATAACGATAGAATGCATATGCGATGCCGCCTTTGCCACATGGGATTTGACGCTCTAGTCAGCCGATCTATTGACTTGTCTTGTTAACCGTAAATAAAAACAAAATGAAAGAAGGTATCTACGCGTGTACAGTTCTTCAGATTGTTTTCTATTTCTACGGCTGCAGTGAATACAAAAAGCATTTAGAAATGATTTGATAGACCACTTAAATATTGTTTTTTAGTACTCGGCAGTTTCAATACAATATTCCTACCTAAACAACAGAATTGTTAATATTAGAATAGGACAATTATATTTTCTTAATTTTACCGATGTAATTAAACTTAATTAATGAAATAAAAATCTCTTATTGCAGTACTTCTCTGTTTGTGCTTATAAAAATCCAAAAAATCAAATCATAAAGAGAAGGAAATAAAACCTATACAAAGTAAACCGATCAACCCAAGAAACTCAAATGGTTATTCTTTTTGAATGTACGCTCGAACGGTTTATATCACGTTGTTCGCTGTTTAATCGATTGCATTGAGTGCATCAGCTATTCCTCTTGAAAAAGAAAAACCAGTCGTCTTTTATATCCGGTGAAATGTGTGTTTAAGTATGCGTTTCTAGGCAGGGTGTGCATTCCATTTGCTGTGCGGCTTTTGACTTCTAGCGCGTCCACCGGCAGCGGACCGAACACCTGCCGGCAACTTTAGTGCATCGGACTTTGGCTCCTCAACCCCCGCCACGGAACCGGATCGTCCTCGGGCGATGCGAGTAAAGATATGGGTGTACAGGGTTGGGCAATAATGCGAAATTCTTCAATGGTATCTTTATTATTTGTAATACAAAAAGTTTAAAAGTAAATATTTTTTTGCCTAAATTAATGCCTTTTATAAAAATTAAATTGAAGTGTTTATAAGCTTTTTAAAAAATCACTTAATAACAAAGATATGAATGTGTATTACTTTATCGGTACACTGTATAGAGTACAACTGGGAAAAATAGTTAGATAAGTAGTAAAGATAGCTATGATGAATTTGACCAAAAATACAGATGATAAATGAAGCTTACCTTTCCCCAATCTTCAACTGTATATTTTTTATATTCTTTAGCCCATTGAAATCGTGTCACTTTCATTTTAGATATTAGTTGGCTTCTTTTCCGGACGTCCACATTTCAAGCCTGCTCCATGAAGACCTCTACTGACTGTTCGGGCTAATATTTGTATACCTTCTCCACTAAGAATTTTATGAACACTCTTAGTGGATAAAAAACGATGTTCTGTAGCCACCTTTACTTACGACGATCATCTCTTACTGTTTGGGGTTTACCGGCACGGTATGTTCTGCCACTACTTGTACTAGGAATATTCTCCTTAATTAATTTCACGATTCTCAGGACAGTTTGATGTGATTCTTTTGGTGTAACTTCACGTTGAGAGAACTCTCCCGTCTCTAGAATAGAAGAAATTCGTGCTTGTTTCTCTGTGGTTATATCCTTCTTCTTTCCCACTATGATAATAATTAACTGCGAAAATAGACGCACACAAATAATATTAAAACTCTTTGTAAGTACACGAAACTCAACCACAAAGGAAGAATTACAACAACATATTGAAGATGTATGGTATAATAGCGACGAAATTAAAAAAAAAAAAACAGCAAAAAGCTGCATCGGCAGTATGCCAAAAAGGATTGAGGAAATAATAAAACACAGATGAAGAAGAAGCAAATATTAGTAAATATATGTTCAAATTATACTTACTTGCATGTTATATGTAATTAAATAATAATATTGCCAGCATTACTAACTTTTACCTCAAAGTAATGTGGCCCTAATTTGATAGCCAGGGATTGCACATGTAATGTAGATTATGTATGATTATAATAAATGTGCACTTGAAGAATCTAACTTTTACTACCCCATCCTGTATAATCATCTCTTCTCCGGTTGACTTCAGCAGCCGTTCATTCGTGTGACGGTATAATGAATGAGATCGAGAATTGATTTACAAAACAATGGCCGGTTGTACCGTTAGTCGCGAACAGTTTTATAGTAGTACAGCTTCTGGGGTCTGCTTCGGCGAATTCCAGCGAGTAGTCTGCATGGCTCTTGAGCCGTCGAGCGGCGACCATCCGAGGACCGGTTGACTGCTGAAATAAATATAAATAAAACGTAAAGAAGCGGTCGTGCATGTCAGATCTAGATCTGCGGCTCGAGTTCGATGGTAACGATAAAACGGGGTTGGTCTTTTTGTTTTGGTTTTAATTTTAATTAGCGTTGAAGTTGTTAGTTTAAACCTGGACTAGTATCATTTACTCCGCTTTTTATCTTCTCGAGAAACTCAATGGAATATAATTGAATAAAGCCAATGATTTTATGATTTTGCAAGAAAGTTGTTGATTGTTTCGAAGCAAAGGTAGTTCGAAATGATAGCCATTAACCATCTAAAGACTCAGTCAATTTGCAATAGCTCTCGATAAAGTTGTATGAAGATTACCTTGCGCACATCAAAGATAATGTTATAGAAAGAATTCATAGAGACCCCATAGTTTTTATATATCGTAATGAGCAAAGACGAAAGTCAGTTAGGATTGAGGCGTGACTGAGAGTATCACAGCAATACGTTAGCATTAGTAGGGGCAGAGAGGCGGCATCGCATACGCATTGCTAGGTCACGTACATCATTCTATTGTTACCTTAGATCACAATAGAATGCATATGCGATGCCGTCTCTTTGCCCCTGACACATTGCTATGACGCTCTAAGTCACGCCTCGATCCTAACTGACCTTCGTCTATGGTAATGGATAGAGTTCGTTAAAAATGTGGTACCGGATGGCAGTAGCGTAGCGGTAGCGGCTCTAGCATAGGTAGGGGTAATTTTCAACTTGTAGTCGATCTCGATAGTAGCGCGAGAGAGTTCAAAGCGACAGTACGTTGCACGCTGCACGCCAAATAAGTACGGGGAGATCGGACGCCCAGAGGGTGCAACGTTCCCTTCGAATGTGAATAAATATCTCAGGTATTTCCCTGGATTAAAATATAGAAGTCCGCATATTTATTGCACAATATGCAATAGCGAATTGCCAAGTCGCGATAGGTTTGAATGTAGAAAACATTGTAAAAGTAAACGTCATGTATTGAATTTAAGAAACAGTATTCCATACTGGCAATTTTTATATGATTTTATTTTTATGTTAAGTGTGTGCAACATCCCACACCATCTAGTATCTAATGAACACTTTCGTCTTTTTTGGGATAAGTACGTTCCCTCATGGAAGCTGCCAACATCTATGCAATCACGATACAATTTGCCACGCGTGCAAGGTACAGTAAAGGAATGTATAAAAGATGAGTTGAGAAATAAGATAATCTGCCTATGTGTGGATGAAACAACTGATGCTCAGAAACACAGCGTCATTCATGTTCTAGCGCGTCCTTTAAAACGTGATGGTCCACCAGCTTCATTGTTGTTATCCAGTAAAAGGATTCAGAAAACTAATGCAGAAACTGTTGTCAAGATAATAAAAGATTCGTTGAGAGAATTTTGTATCACAGGAACCCAAGTCACAGTGTTCGTTACTGACGGAGCCGCGACAATGCTAAGAGTTGGTAGGATGTTGAAAATATGCTTTTCGACTCTTCTTCACATAACATGCCTCATACACGCATGTCACCTCGTGGCAGAAACCATTCGAAAGAAGTATGCGATGGTGGATAAGTTAATAGCATTTACCAAAAAAGTGTTCATCAAATCTCCCAAACACATCCGTGTATTCAAACAATTGTGTCCGAAATTACCATCACCACCTCAGCCTGTAATAACGCGACGGGGAGCATGGCTCCAGACAGTATCTTACTATCAGAAATATTTTTTACAAGTGAAAAATGTCATCTTGAAGCTTGATTCAAATGATTCTGCAGCAGTTCCAGATAGTCAGCAATTTTTTTCCAATTCGGACGTTCAACAACAAATAGTTGAAATTTCCATGAATTATTCTGACGTTGCACAAGCTATTGAGCAATTAGAAAACAGTCACTTATCTGCACGAGACGTATTAAATTGCATAAACAATTTACAAGCCGCTCTAGAAAACTCGACGAACACTATAGGAGTCGATGTTGCTCAAAAATTTGGTGCAATTTTAACGAAAAATCCCGATTTACAAAAGGTTCGGTCTATAACTGAAAATCAAGGGTGCCCAGATGAGGAAAAGGAATATCTGACATTTGCAAATCTTACTTCACTGGATGTCGAACGATCATTTTCGAAGTATACGACGTATTCACAACACCGTCGACGGCTGAATGAATTGACAATGGAAGCGTTACTGATGTTGCAATTCTACGCAGCTTACCAGGGCGGTTGCCAATTGCCGCAGTGAACATCAAGACGACAAGAAAAGGTAACCATCTTTTTAACAAACTCTAGTAATGGGCCTCCTAATACTTTCTCGGGGTAAATTAAAATATAAAAATCAAATAAATGAGATCTTGTGTATTTTCGCAATAATTACGTAATAAATTTGAATAATTTTGTTTATGAATGGAATTGAGTTTTTAAACGATATATCAGGGAGGGTGCGCGGCCTTGCGGCCTTATGGACGCACCACCCTTGGGTCACGCAAAGTTTAGGTTTCTCAAAGCTCGACAATTGACAAATTATAGATACGTATTGTATCCAGTGAATAAGATAGGTTTTCATTAAATTTACATTTTTAGAAATTTTTACTTGAAAATCCATAGAATAATAATTTTTGATTAATAAAATAAATTATAGAAGAAAATACGGTCGAACGCGTTCGACAAATCACAAAAGATGGCGCGAATATACTTTTTGCAGTTATAGCCGTCTTCAACAACTGAAGTGATTTTGTTAACGGCATCGATAGTGGAGAAGGATTCTGTGAATTCATATAGTGAATTATTGAATAGCTTATTAGTATTGAAAAAAATAATTACTCTTTCCTGTAAGGCTTCCTTAGGGATTAGCTTGTATTCGTAAAGAAAATATTAATATCAAACTGGAACCCCTCACAACAGTGTCAAGGATAACACCACGCTATTTTAATCTCATAATCTTTCCTTAGTAACCATCCCAGACGATCAAACTTATCTTCCATCACTAACGAACAATCGTGCATGCAACGCGGCAACGTCTTTACCAAGTTCATTAAGACAACTCCAAAACAATAAGGTCTAATGACTTTGGGTGGAAAGGAGAGGTCGGAGGTACGGAGATCCGAGTTCGCGGGACTTTCTCGGTTGTTACGTGGGAACTTGTCGATCGGTATACACATCGCCATACGTAAAGTCAATCTACTTGATACGTCCTGGGATATTTCGATTTTAATGAGGACCCCTCTCACCGCTAGGGACCGCTGTCTGTTCTGTGTTGCCGCTTTCTGATGCTCCTGCATTATCGATTAGCAATGACTGGATATAATTACTGTGGTGTTGTCGGAGAACCACCCCCGGAGGTGCTGAGTTCACCCTCGTGTGCCCGGTTAACGCAAGAGGTAACTTCAACGAAAGCTGGAGGTGTTTATGATTATTCGGGAGGCGGTCATGAAGAAGAGCATTGCTTTGTCTTGTAGCGTTGAGTGAACATTGAAATCCTCAATTGGTAAGCGATGGTTAGATCTAAGATCTTAGCCACCAAGTTGTGTTAAAGTCAAATACATGATAGGGAGACCAGTAGTTGGACGGCATTTTCTGAGCTTGTGGAACACATTTTCGGGTGAATGGTCGTGCTTTTTTTGCATGTGTTGCTTACTGTAACATCAGGAGCCTTTCTAATGTGTGTAAAACGTTTCATAGCTTTGTTACTAATTGGTAAATAACCCTATGGTTATTTGCCAGAAACTACATTTTGAAGGTTACCATGTGGCTTATTAGAAGTAGATTGATATTCTTTTCTATTTCGGGACCATACCTTCTTGAAGAGTTATGCTACTAAATTTTGTTAATCCCTACGACACGTAAATAGTGAAAAGCATGTCTCAAGAAGAAATTGCGCACGAAACAATGAAAAATTTATATTTAATTTATGCGTTACGTTTATCGCATGTAATATACCGTTTAATTTACTAGACAAGGAACCATATATCTGCTTTTGGAATAACTATTCGGAGTGCAAATTACCAAGTCGAACATCGTTACGAAGAATTGTGCCATCTGCGCGCGAACATATTGAACAAAAAATAAAATCGGAGTTGAAAGATCAAAAATTGTGGTTATGTGTCGACGAAACAACAGATCGGAAGAAACATTCTGTTCTTAATGTAATGGCACGCAAATTGGAACCTCATCAATCGGCACCTTCAATTCTATTAGTCTCCAAAACGAATACAACAGTGACTGCCGAAGTAATTTCAAAGTTAGTGTTAAATACATTGGACAAGTTTGAACTTTCAACAAACCAACTCTTGATGTTAGTGAGTGATGGTGCTGCAAACATGCTTTCTGTAGGCCGGTGTCTTAAAAAGCATTCTGCTAATTTGTTACACATTACGTGTAAAATTCATGCTCTCAATCTTGTGGCGGATAGTATCAGAAAATGTTATCCTGAGGTAGACGCTTTAATAGCGCATACCAAAGCAGTATTTGTCAAATCACCGAAACGTATTCGCGAATTTCACAGACTGTGCCCCTGTATACCAGAGCCACCAGAACCTATTCTAACTCGTTGGGAACATGGTTGCAGGCCGCGTTTATTATCATAAATATTTTGACAATATTAAGAACGTGGTTTTACAATTCGATACAAAGGAAGCTGCCGCTATCCAGAAAAGCCAGTCGAAATTTCAAGATAGTAAGGTTAAAATGGATTTAAAAATCATTCACGACAATTACTTCGGGCTAGCAGATGCAATAGAAAAATTACAAAATCCTGCGGTGCCGTTAGAAGAATCTCTACAAATAGTGCAACATGTTCAGGCAGCTATGCGCGATTGAAGACGCAAAAAATGTTTCTGTTCTAGAAAAATTTGAAAGTGTTTTTGAGAAAAATTCTGATTTTGGCACATTAAGACACATTAGTGAAGGTGCGTCAACAGAATCGTTAAGTTATTTGAAAGATTATTTTACTTACGCAAATATTACGTCACTAGATGTAGAACGTTCGTTTCGTCATATAAACGCATTTTTTCCTCATGCCGTACTAGTTTTGCCGAAACAACAGTTGAAACATATCTAATGTTGCAGATATTTAACAGACATTATTCACTTTGTGATTTCACGGAGGACTCTTAAAATGGTAAGTGTTTGAGCACGTGTTATTTAATTTTTATTTAAAATATGAGCGAAATTATTTGCGGCAGCAAACATCTCTATTAGCAGAATAACTCTAGTGTGTTAATAATATATATAATATATTATAATATGTTAAAAATATATTATAATATGTTAAAATTATTTTTGTTAAACATTTTTAAACATAAATTTGTAATTTTTTATATAAATGTATAAAAGAAAATTGAGATTTTTTGATATAGTCAATGTAAATAAATATCAGTGAAAATAAAAGTTCATAATCTATAGGGTAAACTGTAATACGAATAATTTAGATTACAAAAACAGAAAGGCCTGCACATGTAAAATTCTAGAAAAACAATTCCTAAATATAATGATACTTACAGTTAATTTACTGCAGGTTAAAAAGATATGTCAAAATATGATAAAATATTACAACCCAAACTGTTTACTTGTCGTAAATTAATGTTAAAATGTAAAAATTGTATTGTAAAGTGGACATGCACAACATATTAAAATAAAAACTAGCTTTATAATGAAATCTTAGAGCAACAAATCTCCAAGTTATATCTCATCATTTCTCAATTGATTTTGACCACTTTTACGCGTATCTCATTTCCTCATCTTCAATATTAAACATATCTGCCATAGAGTGAAACAAACTACTAAAATCACGAAACAGAACCGTCAATGAAAGTGCCACAACTCCAACATGGATCGCTCTCCACAATTTCCCTCTCGGATCTCGTGTCGTGGATTTAATCTCGCGAAGTTATTAGTGAAAAGGAGTCTATAGTCTGTTTATGTTTTAAATCAGCGCCCTCTATCGTCGTATCATCGTGCGGTCGACCTATCGGGCTATCCCTCACGGGATAGGCTGTAAAAACAGACAACCCAATTAAAGATAACGAGATGCTGCTTTTTCAATGTTTTTTCCACTTTTCCACATAAATATCAGTCGAAAAGTACGCGCGTATTATGCTAGCAGACGGGAGGAGGGTGGGGGATAAAAGGAGTATCGGATGTACACGAAGGGCTCCCGTCATCTCCGCTTTTGTACTATGCAGAAAGTGGATGGCGTGTACTCGGGTGAAACATTATTTAACAAGTTTCGCAATCGTTCAGGTATGAAATGTTAATTAATGCTACGTAGGATGTCGGTTACCAAGGTAATTTAGACTAGGAATAATATTTCAATTTAATTTGGTGGCCAAATGGTTTTATTCTTATGTTTTGTATAAGATAAATTTTAGAACGACTCTTCAGCGTAATAGCCAACCTTATTGAAATGCTTATAAACATAAAGATTTTCCAAGATTATTACTGTAGGACAGGTAGGTTGTACAGATTCTTCGCCTTCTGTTCCAGTACCACCGTTTAGTTAAATTTCGGTGACACTCAAGGAATTGAGTTCGCAAATTATTAATTTATTTTTAAATTTCATCTGTCGTCTTTTTATTCTATACATAATTTCTATTTCTGATTTTATATGTTTAAGGTCTTTGTATCGCAAGGCCTTGTTGTGGTAATTCACAGAAGTGACCTTCAAACAAAATAATAAATAAAAACAAGTTGAAATACTTCAAAATTTTATCTTGTACAATATAGGCTGCAACTCATACAGAGCTACTAATGTTTTTGTGATTTCCGACGTCCATTTCTTTATTGTAGTCATTTTAAAATACATTATTGTAACGATAAAAGACCGCGTGCTAATACAACCACAGATTACAACCTTAACCTTTAAAACCTCTAAAAAGTATATTTTCTCTAGGTTTGATAAAATGTTGGTAGTGCTGCATATCGCACTTGTGCGCAAGTCTAGTATGAAATTTGGATAGAAAAATAGGATCGGATCTAGTTTCTAAAGACGATTCTAATAGGGAAACTTGGATAAAATTGTTTGACCCAAAAAAATTATGTCAAATAAGAACGTTTGTACATTCAAACAAATTCAAACTGTTTTTCTTAAAAAATGTGCTTTCACTCAAACAAACCTTTGTTGAATTAAATAAATAACCACAAAAATATGTATTTGTTTGATTCAAGAACTTTTTTTTCTGTGCATAGCTGGGAAAAGTGTATACACTTACAAGGAGACTTGTACTTGTAGTGAATTTGACAAAGAAAATACTGATTTCTGTATTAGGCTGGGAACTTTTCGAACTACCCTCGTATTGTTGTGCTTCTAGAACCATATTTCAAACACACCCTCTATCTATTCTTCGTAATTCCACTAACTTAAGGACTCGAAGCGATCCATCAACAGCAAGGAGCAAACACCGGTGGTAAAAACCGCGAGTATATTGAGTGTATAAGTCTCCCTCTCATCAATTGAAATGAATTATACTCGACTCCCTCATTAATCGTCCAATACAAAGTAGTCATTCCCCTCCCACTTCTGAACCCTTTTCGCCGCTTCCGAAGAGCAGAAATGCTGGCGGTCATTATTTCGATTCCGTTACCCGACTTGAAAAGACGCCGGTGTAAAAAGAGAGCACATCCCAACGACAATTTTCCGACGCAAATTACTCATCCACCTCTTGACCCCCCACCTTCCCTCCGGCTCTTTCTTCTTCTTTTGCTGCTGCCTCGTCCCAACTCTTAGAGAGTTCGTCTAAATAAAATATATATATATGTATGTATAGAGGAAAGTAAATTGAACGTCAGACGGTTAATGCTCCCTTTCAATTAATTTATCTTTCGCTTTGTAACGTCAAGAGTTTAAGTTTTGAGAGAACTGAGTGAAGTAAGTAACAGGAGGAGGAGTGGCAAGCTGGAATTGTTTTCGTGTATACGCAAGGGTTTGAATGCACTTGCTTCACCTCCAGACATGGTAAATTGCGTTCTTTGTCGGGTCTTATGGACTTTTCGTCTATTAAGGGTAAGTTCTATGTGTCCTAAGGAAGCAGATATTGCAATTGAATTAAGGTAATGGATGGACTTTTCACGGTTTTAGTTAGCTTTATGCTTCTTTCTTTTTCTTTTGCTTGACGAAACCCTGCAATATAGTTTTTCTTGCTTTATTTTATTGAAATCAAGTGAGACGTTTATTATTCTTTATTATTAGGAGTGGAAGTCATCTTCTAACTCTTTACATTACCCTTTCTCTTGAAATTAAACCTGTATTTTGTTATCTCTTTTCAATGGATAAGCCTTTGAAGCTTGAAGAAGGTCTAGGGTAAGGAGATTTTTCGCAAGTAGAATACGAGGGTTAAAATTTATGGTACAAAAGTATAGATTCATATGGACAAGCGATGACTCGAGCATCGTACCGTTGAAATTATAGCGGAACGTCGCGTCGCAGAGACGCTTGGCGCGCTTTTCTGTCTCGCTTTACAGTGCAGTTTTTCAATTTTAGTCGGGATGTCGCGTGTTCTCACACGAGGTTATTTAATGATTTCTGGTTAATTAAATTCTGGTTTAATTTTCACAACATTTACAGATTAACGATATTTGTATTGCATGATTTGCTCTCAATATTCCGCAATGAGAAAAAATACAAATTAAATGGAAACTATATTAGAAAATATCTAAAACTAAGGTTTCTTTTTAATAAATGTAACTGGAACAATGCAGTCAATTGAAAATATAATGTTTACTACTACGATTCTAGCAAAGAGTTAGTTCCAGATTGTCTTTTCTGGATGAAGTTCTTTTCGAAAATTATACATCTTTATATATCGAAAAAGCCTTTTGTGGGTGACGACTTGTAAGAGACGCAAAATTATACTATGGCATATAATATAGTATGGCAAATAATACTAAAGTATCGGCACACAAGTTATTATTTGATTAATCCGGAACAGCTGTTTCGAAAATTCATGGGTTCTCATTGTCAACCGTAAGACCGAATGATGTGAGAATAAATTTTTAATTGTAACATGCTTGTTCTATCCCTATTCTCGAGAAGGTATTTATTTTTGCCGCCTATACTTCCTAAAACTGAAGCATGCGAAATATACGGAAAGTAAACAAAAAGGTCTCTCGTCTGAGTAGCACAAAACGTAAAACATGTGTCCAGTTTACCCTAACGAATCAATAAGAGTTGAGTAGGCTGTTGCCTTTGTTCAGCAAATTTGTATTCATTTTTATATAAATAGTATCGTAATTCCCGCGCTGAAGTTACGTTCTAAATTACTTTTAGGTTTTCTAATTTAATATTGTGCCCGGTTTCGTGTATGTGTTGTGCTTGACGATTCAATGCTTCTATATCTGTAGCTTCCGATGTGTTCGTTGAATCTGGTGCCTATGGTTTGTTTCGTTTGTCCAATATAGGCTTTATCCCATTTGCTGTCCCAAAGTTTTCCTCTGTATTGAAATTTTGCCAAATGTGTGTTTCTTGCAAAGGACGCTCTGACCACAAAAATCGGATCACTGCTCGTTGTTCCTCTTTGGTGCAAACTAATAGCGGAGCTGACATGCTTATGCTGTTGTAGCTAGCAGACAAATGACGCGATCGTAATTAAATTCCACATACATGATCACAGAGGCGCCAACTCAACGCATGCGCAAGCGGTCGCCACTACGATAACCTTCAATGCTGGTTATGGCGAAAGTGTAGATAATATTTGACTTACCCTCGTACATTTTGAGCTGGTTTAGTTTGTTATTATGTAATTAAGAGGGTTCGACGGTATAAAAATGTGTTAACCACTATATTTAGATAATTATCTGTTCTATTTTAAGTTAATTCTTGTTAAGTTCATGCAAATAGCAACTATTTTCTTGTTACTTTCCTTTTCTGGACGTTAATATTAACGGATGTCGAAGTGAGTGGTTTTAATCACGAATTAATTTAGTTGGCGATTAAAGTTGTTTAATTGTGATTAGTGATGTCATAAAATTAGGTTATTCAAAAATTAACATGCTAATCCGTAATTAAATATTCAATTCAATTTCTGTAAACCCGGGTTAAATGTTCCCTGGAATATTACTATTCCAGATAGTATTTAAATAGGTTTACGTTAAGTTTAGTTGGGAATCTTATTATATACCGTTTTTTTAATGTGTACAGTTAAATGTAAAAGCAAATATGAATTTGGTAATTGATTGTGCTACGTGTGTAGCGCAAAATCTTGTTGTAATAAATATGGAGTGAATTCATGTAAAAGGAGAAGAAAACCATTAGAAATAGTTTTATAGTAAATATTGTGCCGAACTATCGAAGCCCGTTCGATTTAAAGACTGCTTAATCTAGAAAAGGACGTAAAATGATGCATTCATCTTTTGTAATCAATCATTAAATCGAATATCAATTTTGTAAGCTTTTATTTTATTAATAAATGTTTCAATACCAGAACCGATTATTTTGAGCAAGAGTGTATCTTGCGTATATTGTTATTTTATGTTATAAATTCAATCATTACGGAATTTCTGCAACGACGTATTTTAAAATTGTTTTGCTTTAACCGCGTCACGTACAAGATCGCGATACGTCATGAACGGAAAGCGCTACGCCACTTAAAATACGGGTATGTGAATCGTAAAAAAATTCACAGCTTGGTCTTTGCTGCAGCGACCTCAAGTTGAGTAGAAGGAACACCTCTGGACGACATTAAAAGCTGACGGAGATTCATTCATATTCCGCAATTGGTCGGACTTAAAGCCGACTTTGTTGAATAAAAAATTTGTTCCGCAATTGGGTGGTCCCAAGCTGACTTTCGTAAAGTATTGATAACCGAAATTCGTTAATGTTCCATAATTGGTCGGCCTCAAGCTGACTTCTGTGAAACATTGATATTCGAACAAACATATACTTTGTTATCGATAGCCGGAAACGTTTAAGTCCGCGTATTTTATCACCGATCATCGAAAACGTTTAAGTCCGCAATTTATAACATGGTTTCTTTAATGATTGTAAATACATGCGAAAAGACGTTGAATTTTACACAAAGTCCAAAACCGAACTTATATTTATTTCCGAAACCGAAAATTATAGTAAACATTTAACAGTTTATGTCAAAGTTTACGCAAACATCGAAATCAGACTTAATTTATTTTTCCGAACCGAAATGATTGTAAATTCTTGAAAATTTTGATAATTTTGCACAAACACAGCAAGTTATATTATTTTACTGCTTAAAAGATTTTATTTTGGTTTAATGTTTCTAAATAAAATTGGTTATTATTACTTACTTTTTTTGTTTCTTTTGTTGGACCTCTGGACACAGAAGCTACCCCAGGTAGAGTTGTTAGTGTACGCCATGCTTAATTAACATACCAAGTCGCTTTTTTTTCTTTTGTTTTAGTTAACAAGCACGTGGTGGTTATTTATTTCACAGCACCTAAGTTTATTCCGACAGAAAGGAGAATTCATCATACTCGCAGCGACATCCAGCGGCGGAAGGCGCTAGTATATTATAAAGCTGATAGTATAGTTCGAGTTCCTATCGTTGACAAGTCAAAGAATATTTCAATTAAAACAAAGAAAGCACGTGAAAAGTAGTTTATTTACATTTTGGTTACAAGTCCCAAGTTAGCTGATTAAGAAAATATTTGATTTGTTGCTGAAGTGGTTGTTTCACATTCGATGTGTTGAAGTTTTTAAGATTCGTCCAGAGAGAGTGAAAAGGTAGCAAAGTAGCCGCCACTGCTACATACCACATTTTACAAGAAATGCAACCAATACAAATGTTGCTGGAAAAATTTATGATTCAAAGTTCATTGTATGATATTAATTAATGATAATAAATCGTAATCACTATAATAAATGT
The DNA here is from genome assembly GCA_029619315.2 of Dynastes maya. NCBI lineage: Eukaryota > Metazoa > Arthropoda > Insecta > Coleoptera > Scarabaeidae > Dynastes > Dynastes maya. The sequence continues at coordinate 57,103,373 of JAROYE020000004.1, read as the reverse complement.
GTAAAAAATATGTAAATAAACTCTATATATACCCCTATTTCTTTTAATCTTTTACTTTTCCATACAAACAAGGCAATTCAAATCTCCATATTGACCCTAGTAACCTTGCGCAGATCCAACGTAACCTATTTTCACAACAAACAATGTTACATCTGACTCAACCCGCATTATCGCTCCTCTTTATCTGCCGAAAATATTTCCCGGTGCTTTAGCACAGCAGTCGTTGCGTTAATACACACAAAAACTTCCTTATCTAAAGCACCTACTACCGGTGCACGGCCTGTCGACGGGAGTAAATCACTAATTACGTCACTTTCACGTCCTTTCGGCCCTTTCTATTGCCAGCTTGAAAACGCCTGCCTAAACCAACAAACTAATTATAACGTTTCGAAGGTCTAATGACTTTTTAATTGTGTTTTAATGGGAGAAATACAAGTATTTATACAATAATAATGGACTGAGAGTGCTAGGCGAGGATGTACACAGTTTACTATCTATAAAATATAGAGGCGGACAATGGGTTAGTTTTAACGGCGCCATCTATCTGAGTTTTCGTTTAGTTACGATATAATTGTCGAATAAATTGGTTTGATAGAACTTTTATGTCCTAAATATAGCACAATAGACAATTTTATTTATTAACCGAGCTTTCCGTATAGTTCCCATCTGAATATATCACGCATTCCATGAAAAAGTCAACCTGAATGAACAAAAATAACAAGTAGTTATAATAAAAAATATACAGTAGGAACGAAGTCATGCCTCAGCTTCATATAATGTTTTAATAATCGCATTTGTGATGGTTGTCTTGTTTCTCAATCACAAATTTAATTTGTTCAACCGATATTTTTAGCTTAAAGAAACCAGAAATATTACTGCACCACATATCTGTTTTATTGAATTTGGGGAGAAGCGAGAGCTACGTCTATTATGTTATAAGCTGAGGAAATCGATAATCTTTAGAGCAGTGGTCGCTAACCCGTCGATCGCGAGCTACCGGTAGCTCGCGAAGGCAATTCTGGTAGCTCGCACAACATATTTTAAAAATACAAAGGCGTAAAAATCATAGAAGCTTCCGTAAATTTCGTAAATTCTCATAATAAACACAAGCCGCGGCAACACCGCGGTGAGCGATCTGCCGCCGACGTCACCACGCTAGAATCGTTTAGAACCGATCAGCGTGCTAGTGTTCGAGAACGATCTTGCTTTGAAGGGGATATATACGCAACGCGCGGCGACATTGCGTTCAATTGAAAACTGAACGGCGTAATCAACGTCCAGCGATTGGGTTACAGATGGCCTGTAATTAAAAATATTATGGCAAGCAGTAGTAAGAAGGTAAAGACATATCATTTCCATTCGGAATGGAAAGAACAATACTTCTTTACAGAAGTTAAAGATAAAAATGTATGTTTATTATGTAATACTTCTGTCTCGGTTGCTAAAAAAGGAAATATTGAGAGGCATCATAAAACTGTACATTCGAATTTTGAAAAATCATTCCCATTACATTCTGCCACCAGAAAGGAAAAACTGAAACAATTAAAAAATTAGTTAATTGGACAACAGTCAATATTTTTAAAAACACTCGACAAAAATAACGCTACAACTGAAGCATCATACCGTGCGTCCCAAATAACTGCACAAAAGAAGAAACCTTATGAAGACGGGGAAATGATAAGACAGGCGTTTTTAGAAGCTGCCGATTCGTTATTTGCCAACTTTAGAAATAAAGACAAGATTGTGTCTGCTATAAAGTCTATGCAACTTTCTGTTAATACAGTGATGAGCAATGATATTTTTTTACAGTTAAGAAGTGACTTAGATAATTGTGTTTATTTTTCACTGCAACTGGATGAATCAACAGATGTAGTTGACACCTCCCAGATGGCCGTATTCGTCAGGATGGTTTTTAGTGCTTTTAAGATTAAAGAAGATCTTTTGAAGTTCATTCTACTGAAGGGACATACTAGTGGGCTGGAGTTGTTTTCTCATTTCAAAAATATTATTTCTTCTGAGAAAATTCCAATATCTAAAACGGTAGGCTTGACAACTGATGGCGCTCCAGCTATGGTGGGTTGTGATAAAGGTCTGGTGGCGTTATGTCGTAAAGATGAAAGTTTTCCGCAATTTCTCTGTTACCACTGCATTATCCATCGGCAAGCATTATGTGGAAATTTTCTAAAACTAAACAACGTTTTGAAATTGGTAGTAAAAATTGTGAAAAAAATTATAGCTCCAGCGAATAATCTTCTTTGTAAGATTATTCAAAACCTTGGCCGATGAAATTGACTGTCAATACGGGGAGATACTTCTTCACTCTGAAGGCCGATGGTTAAGTAGAGGATGAGTGCTGGAACGTTTTAATGATGTCCTATCTACCATGGTTCAATTTTTCAAACAACGCGATGGACCGATTCCGGAACTGGAAAATTCAATCTGGCTTAGAGATTTTGGTTTTCTTGTGGACATTACAGAAAAATTAAATTAACTTAATTTGCAGCTTCAGGGAAGAGACAAAGAACTAGCGGAAATGATTTCTGATATACAAGCACTTATCAAAAAGTTTTTTTGGGAACAAAACCTAATCAACCGCGATACCAAGCATTTTTCTATTCTTTCAGAGAAGAAAATCTATTGGAACCCTATGACAGTAAATATCATGTAGAAATAGTTTCTAACTTGAAGGATAACTTCAAAAATCGTTTTAAGGATTTTAACGAAATTGATTTAGTGGCGCAATTTGTTGTTTCACCTTTAGAAATAGATATCCAACAGTTTGCAACTTGTGTTATGCAGAACTTCGGCGAAGACATCGCTGCAACAGAAATGGAAGTGATTGCGTTTCAAAATGATTTAGCTTTAAAATCGTTAGTCTCAAATACAAAATGTATCTCGCCTTTAGTAGGCAAAGACAAATATTCGGTTCTATGTCGTGTTGCCTTGAAAGTGAAAGTGTTATTTAGTTCAACCTATTTGTGTGAATCTTCTTTCCCCATTATGAAGTTAATTAAGAACAAATACCGCAATCGACCTACAGATGAACATTTGGATAATTGTATTCGAATGGCTGTATCAAACTATACTGCAAACATTAAAAAAATTATCGATGAGTCTGAGTGTCAGCCTTCTCATTGAACATGCATTTTTTATCTGCACATGTTTTTGTTTGAAATAATGCGTTACTTTTTTTGTTATTTTTATTCACTTTTATTAAATCGTATGTGACATGCCATTGTGGCTGCATAAAAATTTTGTTTATTTTTCACCACAACACCAACGATTGGTAGGTATGGATTTTAATTATGTAGTATGTATTAGTTATTAGTTTATTTGTATTAGTATGTATTAGTAAAATAAATACATGTATGTTGAATATAACTGTGCATTATTTCATTTAGGTTGGCTTACGTCGCTTACGACTAGGTAGCTCACTGTTTGTTCCAAAATTATCAAAGTAGCTCAACACATTGAAGAGGTTGGCGACCACTGCTTTAGAGCATTTTCTCGTCCATGAATACGTTGATCAATTAATTCATTAATTCGAAATTGGCCTCGATTTCTATTTACATTCATCGATTTTTACCAAGAAAGAACGATAACATTTAAAATTACATCACCTGTTTATGTATTTTATTTCCCCCCAAAGATAATTAATCGCAGATCATATAATTAAACCAAACTCGCTAGGATGAATACGAGATAAATCTTGCAACGTACAACACGTAACGCAAAATTATCAATTTTGCCAACATTGTTTGTCAAGCTATAATTAAACTGGTAACGGCGACTGGCCGAGACTAGCGGGGGTGGGGGGTTGCCGACCGCGAAAGAAGTAATTTAATTAGTGAATTCTCATTACCAGAGAGCGCAACGGACTTCACATAAGTGACCTACCGCATAATTGGCATATTATGCGCTCGCCAACTGGTAATTTTAAAACATCAACAGATGTACAATCCTTACACGTCCGTGTCTGCATGTGTAAGTAGCGGGTTCGGTTGCTGTCGAGCCAGATGACCAATTATAACTTTTACGCTTGTTTATGGAAAATTCACCAGTTTCAATTCGACTTGATGAGATATATTTTGACCTCACGAAAAAGCATCTGCTTGTTTGTGGTTAAAGTATACTGCAACAAACTTTCCCTGTAATTTACATTGCTAGTCGAACATAGTCGAACGTTTTCTATTAAAGGCATGTTTCTAACATGTACTCGCCGATCTGAATGTAATTTGGTGAATATGCAAAACTCATAGCCGTATGCAAAAAACCACATTCAGTTTGCACCGATGAGACATTTAAAAAGAAATGGAATACAGTCGCCATCACTTTTCCAGAGCTTTGGAAACGTTCATCCGAACGCGTTTTTGGTCCTACGCCCCGAATGTTCATCGTCAATCAAGCTGATATGACTAGTTTAAATACAACTGCCTAATATTTCACTGTGACAAATGATAAGTTCTTGTAACCAGCGTCCATCTCGGTCTTAATTTACATAGCCGTACCACCTTTCAAATACAATAATTTAAGGGGGGTTCGTTGTTCGACTTTTCCCATTTTTACAGAAACACTAACGCAACATGTGTGTCCAACATGACTGAAATTTTTAAAAGTATCTTTCAACACATGTCCAATTATATGACCTCAATATTTTTCACGAATAACGCCATCTTCATGTTGAAGCTTGAATCTTTTCAAACTACCATCGTAAGTAATTTCTGTTGCTCTCGCCAAATTTATCATTATGACTGTGGAACGTAAGCTACAATATTAAGTGTATTGCAATGTTCGATGTAACTTCTAATCTTCTTGACATTGCATGGCTTTGGAAAATCTTTTGGATTATCGTCTTCGAGGAAGATGCCTTTCTTGTTTATTTTGTAGCCCAAATATGAAATGGATGTTTTGACAAATTCTCACTTCTTCATATTCAGCTTTACTTCTGCGTTGGCTATGTCGAAGATTTGAGTCAGATGTTGATAATTCAACTTTAGAAGATACCAATGTCTCGTCGATGTAGCGAGAAGAAATTAAGAATTGGGATCCTGAATATGTTTTATGCCAAAAGTTATGCACTGAAATATGTCTTGAAATGTTTACATTAATTATAATGTATTCTGTTGATAATAATTTTATCCAAGATATTCGTTAGAATTTGTATTGCAATGGATTAAATTATTCATTGGCATCCTCTGCATACCATTGTAAGACATTTTTCCAATAATCACCATAAAATATTCCAGTTTGCTACTTCTTATAAAGAAAAGAATAAATATCGTTTCACGTCTTCCTGTTCGTCTGGAAAGAACCTTACTTCGCTGCAAAAATCCTAGAAATTCTCAGATCCAATCTTATTCCATCATAACCGACCATTTAGCTTCCATAAGGCGGAAGAGAATATCCATCCGTAGTGGAGGTCGCACGTCGTACATCATGCATATTATATCGGAAAACTCTTCAAACTTACCGCTTTTTACGAGCTTCTGTCGGAGTAGAGGAACGTGTACGTTAAATATTCAATGTATATTCAGTCCTCCTGAATGCACCCACCAACCACTTCACTATAGAAGACTCTCCTCCACTACCATATCTATGTACAAGACCTATACTGTATGTAGGGTGTTTAGAAAAGCTCCTCGGTAATAACCGTCGAGCACCAACCGCCATTCTGCAAGTATTACCGCCCGATATTGTGCGCCGGCATATTGAAACACTCTCTTCCTTCAACGAGTTTATTGGAGACCGCGTGATGGAGGTGTGGGATGGGGTAGAGGGATACCTTTTCTGCCGCTCTTTCCTTCCATAACGAACCATTGAACTCTAAAATTTAATCCGTACTCTCGCTTCCACAGGGATGATATGCTGGTATAGGTGATTGTGAGCATTGTGTTGGGCTTTTTTCGCTCGGCTACTAGACGTACATACGTAGTACTTGGGCTTCCTCTTCGCCTGTTTTTCTTTTGGCTTTTGTGATAGGAATCTTTTGTGTGCACGGCGAACTATACGCGAGGGGCCCCATTACCGACACAGAGATGTTAAGATCCCCTATCTGAGTTATGGGTGAAGAGAAAAAAGGCCTAGACAGGATGGTATTCTGTAAGTAATGGGAGTTTATCAAAGTGGTGCGTTGGGATATGATGATGATGGTATTTATTAAAAAGAAAGGAAAGGGAATTTGATGATCTAAAGGATTTGGAAGTATTTGATCTCTGTTCAGAAGCCAGGTAGGAATTTCTGTAACAATTAAGATGTGTTTCTTACAACAAGAATACCTGTATTTAAATTTAAAGTAGATACAATGAAATTTAAGCTATAAATCGATCCGAAAAAATTCTGAACTTGAATATGATTGATACAAGAATATTTAACAATAAATTTTGCACGTAACTTTTTAAGTCTTTAGCATTCCCACGGGGAGGTTCATATATCTGGTTTTTATGTAGCTCCAGAAGAAAAACTCCAAGGAGGTCAAGTCTGTAAGTGAATTACCATGGAAGTTCAAGGAAATATTTAAAGTCTATGGGTCGAATAGATTTTGTTCAAATTAACGAAAAATCTCTGAGAGAACTGTTTGATATAGAGATGAGTATGTTATGGTTTGTAGAAAAATGGCTAGTTGTATTCTATTGAAGAAAACTTAAGCGTCATAAGTTATTTTTCGAACTGCTACAAGGTGAATTTTGAAATATTTCTAAGAAATTGACTAGACTTCTCAAGAATCTTTCCAGATCCACTCTAATTGAAATTTCTTGATGTCTTTTGGTTTTGAAAGTAGTTATTTCTAAGCAAAGTTGACTTGAAACGTCATTTCCAACAAGCCTACACAGAAAAAAGGAATATCATTATTATTATTAAAACTTGCACCGTTTGCTGCAATAAACTTGCCTATTTTTCAACAATTATGCAAGTGTATGTACCGTACTTATTGAAATGCACGTATTTTATTAACTTTTCTTGATTGCAGTTTTATTGGTTCTAATTTTATAAGAAATAAATGAGAAATGTATGCTATTTTTTTCAAAAATGTTAGCCAACTATCTGGATACGATTTTTTGGATTTCTATCCTAGTGACCATGAAAATTTAGTTACTGAGAAAGTTCAAGAGAAAAATATGTTATCCTCAATAGTTTCACAATCTTAGAAATTTTAGTTTAACTTCCCATTCAATACTGACCTTAATACTAAGGAACCATAAAGAAATATTGTTATTGTGACAGAAAAAATTATTAAAGATACCCCAAAATTCAATAGAAATTGCTCTTAGTCTCTTAAACCGGGTAAAATGAAATTCTCCTCTCTTAAGATGCTACTGTTTTATAACACAAAGTCCATGCAAAATACAGTTCCAGCAGATCCCGTTGCGCAATGTAACCTACTCCCCTTCTCGTCAAAACATCCAGCACCCGCATGGTAACCGGGCTAAAAGCAACATCATGGCATTCTCGGACTGCATTATCGACGAAACGATTACCGGGCAATTCCATGTTATTGTTATTGCAAAACGTTTATGTTCCATTGATGGGCGCTTTTTAGCGTCGCACATGTAGCAGGTTATACCTTCATGCACGACCCGTGTACGACACGGCTCGAATAATGTAGTAACGCTAGAATTCGAAATTTCAGATTTGCCATTGCCTATGGTCGTTATAGGAGTATAGAGCTCGTATAAGCGACGTTGTTGGACATTCCGGATCGGCTCTAATAAATTATTATGGCGTGGCGTGCATATGGACGGGCTAGAGTACAGCAAATGCGGTATCGACGTTTAGTTTAACGCACTGACCGCATTTGAGGACTATATGTTACGGCATATGCATAATTCTGGTTTATATAGCGTTATACAGAATGGATTCCTTATGTATTAGCAGAGAACTCCTGCAGAATTAGATTTTGTATGGCTCATATACCTAAATTCGTGTGACGTATCGTTTCTTGTGCATGAAGTATGAAAGCAAAATAAATTCAGGATAAAACGTTACGCAAGTTTATGTACACTATCGCTTAAGAGCAATATACAGTGGTGGTAAAACGTAAGTGACAAAAATAAAAGTTAAAGCTTATCCAAAGAATTAACACAAAATTATTGTACCTAATAATTTTATCCTCCTTTTAGCTTGAGAAGCTTTAAATTCGGTCAACGGTTCGTCGCACAAGGTACTGCTTAGCTTAGTAATATAACTTTAAAATTGCCAAAGAAATACAGTTTGCCTGTAGAATTATCGAAAAAGATCCAAATGATAATTGGATTGATAAAACAATTGATAATTGGGAGCGGTTAGTTAAGTAAGTAGTTAAGTATAGTGTTTAAAGATTTCAAAATCATCGAGGAAACTAACTGAACGGTTTTCGATAGAAAAATACCTTCATTTAATTGATGGCAACTGGTCCTTTTAGTTTGGGAGCTATAGCATTTTAAAATTTGAAAAAGTGCAATTTTTCCTGAAATCTGAAATATTCTAACATCCTCACAGTTAGAGTTGTACGTGTTTCAGTTATAAAGTGACCATCAAAATCGTTCTAGCGCATCAAAATTTTATCTTGACCTTCGAATTCTGAGAAAGTTGTAAATATAGGAGACTTAGTTTTTGCACAAATTTTATCGAATAAGAACTAAAAAGTAATTTTGTAAAAGATCTTTTAATATAAATATAAAGTAAGCGTAAAATACGTGAAAGAAGGCTATTATAGTCTTTAATAAAACGTAACGTTTTCGTAACACTTGAACAAGAATCCAAGTCGACCGACCTCTTAAACAAGAATTCTCTTTCTCTTTCCTATCTTCGCTAGAATTCGTACTTTGCTTTCTCGTCCTCTTCTGCACTCGCTGCAAGACGTATTTCTTAATTTCGCCTTATTTAAGCGGCTTTTCGCGAAACGCCATTGCGCTCATTTCAGCGACCAACTTCCTCTTCGGGTGGAAAAAGGAAAAAGAAAACCGGAAGAAACAAAACGAAAAAATGTGTAGGTAGAAGGTACAAGTAAAATAAATACAGATACAAATATATTTGTATTACAGAAGGAAACAAAAGCGGAAGCAAAAGTAGACGATGGATGTTGTTGGGAGGGCGAAGCAAGTATAGTAGAGAAAGGACAACGGTATTCCCTGACAATGGAGAAGTTATTTAAGATCCGTAGGTCATTGTCGCGACCTATCACTTCGGAAACAACAAAACGTATTCTTCCATTATTCTCCGCCTTTAAGAGTTGGTGAAATGAATTCGGGATTAGTATACTGGAAGAGTTTTCGTGGTCGGATGTGCGAGGCGTGTCCATTGTGAAGAGGGTTTCTTAAGTTGTTTGATTATGTTGTTTAGTTTCGAAGTTCAAAATATGAATTTTGAAGAACGTTTCGTAATTAAGTGTATACAAATACAGACACCAGCGAGTATGCTTGTGATTTGGACTAGAGCACTATTGTGATTTAAGGAAGAACTATCTGAGAAATGATTTTAAATGATAAAAAAAAGAACAAAGGACTAATATTGGAAGGACATACCAGGACAAAGATAATACCATATACTAACAAAAACAATTTTGGAATACTTCAAAGTTATGACGTTTGCAAGCTAGTGAAGATGCCTTTCCGATTTTCAGGTGACTCAACGTCCAAAGGTTAAGGACGAATCCCACTGCGACTTTTTGGATCCATTATGTTTCCTCAATTGCTAAATCATTTACGTTATCTTTGCCCTTTTGGCAAATTTAACAGCCTTGTGAGCGATCCCTCTAATAGATTTCGCCCTTTGGATATTCTGAGCTCATACCTGAGAGGTCTATTCCCGCTAATCTTTTGTAATCGCTCAGTACGTGGATGGCAGTTTCCTCTTTCGTTTGGCAGAACCTGCATGTTGTTTCGTCGGTTACTGATATGCTTTCTGAGCATAGAGTGTCCTGTTAGGAAGCCTATTATTGTTTTAACAGACTTTCTGTCTCTCCCTATCGAATTAATTGCTTGGCCTGTCTCTGACTTGGAATATTTGACCACCAGCCTTCAGATTTCTTGTCTTTCCATTGCTTAGTATCTGCATTCATTATGGTGTACGCAATGCATACAGGTGGCTTCAGGTTTTTCATAACAATTGACGATCCTACGTCTGCTTTGATATTCTCTGGGTGGCCCTCATGTCGTGGTTCCATGACCAGGGTCACCTTATTTCGGTTGCCCAATCTATTTAGCGCATTCATGCAGTCTCACTCCAATTTCGACTTTGCTTGTGTGGAATTCAATGCCTTTACCACTGTGTAGATAACAACGGAACAATAATTGGCCTGTTGCTTATCTATGTCCTCAATACACCTCAGCACTGCCATCATTTTGGCTTAGAATATTGTAGCGTTTTAAATTAGACCTAACCACTCTAATCTCTGTTTTTGAACTGCCTGTATACCAGATAGATTCGGCTTTAATAGGGTAACCTTTTTTCCATTCTTCTCTATATCTGGTAACGAAATAGGTAATTTTAATCCCAATTACGAACGTTATTTAGTTTATTTTGAATCGGTTTCAATTGGTTTGAAATCGAAACATATTCCCCAACGCATAAGGTGTTCCAACGAGAATTCTTTTTTGACTTCCCAAGATTTTAATTGTCGAGATATGAAACAGTTGCAAAAATTTCAACAATTTACAATATTTTGGCATTGTAAGATGCTTCATTTATTCATGTTGATGGTGGTTTTCTTAGTTTTCCTTTTCTCGGAGCATCGCATCATAAAAATGGCGCTTGCTAATTAGCAAAACACAGTAAGCTGCTATTAAGAGGTAATTTATATCGAAAAATAAACGAACTAGGATAATCTACCACCGCCATCATTTTTTAAATCATCATTAAACGATTATCAAGATAACTCTAGGCGGTCGTTAACTTAGCACGTTCTTTCTGCGCGTCCGCATCAGACATCGCTATCTCTTTCCGATGCGGTTAACACGGCTACCTAATAACGCCATCAGTCAATGTTACCATCTTCTATATTCCAGCGGACTATAAACGTCTAGCCAACATTAGCTGATAGCCGTAATACAGATGGGTACAGCGGAAAAAAAATGAGTATCCTAACAAAAGAAACGCTTAAAATTAAGCTATAAATTTAAGCAGAGGAGTCGTAGAGACTTTATATCTCAGGCGTGATATATAATAATATAGTTGTGAAATTATGGGATAATTCCCATATATTCTTTGTTCAACTTTCAGACTTATCTACAGATTAATATGTTTAATTACTAAGAAATTATTGAAAACTTGTAACGCAACAATTTATTAAACAAAGGAAATCTGGAAAACGTCATACCTTTACTGGTTGAAAGGATATACCAATATGGTTTCCAGTTAACAACTTACAGTAAGAAACAATACTACAGTTACAACTTTTAATAAAACGTGTTTGATCTGTATTTCAATGTTGTGTCATTCTCCTTAAACAGAAGGAATAAGAAATTAATGTGTATGTATATTTCATATAAATGTTTGTATATTGCAATATAATCAAAATCATAAGGACCATAACAAAGGGTTTTTACTTAAAATACAATGGGATATAAAATTTAGTTCTAAAAATATAGAGAAAGATAGGTTTCGCCGGGAAACATTACAATGACGATAATCACCCTAAATTGGACATTGAGAAAAAATTCAACAACAGGCAATTTTAATTTTTTGTGTAGTTTAAAGATACGAAGAGGAAAAATGAATTGACAATATCTGCAGGCGGGGGCGCAAAAAATGAGATTTTTTTAATCGCCACTGATTTTTCTCATCTGAAATATAGCGCTAGTAACATGGAACTGTTACGGTATAAAATCCCTGCATCTAGCTACATAAGTTAACCCTCTAAATATCGTTTTATCTAATGTTTATACCGATAGAAGACGCCACTTGTTGGAACGAATGTTTACGTTTATTATGTCAAAACTCTATTATAGAATAACATGTTGCTATTGTTATAAGCTAAATTTAGATTTATTTACATTTATTCTTAGTTTTAAAAATCCCAAAATAAAGTACCGAAATAATCTTTCATATCCCCACTTCCACCTGTTGCGATCACATGATATTATCGTTAGCTTTCGAGAGAGTCTTGGTTTAGCTGCATGTTTGGAACTTTGTTGGAATACCATTTCTGGGATCTAAGGCTACCTACCTAATAAACTATCGTGCCGTTTATTGTAAAATTCACCCGATAGAACATTCATAGTACCGAGCTAAATGCTGACGTCATATCGTCATTACCTAAGCTTCGTTTCAGTTTTCCTCGTTCAAGTTCCGCTTTGCTAATCATTTTGTCTACTGTCGAAACCCTTATCTAGAAGCGTGTGAGCAACCCAAAGTTACCCACTGAACAGCTCGTGAACGACGCTACATTTCGCCAATAAAATATTGTACACCGAAAAAGACCTAATAGAAGCTCAATTTTTCAAGAACATTCCAATTAACACCTACTATTAAAGTACAGAAAACACTTATTGCTGCTGTACATAGACTTCAAACAATGGTAACGGCAGACGTTATCACCCAGACGGAGCTCCAAACAGCTGCCAGTAAACCGTTAACGTAACTATTTCAATTCCAAGCAGTTAGAGTTCAAAATCCTGAACATGTCAATGTGATCAAATAGCTACTTTCCATTTATATAAAAATTTATTATATTGCTTAAGTCATTTTAGATTTTCCCCTTGTAACCCACATGTAACTGTGAAATCGAGCCAGGATAATCCCGGGCTTCAAGAAGGAAGAGTAGAATCTAGTGAGTAACTATAGACCAATCTCGATTTTGTCTAATCTTGCCAAGATCTACGAAAGTGTATTATTCTCCTCCACATATCATCACATAAAACCTTATATTTCACCATACCAACATGGTTTCGTACGTGGAAGTTCAACAGCTACCAATCTTGTGTCGATCACCTAATTTATCAGGCAGCAACTTGACGCGCAGGGACAGGTGGACGTGATATACACAGACCTCAGTAAAGTATTCAACACATTAGATCACAGTGTCTTACTTCATAAATGCACCGCATTTCGTTTCAGTCCATCAGTTATTCGACTTCTAAAGTTCTATTTGATCAACAGAAGCAATTATGTTTTCTACAATGGATTTAAATCCTTAGAGTTTATTCCGTCTTCAGGCGCTCCACAGGACTCCAATTTGGGTCCATTGTTATTCAATCTGTACCTGAATGACTTCCTAGCTTCTGTATCTTGCCTTATTTTAGCGTATGTAGATGATTTAAATTTTTTTATGCCCATTAAGAACTGGAATGATGTTATTTGAGCTACAGTTTAATACAATCACCGATTGGTTTACCTCTTCTAAGTTGCTGGTGAATGTGAACAAGTGCCGCTACATGTCATTTACGAAGAAATTTAATTTCATTCCTTCGACATACTCCATCAATAGTCAAGTACTTTTAAGAGTTAACGAACTTTGTGATCTTAGTTATTTTCGATAGCCGCTTAAGTGTTATGTCCCATATTAATCGCCTTTGTACTTCTGCATCGAAAGTTTTGGGTTTCGTAATGCGCACACTTCGACAATATATCTCTTTTTAAAACTCTATTTTATACCTTTGTTATAAGCAAACTCGAATATGCTTCGTCTGTTTGGTCACCGCACTACATCTACTTACAACTGCAGATTGAGAAGATACAACGAAGATTTCTCAAATTCTTATCCTTCAAAGTTCATGGAGTCTACCCAGTGCGGATCATCGATTATGGCGCTCTTCTCGATCGGCTTGGGATGCACACCGCGGCCTTTCGTCGGCAGCAACAAGGTGTACGTTTTACGTGGAAGTTGGTGCATGGTGTTCTTGATTGTCCCGAATTACTTTCTTCCTTAGATTTCCTAGTTCCTCGCACATCTTCACGTTTTCCTCCAACTTTCTCCCTTCCCATACCTCGAACAAATTTGTTATCCTTTTCTCCCATTACTTCTATGTGCCGCGTAATGAATACACTATATGATGAAGCGTTTTTTAGCAAAATTAATGATTTTTGAGTTTACCTTTGTTTTCTATTTTCTCTTCAATTATTATTTTTTGTACGTATTTTTTGTTTTGTATATTGTTGTCCTGTAACTGGTAACCTTTGGACAATAAAAACCATTATTATTATTATGTAACCCCAAGTTACATAACCTTAAATAAATAACTTTTCACTTTCTTCCCCTGAAAATGCATATTAGTGCGGCCCATTATCTCATTACATCATACTTTTAGGTTATATGAATTATGTGATTAATATTACCAAGTTTACAAACTGAAGTGATTCGTTTACCTTGTTCTAAATGGAATGTTAAGGGCAAACGTCGGTAATGTAGGAAGCTGCTATTCTGATTTTTGTCAGTCGATAATCGAAAGTGTATAAATATGCAGGAACATGTAGGAAACATCTAATTCACCGTGTTTATTGTAACTAAAGCATGTAATAAGAGGGCGTGTAACCTTTTTCGACAAAAAGGGAAACTCATTACGTAAAAAAACAGATTACTAATCTGATAACCGCGAGTGCGAAAATTTGCCGGACATTTCTGAAAGTGAGGTTAACTTCATTTCATATTCATGATTCGTCGGGATCTGAGAACCTCCGAAGGAGTGTGAGGAAGGGTTTAAGGCAAGCGTCTCCAACAACGATCGCGGCAGTTAGAAAATTTTTAGTTAAATAACTTACACTCCGCCGCGACTACATTGCTTGCCCTTATCCCGAATGTAAAAGGGTTGGGGGAGCGGAGGCGTTTGGAAAAGGTGGTACCTTCGAGTACGGGTTTCGGATGGAAAGTTGAAAAAGGGTCACTCGCACCGAGTAAATATACGGAGTGGTGGCTTAAAATTGTTATTTATGTGTTCGGTGGAGTGCCGCTCGACTGTAGGCGTTATTAAATTTCGACCCGGCACGAATGCTTTTATTTTGTTTAAATATTATGAAAAATGACCCTACGGCCTAGCGCGTATTGTATTTTCTGATTAATTATCTGTTCGTAAAGCGTTAAAATGTGTGTATGCATGAATATTATGCTTTTGCGTGGACGCAAAATACGTAATTAAGTGATTTAAAGTAATCTACATTCTGTTGTGATTTATTAAATCTTAATTACGTTACGAAATGAGAAAACAGTAATAACTTTTTATCAAAATTAGAGTTTTTAATTTTGTATACGAAATTTGGAAAAAGGGTCCGAACTCTAGAGACACAATGGTGAAAGTATTTTTTTTCTCATCAAAGGAACTGCCTTCAACTAATGGCTAATTTGTACCATACAAGCAGAAATTTTTGTAGTGTAGGTACATTTCTAAAGAGTGACAAATCAAAGATAGAATAAATTATTATCCACCATAAAAAAATTCATTTTGGAAGGTCCTTAGGAAAATGCTGTTTAAGCCGATGCAATATTGCTTCTTGAGCAATTCTTCAACAAAAAGCAATAGAAATTAGTGAAGAACTTCCTGTTATTGAGGCTCCTGATAAGTTCACAGCAACTGAAGGATGGTTATCCAGCTGGAAAAATTCGCACGGAATTAGACAGCTCCGAATATATGGTGAAAAATTATCTGCAGACCAATTGGTTGTCGAGAAGCTTAAAGTGAATATTAAAGAAATTGTTAATTAAAATTCTTGCACTCCCAATTAGCTCACTGTGGCAAAACTGGTCTCTATTACAAAGCAGTATCGTATAAAACTTTAACAAGTAAGGACGAAGTTTCTGCGTGTGGTTATAGAAAAAAGTAAAGATCAGGTCATTATTTTCACTTGGAGCAATTATTCTGGACAACATAAAATTTGCCCCATGAGTATAGGAATTAGAAAAGTCAAGAGCATTTACTATAAACATCAAGAAAGCTCATGGATGGATTCGAAGTTGTTTAGAAACTAGTTTTTGAAGAGCTTGTTATATAGGTTATAAAGTTCCTGAATGTCACCTCTTTACTTCAGTCAATTGATCGGGGCATTTTGGAAAGCATGAAAAGAAACTACCGATAAAAATCATTGCAATTTGTAATGGAGAAAGAGAACGAAGGGAACGACTTGCGCGATTCTTTGAAAGATAAAATTATTGCTATTTGTAATGCAGAAAGAGAACGAAGGGAACGACTTGAGCGATTCTTTGAAAGATATTTCCCTAACAAAGACAATATCTTGGATAGCTAATGCCTGGAACAAAATTATTGACGAACCAAATGAGTCAACAGAACCGAGTGAACTTGAAAGTGAAGAAGATGATAATGTATATGGTCTTGCAACTAATATATGTGGCTTTAAGGACATAACTCCAGATGATATTGATGCATGGATTCAATTAGAAAAGATGGTAAAGAATTGTCAAACTTAGACCTAATTAATCTAATTAGTAAAAACGAAGATTGCCATGATGAAGAGGAAAATAGTAAGGCAGAAGGAAATCCCAAGCAAAATATTTCACACCGGAAAGCAGTAGTGTTCAGAAAATGCATTAATTTATATTGAGCAACAACCGGCGACCAGCACGACGGATGTTTTTTTTTAATTAAAAGATGAAAGACATTGCAGCAAAAAATCAATACTTATGCAAGTCCAAGTAATTAAGGATGGATTCTGTTGTAAATAATTATTAAATTTTTAATAATAAAGAAATGTTTTTAGTAGATAGTTACATAAGCACTTTGTAAAGATCTAAAAAAAATTCTATAATAAAAGATATCTAAATGTACACACATAAACGTAAAATTATTTTCACCTCCGTATTATCTGAAATTTCGATTATTCGAAATGGGTTCGGTCCCGTACATTTCGGATAATCGGAAGTCTGCTGTATTGAAAAATATAATGGATTTAGAGTGTGCGGAACCGTAGTCCATCCGTATGAAATTAAGATTCTTAAGACAAAGAAAAATATTAAAATTATTATTTGAGTAATTTTGTATCAATTCTTTAAATTATTGTTCACTTTTGTTCAATTTTTATTTTGCCACATATTTTTCAACATCGCTCTATATACCTTTCGAACCGATAGAACCGTGTAGAATTTTATTGGTTGATTTTACTGATCTCTGACTTCATTTTCCGGGGCTCCGTTTATTTTCCCTTTGTAAACAAATTTGAATCTTCCGCGACGAATGTGTTTAATATTATTTATCGTTTCTTGTACGTGGTCTTAACCGAAATTTAGAATTTTTTTTGATTAAAATTTATTTAAATTTGCAAATCTTAAGATTTCATTTCGTTTTATTTTGCTTTAATTCAAATGTCGTTTGTTTTTTTTTGTTTCTCTTGTAAAATATGTAAATAAATCAAAATATAGGAACGTGACTGTTTTGATTCCAAGGACTCTGGACGAACCAAAGCTACTTCAGGTAGATTGTTGATGAACGCCGTGCTCCAGACCGCCGTAAAGCACTTTTCAGTAAGATGACAAACTTAAAAATTAATTATCACCCGCGTGGAAACAGTTTATGCAGTTATACCATACTTTAAGATGTTTTCTCAAAATTAATTTCATATAAATAAATAAGCATTTGTGGCGACATCTATTAGCGAAATGCGCAAGTATTCATCTCTGTATTGCTAAGGTCGCTAATATACAGTTCGTATTAATCCTAAGAATAAGAATATTTTATAGGAAGGAAGAAAAGCAATTAATAAGCAGTTTATTTTTATCCGATTTACAATTACAAAGTAAGTTTGTTGAGAAAATAATCAGCAAAATCGTTTTTCAATATTTTCCAAATGTTGACGTTTCTTAAATCCGTTATAGTGTAGCAATTGTTTAATGCTACAATTGTTTTTAATGTTATCCTACTTTAGCTGTTTGCATTCAATCCAATTGTTCTGCATTACCTCGATTTAGTTGTATGTATTTAAGGGATACTCAAATATTTAATGCTTATGAATATTATTATTTGAATTTCAGTTTACAGTAAATGATAGCCGTAGCGGATCCTTTATTTATCTCTTTCCGTTATTACTCTCAAAGTGGTCGTGCTCTTGTTATTTCCCTTCTCGCTTCAAAAGCGTCAGTCCTCTCTCTCGTGATTCGTTTCAGTTTTACATTCAATATTCGAGATTTTGGTCCCCGATTTCTTACCGTGATTTTTGCGTTTGTTTTTTTGTCATGGACTTCGTGTTCGAAGTTGTAGGAGAGAATAGATGATTTAAAAGACAGAAAAGTGCACGAGTGGTAGTGAATATCTTTAAATTATCACGTATTAGCATTCTTAGTCAAGCGGAAATAGAGTTTTTCGCTAAGTTATTAGTTGAGTGAAATCCCAGAAATTATTCGGGGTAAGCTTATTTTTCTTAATATTTGATCGCGTCTACTTATCTTCCTTTTTTTTTTTTTGTTCTTTCCAGATTTTAATTTTGACCCTTCCCTGCTATTTATTACTTCAGAAAACGTTAATAGTCCGAAATTGAACTATTCTTACGTTCCTGTTCTCTTATTGAACAATATACGGAAGCTATCAGCCTGAGGCACCCCTACCCGCTTCCGCGGATATTTTTTTGGTCGCTTGAGCCGGAATTAGCTTGAAAAATCCTAGTTCGAAGCTTGCCGGAAAACGAAACAAAGGAAATTTGAACCGTGACCCAAGGATTCCCTATCTGTTTCAATAAAAAACCGAATCGGATCCGCTAGGCGCACATGGTGACCACGAGGTGTCTCCTGGCCGTTCCTTAACCTTCGATGAGTATTGAATTAATATTACATTTCATTTATCGATTTGCAAAGCAATAAGCATTAAATTTTAAGCTAGGAATTTTCTTGTATTTTTTAATATAAGATACCGCCTAGTAGCGCTTTACAGTAAACCTTTTTTTTATGATTGCATCTACCTGCTTTAGTCCGTCAATTATATTGTATATAGTACTCAATTTCCTGAGTTTTTTTTTTATGTACCATCAGTTTTTTTTTGATTATCACCCTTCTGACTAGGGGTGACAACAACTTGATTACACCGTTTCATTAGTCAGTGGCGCCCAATACTAATAATTTTTTTTTATATTACGATCTTTATTTAATATTTTTAATAATCCACGACCCGCTCTCCCTGGTAAGAAAAACAGAGCTTCCGTTATTCAAAAAGTCGTGTGAACGTCACAATAGATAATGCAGACAAGGAGCACGAGTTACAAGAGTTCGAGTATGATGTTCAATATTTAATTAAAACGATTTGTTTACAAACAACAATTGCGCATTGCAACGTTCCCGCAGTAACCACACCCTTTCTCAAATAAAAAATATTTAAAACTATTCACTATTAACCACGTCAGGGCGTCCCAATCTTCTGGGACTGTAAAATTGTGCCTGCTGTATAACTGGGAAGGTCAACATTTTCAGGTAATGTAATAGACAGCGTAAATTATCTTTTAAAAGTATTTCTGGATATACAGGCTGATTGATAAGCAGCAAACCAACGTAATATAGTTGTCACATATCCATTTCTGGCAGATTTTGAGATATTCATAATTCTGCTTTCAATCAGCTAAATGCAGATAAGTATATCTGTTTATATTAATTAACCATAATAAATTATTGTTAGTATGTATTAAATATTGTTAGTATGAGGTTATTGCTAGGAAACTTAAATTATTCCAAATTCTGCTGTATCTTGTAGTCAATACGCTATGATAAAATGTTTTTGTCCTAGCAAAAATAACTAACAAAGAACTTCCCTAACTGCATTATTGATTAAATTTCACTTGCAACTAGACGTATCCACGCAATTTGCAGATTAAAATAAATTTGTAGCTGCAAGGGTAATAGAGTACAGTAACCAACAACGTACAATATCATCGTTAGAGATTCCCCCAAAGGCAAATTTTCCCCGATTGATTTGCTCGTATAATCATCCCCCCAAAACATAAACCCTCGACTAATCGCATCCATTCTCCCGTATCTTATACTCCCCCTATTCTTTTCCGAAGCCTACATACATACGTACCACGTCTTAGATCTAACTTTGATGCTAACGCGCGAACCTTTGCGATCCTCACTGTTCCAACCTCATCCTTCCCAACGCACGCTTTCAGATACATTTCTCCCGATACATCGCGTACTCCCCATTCTCCCTCTATCACACTTAACTTGATTAAATTGCGAAATGAGAACAAGTAAGCTCAGTAGCAGTCGAACGATGTAGCGCATTCTTTTGTCGGCGAACTCCATTAGAAAATTAATATTAAAGTAATTATGTGCTTCGGGGAAACGACGTGAACTCGCATGTATTGCCGATAGAGGACGTTGTTCGAGTTCAATATGTGCGTCTGAAAGTATACAGTCTATCCGCTTAGTTAGATTTGGGAAACTTTTATTATCAATTTTATGGAGAAAAGTTGCTCTTTGCAAACGTAGGTACAGGGTGATCGAAAATTAGAAAAATCAAAATTGGCCTAAGAGAGAAGTACCATTAATTTTGATTTTTGAACAAAATACAGAAACAAAAAGGTACTTAGAATTGAAAAGTATGTTTGAATATAGATTAATTGCCTCTTACTGTTAAAATTAATATTTACTTTTTTAACAAATCAATCTTTATAATGAACATTAATCAGAAAGGTTAAATTATCTTTAAAGGAAATGTAAACACAAATGGATTTTTATTTTACTTTCATTTCAACATATCCACCCTCCTTCTCCATACAAATAGCAGTTCTTGCACAAAATTCCTTCAATGCATTTCTAACCATGACACGAGTTATTCACTGTATTGTTTCCATAATTATTCTCTACAAATAAAACTATTTTTTTTTTAATCGGGCCGTTTTCCCGCAACTTCTGTCTTTAGCTTATCAAATAATAATGTGTAGTATACACCCTTTATTGTTTTTCCTTTTTGATAGTCGATTAACACAACCCTATGGCTATCCTAAAAAACGATCATCATTTTTGCGGGCCGATGGAACCGTCTTCACCTTTTTCTAAGTCGATTTACCCTTCGCAGACCACTGTTTTGACTGTGCTTTGGTTTCAGGAGTGCACTGATGTATACAAGTTTCATCTACAGTTATTAATCGACACCAAGAAATAACTATGAACTTATTAGATATCCTGTAGATTTCAATATAATTTTAAACAATTCCTTATATTACTGCAGTACATCTAGATTGTGATCTAAATTCAGAAGGAAGCGACCCTTAGAATCTAGCCATAAAACAATATTGACAACGATATTGAATAATATTTCATGATAATAATTCTGCACGGAATTATGCGTCGGGTAAAACAGCTTTAAATTTATAAATTTGTTTTAATACCACATATTACTGCAGATTACCAACTCAATTGGTGGGGAATAAAAATTATTATTATTAATTTAAAATACTGGCGGCAAATTTATATCATTGAACGTTTCAGATTTGTTATTTCCTAAGTAAAAACTACATTTTACGGGAAACGTTTTCCGGTGAAAAATAGTTTCTGATGTATCAAAGGCTATCTTATGTCGATATTATTAAGATTGTAAAATTGAATATGTGATTAAATAAAAGAGTTATTTTTTAGAGTAGGTTTTATTACCTGAAAATAAAATTCTGAAATAAAAAGTTAAGTTGTAACGCGTGTGCTCCTCCTTTGGTCTATCTATATGCGATTTAGGAAACTTTAACATTTGCAAAATATGGAGAAATAATATACTCTTAGTTTCCAGGTTGGAACCGCGTCGTTGTCGTAGCTTTTGCCAACGTTTCGTCCACATTTTTACGGGACATCTTCAGGGGTATTACTGCACACTGACACTAGATTATGGAGAAACAATTTTTCTAATTATTCCCTCAATAAATTTACTTTGTAATTGTAAACTGGATGAAAATAAATTACTTATCAGTTGCTTTCCTTCCTACCTATAAAATATTCTTATACTCAGTGTTAATACGGACTCTATATCACCGGGCTTAGCAATATAGAGATCAGTAGTTGCGCGTGTAACTAACAGATGTCGCCACAAATGTTTATTTATTTGTATGAAATTAATTTTGATAAAACGTCTTAAAATTTGATATGACAAGATAAGCAGTTTCCGCGTGGGTGATAATTTTTAAGTTTGTGAATTTAGTAAAAAATGCTTTACGGCGGTCTGAGGCATGGCGTTCATCAACAATCCACCTGAGGTAACATTGGTTCGTCCAGAGTCCTTGGAATGAAAACAGGCATATTTTACAAGAGAAACAAAAGGAAAACAAACGACATTCGGATTAAAGCGAAATAAAACGAATTGAAATTCTAATCTTAAATTTGCAAATTTAAATAAAGTTCTAAATTTCGGTATGTACAAGAAACGATAAATAGTATTAAATACATTCGTGGCAGAAGACTACAATTTGTTTACAAGGGAAAATAAACGTTGTCTCGGAATATGAGTTCCCAGGTCGGTAAAATCAACCAATAACATTATTACCAGTGACTAAGGGGAATTTAGATAATATAAAATTACCGTCAGCAAGTTAACAGAACTAAAATAATTCAGACAGTATAAAAATACCGTCGGTGAGTTAAGAACCTTCAGACAATGTGAATACCGTCGGCGAAGGATCGGTCAGGGCAGAACTCCTGCAGAATAAAATTCAATACGGCTTTATATACTAAATATTTGGATGACGTACCGTTTCTTGTATATGACGTATGGAGATAAGAACAATTTAAAAATAGAATGTTGAAAGTTATACACTGTCGCTCCAAAAGATATAGAGCGATGTTGAAAAATATGTGACAAAATAAAAATTGAACAAAAGTTAAAAATAATTTAAAGAATTGTAATATTTTTCTTTGTCTTAAGAGTTTTTAAATTCATACGGACGGAAATATTAAGCTAACATAATGAGAAAAATTAGATCCAGATGCAGTTGAAAAAAACAAACCTAGAAAATGAACGAAAACATGGAAAAGCATTCTAAGAGTTTGTACTATCAGGTAGTGTTAAATACAAACTGTTTTGATTACGTAAGTTACGGTTAGTGGTGCAACCAAGTTTCGCCCACCATAACTAGAGCAATGCAAACTGCGCTGAAAGCCAGTGGCTAACTCATAGAAGTTTACACAAAATAAACACGGCCGGGACAATTCGGTATAAGCGTCAGTATAACTGCGTCTCGAAAGCCGATCTGTTGTGTATGCATCTACGCTGTCGTATACTATATCGTAGTTCTACGTTTGTTTTGAAAATGTTTCTTACGTCGCGAAAACGACCAAAGTTGGACACAATAAGAGAATTTGTTGCAGAAATGCCTGATTGAAAGTGTGATGGCGCTAAAATTCAATGTGTAGTGTTAAAAAAAAATTCCACGCGAGATTATGACAAATTTAAATTTAATTTCTGTGTTTATTGCAAGTAATTTACCATTTCATTTACTAAGGAAGAAAGCATACGTCTCGTTTTGGAATGAATATTCGGACTTTAAGTTACATGAGAGAACATTACAGAGAGTTGTACCGTCTGCTCGTGAGCATGTCGAGAAAAGAATTAAATCGGAGTTGCAAGATAAAAAACTGTGGTTATGTGTGGACGAAACAACAGATCGTAAAAGACATTCTGTGGTTAATGTAATGGTACGCACAATGGAACCACATCGACCGTCACCCTCAATTTTATTAGCTTCCAGACGAATACAACAATGCACTGCCGAAGTAATTTCAATGTTGGTGTTAAATACATTGGAAAAGTTTGAACTTTCAACAAATCAACTGTTGATGTTTATGAGTGATGGTGCCGCAAACATATGTAGGTCGATCTCTTAAAAACATTGTGCTAACTTGTTGCATATTACATGTAAAATTCATACTCTCAGTCTCGTAGCAGACAGTATCAGAAAATGTTATCCCGAGGTAGACGCCCTAATAGCACATACAAAAGCTGTGTTTGTAAAATCCCCAAAACGTATTCGGGAATTTCATAGACTATGCCCCGGTATTCCTGAACCACACAAACCTATTCTTACTCGTTGGGGAACATGGTTAGAGGCTGCATTTTATTATCTTAAATATTTTGAGAACATAAAGAAGGTGATTTTAGAATTCGACCCAAAGGAAGCTGCGGCTGTCAAGGTAAGCCGCTTGAAATTTCAGGATAGTCAAGTTAAAACAGAATTGGAAATTATTCAGAACAATTACGCGGGACTATCGGATGCGATAGAAAAACTACAAAATTCTTCGGTGTCGTTAGTGGAATCTTTGCAAATAGTGCAACATATTCACGCACAGCTATGCGCGATAGAAGACGACGCAAGAAATGTTTGTGTTTTAGAAAGGTTTGAAAGTGTTTTAGAAAGGTTTGAAAGTGTTTTAGATAAAGACTCTGATTTTGGCACATTAAGACAAATTTGTGAAGGTGCGTCAACAGAACCGTTAAGTTATTTGAAAGATTATTTTACCTACGCAAATATAACGTCACTAGATGTAGAATGTTCGTTTTCGGCATACAAAAACACTTTTTCTTCAACTTTGGAAACATATCTAATGTTACAAATATTAAATAGAGATTATCCACTTTGTGATTTCACGGAGGACTCTTAAAACGGTAAGTGTTTGAGCACGTATCACATTTAATTTATTTTGTGTAAACTTTTATGCGTCCGCCACTGGCTTTCAGCGCAGTTGCGTTGCTCTAATCATAACAAAGCGATGGGAAAATCTAGCGGATCTTTGCTGAAAAACATTAAATTGTTACTTTCTGACATTTTTTAAATGTATTCAATAAACCCATCATTTACCTTGCTGCCAGTAAGATACACCCAACCCCATACTTAACATGTCTCACATTAAAGCAGCAATTTGATCATAAGCAAATAAGCAGTATTATATATGCAATATACATTTTAAGCCAATACTAGTACATATATATATATGCTGTAACGTGTCTCTCTGATATCAGCGCCATCTACAAGACGCCTTAGATATTATCCATTTTCTTGTTATTAATTATTCACGAAATTGAATGAGAAATTCGCTTTCGGCACGGTACGATGTCGCGATAACGACGATTATGAGTTTTACGCTTGATAGGCGCAATCTTGAACGAGATTGGGGGATGTATGGATGATGTGTTGTGTCTGCTAAGCAAAATTTTTGAAATAATGAAGAACATAGGCTTGTTACTGTACGGGGTGTAGGGAAATGTATGCAGAGATTTGTTAAATTTTGGACGACCCGGCATAGAGAGGATGCATAATGGGCCTATTGTGGCTGAATCTATCTCACCGTCCATAACCATAACCATAACACATTAAATATTTCTAGTTATTCAGTAAGCAACTAAATTAATCGAGATTTAAAACCCTCTTTCCAGCTTTATACTAATGTAGCGAATTAACAACGAACAAATTCATCCAATACAAATCCACATTTGAATATGCCCAGCTTTATTTATTTAAAACACATAAATTTCTCCGAATTCAACTCAAAGTAATTAATTTCCAAGCATAACTCATTAGTCCGCGTATTAAATAATATCGAACGTGTATAAATCAGACGATGATAACAGCATCGAGTTCGCCAGTTATTGACGGCAAAACGGAGCGAAACGCCCACGCCAAAACACGACGCCCTCTGTTAATTATATCGAGAAGTTTCCTATCATCGACAACTTGTTATGGCTTCTATGTTGTATGTATGTTTTCGAAGGTTTTGGCGGTAACGTGTACGGGAGAGAAGTTCGAATTTTCGGGTTTTGTTTTGTCTACTGGGAATGCACGAATGTATGTTTACCTGTTATTCAAATAATTAAATCTATCCACAAAAAGATAAGATAAGTTACCATAATTGTATAGAATAGAATTTGCTGAACGAATGTACTGTTAGATACCTCTCATATTATAGTTATACTCTAAAACCAATTGTAAAATTGTTATTGTCTACATATATTATCAGTTCCTTTATTCTTATTCAAACATCATTAGACACTGTTTGTACCTTCTCTTTATCAGTATTTTTCCGAACATCCTTAATCTCTTATTTCACTGAATTTCGGCAATATTAGTGAAAGTATATACAACTGCTGATCTTAGTTTAGTCATCCCTTTGTCTGAATTAAGGCGTACACTTATTAAAACATATACACATTTCTTGTAATATCATCTGTAAACAACCCTTGAACTTTGTATTCTTATATTCAAGAGATGAACCATCTAAATGGCTGAAGATCATATCAGCAGCATTATTAGAATTCTAGCTTGACAGTGGTGAACTCACATAGCGAGTAGTGAATCTGTCTCAAGTACAGTCTGTAACGTTTATAGCAATAATAAAGATTTAGAATAAAAATTGTGTATTTACCTGAAGGACCTCAAGTATGTAGTTGTTTGAATTCATGTACAAAGTACAAATATTTTGTAAACCTCTATTCTAATCGTATAAAAAAGCTTCATGTGGTGACTATGTTTCCTGAATAAAGGTTTGTCCAATCCAGCACATGCTTGTATTTCAGCATCAGATGAAAAGGTGCGAGACATATTTTATGTAGCTCATTCATACTAGAGAATGTTTCAAATAATTCTATGACTGCTTACTGCACAAGAATCTGCATTCGACCTTATCAGTAGAACCCGGAAACTGGAGAGCAATCGCAGCGGCGGTGTGACTGTGTTTAGGCGGGTGGGAAGGGCTGGTCGATTATGATACGACACGACAAATCATCATCACTCAGTTCAATTTAGCATTGCATAGCGGATAGGGCGTGTTGATTTTATTGATATAGACGTAGTTATTAATTGTAGTTATTATTTAGTGTAGTGCATTTTGATTTTATTGATACAGGCGTAGTTATTAATTGTAGTTTTTAGTGAACATGTCGAAGGCTAAAAAACGACCCTTTCAAGACATAGTAAATAAGTTTATTTCTGACTTTCCCGATTTGCTTTACAACGGGAGTAAGATACTTTGTAAAGTGTGCAAAATACATTTGATGTCAAATAAGAAGTGGAACTGTTCAAGATACGTAAATTCCGCACAGCATAGAAAACGAAAATTGGGCATGCCACCGAGAAGTGCATTTTTTTTATGTAATTCTTATGTTGATAAATTGTAATTTGCCACTAGGCTTACTCGATAAACAACCGTTTAAGGACTTTTGGAACAAATACAATCCCAAGTTGCGGTTGCTAACGGAGAAAACGGCACGTAAGCATGTTGCATTTGTGCGCGATGACGTGGAAAAGAAAATGAAACGCATATTGAAGAAACAGTTTCTTTGGTTACGTGTTGACGAAACAACAGACTTTAAAAAAAATCCAATTGTCAATATTATGGTACGCATACTAGACCCTAGTAAACCTACATTACCACTGTTACTAGCTAACCGAAGACTATGAGAGTGTACTGCTGCAGCAATTACGAAGGTTGTACTTAGTATGTTGGAAAAATTTCAAATTTCAAGTGTTGATGTTTATGAGCGATGGCGCACCGAGCGGTAGTGCGTGGTATTTTCAATCTACAAGAAACATAACGTTGTCTGTGACCACCTCCAATTAAAGCAACAATTCAAGAAACTTCTGCAACAGTTAACAACATTGCTATTGCAACAAACCTATTATATTAACTGACAAATTGATTTCGATTAGTTTAGGTCGCAATGAACTAAGCCTACCCATACTTGCAATTTATTACAAATAAATAATAATAAATGATATATACTCTTAAAATTCTCTACGAATTTCACCACTTAAAAAGGACTGGCATATTTTATAACGAAATATACAGCATGAAACATTATTTAATGAAATAAAATCAGATGAGCTACCTGTGTAAAGAGAAAACGTGTATCATCAGGTGAGCAGTTTTTTTAACTGGTCAGTTCAGCGTAGAAAAAGTGTGGTAATCAAAAATTTCCTCACTGTTCTACACTTTATTTCGAAAACGATAGGTTTTTTCAATAATCAGGCTTACCACTTTTAAAGTAAGGTTTTCATGGTTTTCCTTCTTCCAAATTTGGAGAATGCTGAATGTGAACATCTTAAGACGCCAAGAACATAAATCCACAAACAACTCATCTTCAGTCCCATTATATTAAACGCTTTAATATGAAAATCGAATGAGAATTATTAATAAAATCCCTAAATGAAAGCAATCCATTAAACCAGCATGCAACTCCTCATGATTTAAAACCACTACTCCCATTTAATTCTTTCGAAAAGGCCTACTGTACTCGTATATACCTCCCCATTTAGCAGTCTCTACACCTAATATCTGTTTTTTTGTTTGTAGCAATACTCTCATTTCAACTTAACCCTCTTCATAAATAAACGAGCAGCGAACAAAACTCATAAAGTACCCCGATACATGCGCCGCATCCTCTCAACGGAAGGGGGATGCTTCCCACTTGATAACCTACCCATCCGACCTCGCCATACGTTATCAGGCCGTATCAACACACGCGAGGCTTATACATTTTTCATTATCATTTCGAAATATTACCTGTGTTATTGACGTTTTCCAATATTGAATATAGATTGCTTTCATTAACAGTGCTATTGTCGGATGAGAGCGTGCAGGGCCTATCCCTACACCTACACGTCCACAAAACGCGATAACAAAAGGCTAGACGCATATGTTGTATAAAGCTGAAACCCCTATCAGCCCACCAGTCGTAAAGGGTCAACATTTTGGTTTGAAATACGAGGATTGATTAGAATTTGGAATTCCTTTTAGAATTTTATTATCGACGACGTCAACCAATAGATCTGTTTCAATAAGTAATAAGTTAGTTACAGATGTTTTGAAGTAGAATGGAATGTTCATTTATCACTGGGAAGTGGCTATATGTCACTGCGACTAGATTTTTGCTATGTTGGTGTCTTCTTCCGCCATGTGCCCCTATCGAGTTCCGTGGAATATTCAATAAAGCCTGAGATGTTAAGCTTTTTCTTGCTCTGGTCGTTTGTTACAAACTAGAAAGCTTGGATGATAAGTCTTAGTGCATCTATTTTGTCCCAATCTACTCTTGGTTGGTTTTTCCACACAGTACATCAAGCCAGGGCATCGTAAGTAAGAATAAGTCTCTTGTACAAAATTAACATTTTGAGGTAACCTCCCACACAGCAGACCCGTTAGTTGGTTTCTGGCTCGGAGGCATTTTTCTGCAACCGGTTGAAAATGATACCTCTAGGTGAGTCGTCGATCCAATGCAAACATTTCCAGTTGATGGTGAGGGATGCAGTAATACATCGCCAACTCATTATACAGTGTGCGTTTTATGCTCCAGAGCGATTTTGTTTTTCCGCCATTTTGAAAAAAAATTGCGCGAGTTTTTTTGGTATTAATCCTGCGCCAAGCAAGTCAACCATTCAGCGTGTAATGAATAATTTTGAAAAGTTGAATACACTGGATAGGGAGATAAGGCAATGTCTGGGCGAAAACGTTGCCAACGTACGCCAGAAAATACACTGGGATCCTTTCTTTTCCTAGGGTCGGTTTTTTACAGAAACCTGAAACCCTTTTGCCCTTTAACTAATTTAGTGCAGTACTATCACGCCGTCAGGGGGGTTGGTATATACTAGGGAACATGTTTTCGTCCTAGTGGACTAAAAACTAAGTTTAGCTTTGAAGAAGATGTACTGTTTAAGGGGTGTTTGTCATTCCTTTGACGGGAGTGTCTCTCAGCGAAGGTTGAAGAAGTCCGCTGCTCGTCTAACGTGAATCCTGGGAGGAGGCCGATCTTGAGGAACGACTACCTCTTGAACGCACCTGTTGTCACTCGCGCAGGCCCTTTCCCACGCAGCGGTGAGGATCTTTTCGAAATATTCGCGTCGGGACTACCAGATCGCGACGAATCTGAGAATTCCTTACGAACCAAGGGGCTCCAGAAATTATCCTTAGAGTCTTATTCTGGAGACGCTCTAAGGATATTATGTGGGTAAAGGCCGCCGAGGATCAGGCCATAGCGCCGTAGGTCAGCAGGGGTCTGAGGGTCGAGGTGTAGAGAAGCAACTTGTTTCTTAGGTGAAGGGGACTCCTACGCCCTAAGAGTGGAAGCAACGAGTTGCGGGCAGCGAAGAACTTGGACTTTGTCTCCTGCATCTGCTTCTTCCAGGTGAGCTTTTGGTCGAAGTGGACTCCTAAATACTTAACGTCAGGGAACCACGGCAAGACAACGCCGCCCACACGGACGAACTCTCGCGATTCGCGCAAGCTCCTGGTAAATCTAACTGCTACGCACTTAAATTCGTTAATGCGGAGTCTCCATCCGGCGGCCCAGCGCAGGAGGCCATCGGTAGCCAGTTGCAGCCGTCTAACGACGACCTCATTCCGGCAAGATGTGTAGTGCCAGGCTCCCGGGGGAGATCCGACATAAACATCAGGAAGAGTGGCGGGCCTTCTACCTTAAACCACCTGAAAACCTGAGTTCTTGACAAAACGCTATCTCTATAGGCTTTTTAAAGTACCCTGCCCAAGTTTGAAATAAAACTTGATATTGCACCGTTGCTCGAAATTGTTGTCGCTGTCCTTCAGAACCCACCAAAGAAATGTAGTTCACAAAATGAAATTGCTATGGACCATCAAGTGACTACGACGTAGAAAATCGATATTCGCATTAGAAACCGGTATTTTGGAAACAAAAAAAATTAAAAGTCGATTTGTATATAAACTCCATCAATTTATACTCTCATGTGCTTTTAACATGATTTGGCAAAAAAGACCTTTAGGAATACTTCAACATAATCCATAAACTTTCTAGTTGGTAAACGCTACGCTTCAGAACTTTGGAAATATGATAAATCTTTAAGCTACTTAACTTCTAAGGAAATCTACAGAATTAGCCGAACATCGACCGGTCGGGACCTCTTCCGATTTGAATTAATAACGCACGGTATGGAACAGATTATTAATTCAAACGAGAACGTTCGGCCTGGCACTTAACATTTATCCCGAAAACCGAAGTTATCCACGTTATTATTTGTTTCGCGCTAATTTAAAAACACATTTTGGAAAGGGTCGATCCCATACAAGTAAAAACCCGTTAAAACATATTAAATTTCGCCTAATTTGATTTAATTACGAATCGCTCAGTTAAATAAAGTGTACATACGAGTGTGTCAGTGAGAGTTCGGTAATTGAGACATAAATCTGTCTGCTTGCTGATAATACTACGAATTCTCCCATACGAATGTACATTTGGAATCCGTTTGAAATTATAAATCAGAGATCAAAGTGATTTTGTGCCTACCTAATTGTGCAGTGAGAGCGAGAGCTTTATTTGCATGAAATAAAAGGAACTTTTTGCGATATCGAGCTCGGCATTTCATGTTGCGTACAAGGTTTGAGTAATAAATTCTAATAATTTTTATTAAATCTGCTATATTTGCAATATAAGATATTACTAACGATAGTGATTACTGTTATACAGGGTGTCCCAATCTTCTGGAATTGTAGAATCCTTCTATAGCGGTAATGAGCTATATGTTCTTTGAATCTGGTGCCTATCGCCCGTTTCATTTGTCCAATATAGACTTTATCCCAGTCACCGCATGCAATTTTATAAATTCCCAATCTTTTAGTGTCGTTGGATGTTAGTTCACTCTTTCTCAGCGTACCGATCCCAGAAACAGTAGAATATTTGGTCCAGTTCTTAAAACTCAACATTCATGATGGCAAAATTGCAGAATGCAAAGGATCAACTTCACTTTGCATGAATCAAAATAGATTTCAAATAGATGGCAGGTATTATGAACAACTAGAAGGCACGGTGATGGGAACCAATATCTCCTTTCATAGCTAACTTGTCCATGAACATATGTGAAACGTATAACGTGTCAAGAAAAAAGCACTATTCCAGAATGCCTCGCGACACTTACTTCATAATTCGAGACTATTAAATTTACAGTAGAGGAAGAAGGAAATGATCAACTCACGTTCCTAGATAGTTTAGCAAATAGAACAACAAAAAACTGGAAATATATGGAGTATATTTGACTATCGTCTGCATAAACATGATATTGGCAATTTTAGATTATTACACTAGATATAATGGTAATTAAAAGGATTGGTACCACAGTTTCTGGCGTCTTTGGTTATAAGGCTCGCAGTATCGGGTTCGAACTCCAAAGCGGTTA
This sequence comes from Dynastes maya, assembly GCA_029619315.2. NCBI lineage: Eukaryota > Metazoa > Arthropoda > Insecta > Coleoptera > Scarabaeidae > Dynastes > Dynastes maya. Next base: position 57,071,366 of record JAROYE020000004.1, on the reverse strand, counting down.
ATTTTTAAAGTGAGGTTTTTGAGGTGTTCCTCACTCCATGACGAATACTGAGTGTGAACATCTTATGACCAACCGATGCGAGGACGTAAAGACATAATTATCATTATATCCATTTATTGACTCTGCACTTATAATGAGCTATTTATATTGACGTTTTCTTTCAATGCTTCCACGACCGAGTCCCAAACAGTGAAAAACTTTAACGGGGGATAAATGTTCAAGCATAGTAGCTGCATTTTTCAATTAGCCATAGCGCACTTAGACAAAAGCAGATTAAAATTTATGCAGATTTTATCCAATTTCTAACACAATCTTGAATAAATTACTTATTCCTTATTACTTTATCCTTCCCAAAACTCATCTGGTAAACCCAAACGAATATCTAAAACGCATAAACACCAGCCCTAACATCCTAACGACCGCCTTACATACAAAACATATTAATCTTCCTCCGTAAAAGTGTATCCTTATCGAAAATCCCCCCCGACTCGATCGTTCCGAAATCGTTTTTCGATGAATTCATAATACTTAATCGTTTTTCCCACGGTCCATTGACTCAGACGGTATCGTTGCCTACACGAAATTGCGCGGGCCTGTTTTCGCGCGATCTAACATCCCGATATCCTCATTATTTTCTCCTTTGGAAATCATTACGTGCGTTACGTCTTCCCTTTTCCTTCACTCGACGGTAATTGCGTCGAAAATATCCGCTTGGGGTCTTCCGATACGAAAATACACTAATTTTGACCTATGCAGCGTGGAGGGGAAGGAAAAAATATCCTTTACGGGTTGCAATTATGGAGAGTGGCCAAACGGTTAGACAAAGTTTGAAAAGGTTAAGTTGGCATTGAATCTCAAAAATAAATAAAGGTATAAGGTCGAAAAAATGAACATTAATGTAACTTGAATTGTTTTAATTGTAAACCAAATTTCCCCAGGATTTCCGCTTATTAACTCTTGAGATTTCTAGCCACTTCCTGACATTTTGGCCACTCCAACCACACAAGAGCTATACATAAAAAAGCATAATATATAAAATATTAGTGCATGCATTTATAATACTATTTTGAAGTACTCGTCAATAGAATAAAATTCATGATGCAGCAGTAACATCTTGATATTTTGCTTCAATTTATTTTCGTTAAGTAACTTAAACCTATTGGGCAGATGATTATATATTTTAACGGCCAAATAGTTGGAGAAGACTTGCGACGTTTTTAATCGATGGTATGGGATACAGGAGGTTAATAAAAATGTGACTGTAGAAGAAGAGATGACCCTAAAGAGCTTTTGTTTAGAGATAGGAAAATGTAGCATGGGTCTCTGAAATCACATCCCAAGGGCACTTTCTTCTACTTGGGACAAAATTTCCGTATCTGCTCCTCAAATAGGCATCCCGTTTTGTCATTTAGTTTTAATTGTGGTTGCAGAATGCGCATGAGAAGCAATTTGAACCAAAAAATATAGATACTTCTAAGAAAGTTAAGAAGTTAAAAGATCTTAAGAATAGTTGCAGCTATAGTCACGTGGGGAAAATTATCACATTTACCAGAATAAATTTGATGGTTTATAACATGATCAACATGTTTTTCGGCCAGTATTTGAATCGCTACAATTTCTATTTTCCTATTTTTTTTTTATTTCGAAAATTAATATGTCCTATTGATTGTCGAATACTTTAAAAGGAATTCCTGGAGTATTCGACAAGTCTATACAAATGATACAAGGAGAATTTAAAAATTACTGCAGCTAAGAAAATAGAATAAGTGATAATTACTACAAACAGTGACATAAAATCTTAAGAAATCAATCCTACTGATCAGCTTTTGCAAAAGAAAACATATATCTTTCTTCAACCTTCAGAGGCTTTCTTTCAAACTTCCAAATAACTGCAACTTCTAAATGAAAACTGTCTACAAGTTCAAAAGCAATAATTACTTTACCCCTTTTCCCACAAATAAGCATTCAATCAGAAAATACCAAAAAATCATGCCAAATACAAAGAAAATTGAAATACATTTTGGCAATCTCCAGCACAATCTACCCTTGCATACTCCCGCGCTAGCGTTTTTCGAAAAAAATAGCGTCGCGGATTCGATTTGCTTCCTATTTGCCTTCGACGTCGTCATCGCCAAATATCAAACGTTTACAGAGAAATTGAAATTCGATTTTGCGAAGGGTAAGATTAAATAGATGTCGTGGGAGTTGGGAGAAGTAGGAGAACGACTGCGTCGCAACAGAAAAAAAGAAGCAGATTTTTCTTTCGGTAATGTAAGGGGGTATATGTTGTTTGTTTTCAAAGGTCTGCGTAGCAAATGAATTACAAGCAAATAAATAAGGAACCAAACAAAAATAAACGATAAAAGTGAGTAGAAAAGAATTTTGATGAAATGAGATATCGAATTTCGAATCTGACGTAAATATTCATAATATTGTTGATGCAACAAGTCTACAAGTGTTTTTGGTCTTTAGTAAGCTGTTGCATGTATGCTTTAGGCTTTTCGCGATTTTGCTTCTCTGGAAAAAGTGTGTTTATATGCAGAAAACGAATGTTCTACATCTAGTGACGTTATATTTGCATAATTAAAATAATCTTTGGAACAACTTAACGGTTCTGTTGACGCACCTTCACAAATTGTCTTATGTGCCAAAATAGAATCTGTCTCTAAAACCTTCAACCTTTCTAGAACAAAACAGTTTTACGTCTCTACGCGCATAGCTGTGCGTGAAAATGTTGCACTATTGCAGAATTCATAACGACAGAAGGATTTTGTAATTTTCTATTGCCTCCACTAGTTCGAAGTAATTGTTCTGAATAGTTTTTAAATCCGTTTTAACCTGACTATCTTGAAATTTCGACTGGCTTTCCTTGATAACCGCAGCTTCCTTTGGATCGAATTGTAAAACCACGTTCTTAATATTCTCAAAATATTTATGACAATAAAACGCGGCCTGTAACCATGTTCCCCAACGTGTAAGAATAGGTTCTGGCGGCTCAGGGATACGGGGGCATAGTCTGTGAAATTTGCGAATACGTTTTGGGGATTTGACAAACACTGCTTTTGTATGCGCTATTAAAGCGTCTACCTCAGGATAACATTTTCTAATACTATCTACCACATGACTGAAAGTATGAATTTTACACGTAACATGTAACAAGTTAGCACAATGTTTTTTAAGAGACCGGCCTACAGAAAGCATGTTTGCAGCACCATCACTCATAAACATCAACAGTTGATTTATTGAAAGTTCAAACTTTTCCGATGTATTTAACACCAACATTGAAATTACTTCGGCAGTGCATTGTTGTATTCGTCTGGAAGCTAGTAAAATTGAGGGTAACGGTCGATGTGGTTCCATTGTGCGTACCATTACATTAACCACAGAATGTTTTTTACGATCTGTTGTTTCGTCCACACATAACCACAGTTTTTTATCTTGCAACTCCGGTTTAATTCTCTTCTCGACATGCTCACGAGCAGACAGCACAACTCTCTGTAATATTCTCTCACTTGGTAACTTAAAGTCCGAATATTCATTCCAAAACGAGACGTATGCTTTCTTCCTTAGTAAATGAAATGGTAAATTACATGCAATAAAGGTAACACATAAATTAAATTAAAATTTGTCATAATCTCGTGTGGAATTTTTTTTTAAACATGCCCTGCACTATTTACGTGCCGTAGACAATCACTTTTCGACCAACACATTAAATCTATTTTACACACTACACATTGAATTTTAGCGCCATCACACTTTAAATCCGGCATTTCTGCAATAAATTCTCTTATTGTGTCCAACTTTGGTCGTTTTCGCGACGTAGGAAACATTTTCAAAACAAACGTAGAACTACGATATAGTATACGACAACGTAGATGCATACACAACAGATCGGCATTCGAGTCGCAGTTATACTGACGCTTATATCGAATTGTCCCGGCCGTGTTTATTTTGTGTAAACTTTTATGCGTTCATCACTGGCTTTCAGCGCAGTTTGCGTTACTCTAGTGATTACTTATTACCTTGGCCATTTTCAAGTCACAGTGTCTTAATAAGTACTTAATTAATTATCCTTTTGATAATACAGGTGCCAGATGCTGCACTAAGGAGCATTTGTGCGTGAAATACGATTCAGTCTCACTTTGTACATTAATGAAAAGAATGATAAAAAACGAATACGGTGAAAGAATGTTTACCTCTGTTAACAACAGAAAAGGTTACATATTTACAAAACCGGTTTTGAAATTAACGCAATTTCACATTTAAACCCTCCCCATTTTCTTTTAGAAAGGAATAAAAAAGCGTCTTTATAAGTACCTTTTACACCACATTACCGAATACAACCCAACAGCAGTACTACCAAAGTATGTAAAAAAAAAAATTCTTTCATCAGCTTCATAATTCTAATTACATGGAGCACTCAGTAAACAGAGCGGGAACAGGAAAATAATCGCGGCCTGTTATTTTCATTCTTTTCTTGTTTCAAAATAAATTCCCTTGGCCGAAACATATTATACATTTTTTTGTTCATTTTTCGCCTCGTGGGCTCGGAATTATGAAGGGTTGTGCTGGAGAATCTTTTCACGGTTGAGATGCTGCGTAAATGCGAAGAAGAATGTAAAACCATCAGAACACCGACGAGTTTTGACTGATTTTTTATGTATATTTACAAAAACAAACGCTGGATGGAGTAAGGTTTATAAAAATGAAGGGGCAACCTTTTTGCAAAAGAAGTTAAACTCGTTGGTTCAGAAATTTGAGTTTATCTAGATCCCATATTGTTTTTTTACATGTGGTGGCAGCCCGGAAAGGGAGGGGGGGTGTATAAGCTATGTAGCTTGTCATAATATAGCACAGTACGGTGTTGAGTGGTAAGTTGTAACAATTTGGGAGCCATGGATACCGTTTCACCCTTCACAAAACGGTATTTCATATATTCTCGAAGATTTTAGAATCTGTCTTTCCCCACTGTTAGTTTTTATACATTGTGAAGCACTTTGAAAAACGCGCCGTCGAAGCAGCAAAAATAACTAGTGATCAATCATTACTTCTATTATTATATGCTGGAAACAGAAAATTAAACAATTTAGAAAGTTACTGCACTAATAATAACTAGAGTTACCCACTAGCGCCGCCGGGCAGTGGCGGAAGTTCGATACAACCCTCAGTATAACTGCGAGTCTCAACGAGATCTGTTGTGTATACATGTACCCTGCTGTAAATACTATTTCGTAGTTCTACTTCTAAAAATGTTGCCTACGTCGCGAAAACGACCAATGTTAGACAAAGTTACAGAATTTATAGCAGAAATGTCTGACCAAGTTTTTATTACAGTAAAAAGTGATTCCCAACAAACCTTTGATTTTGGATAGCCCCAGAAGAAATAATCCATTGGTCTAAGATCCAGAAATCTGGTAGGTCATTCAATAGTACCCCTCCCTCCAGTTCATTTTTGAGGGAACCTAAAATCTAACTCCGTCTTGCTGAAACCACGTAGCAAGTGATAACTGTCCCAGGTAACTGGTAACTGTCACAAGCATTAAGGCAGAGATAATTTACATATTTAAGAGGTTCCAATAGGTTTCACCTGTTAAATAATCTTCCAAAAAATAAGACCGATAATTCTGTTTCTGTTAACACCAGCCCAAACATTAAATTTTTGGAGATGTAGGGTGTGGGCTGAACCGTGCCATTTAAACAAAATATTGCCTCATCAGAAGGAACAAGCTTTATAGCAAAGTTAAGATTACGCTAGCAAATGTCGATCATAACTTCATAAAATTCAAATCTTCTATCGAAATCATCATTAGAAAGTTCTTGCACAAGACGCGAAAAAAAGAAAAATATCCATTTTACCTTTTTTTTGTTCTTCCCACTGAGTGTCAACTGATATTGTGGGTACGTGCAGGATTTGTTGTAGACGTTTTTGGTACTTCTTCTAAGGAAATTGCAAAATTTTACTCTTTACTGTCATCTGTTGCCAGCTTTGGTCGTGTTTTCGACATATTACGAGCTGTTCCGCTCAACTGATATCTTTTGAAAGTTTTGCAAACTAAGGAGTGCAGGCAATTGGTTGTAGATTTGCATGTAGATGATTAAATAAATTATTCATTTCGCAGTAAGTTCGTCGTCCGTTTCCATAGCAAATCGTCATTAAAACTACAATTAATTTTTTTTCATTCAGTTGGGCGTTTTTAGACACAAACTAATGTACAAATACGAAAATGTAATTACTTCAGAGCTACAACTACAATTTAGTCGTTGTCTTTCCGGTGTTTCACCCGGCAACTCGGAGATCTCGTTTGTTGTCCAAATTTAACAAAGTTAAATTAATATCTTCGTAGAAAATAAATATGTCTATCGCTAGTGTACGACACTGTCCACGCGTCTGACCGTTACCTACGATATAACAAGGCCTGAGCGCTTTTCGATGACGTCACGCTGGGTTGGTGATGTATCGCCATGCACGATATTAACCTTAGCGATAAAGGAATCGTTTTTTTTTTACATTTCCTTTTAAAGTTTTGAAGGACTTCCTGTTTAAAGAGGATGCCAGTCGTCAACTGAACCCTTGTTCGCATACAATTCGATTTTATTTTGATAAAACGAAGTTTCAAAGCAAAAACCAAACACGTAGCCAAGCACCGTTTTCGTGAAACATGTATTTGTGGTATATTGCTATTATTATTGTTTGTAATTGTACATGTCTTTGGTTTAAGTGATACGGTAATTGCAATTTTATTTGAAATTTTGTTCAATTTCACGAGAAAATTTACAGACATGCTATTTAATCACGGTCTTTAATTTCCCATTATGTGGTGTTTTACTTAATCTATCTTTCCTATTTTGTGGTGTTTTACCTAATTTATCATTACTTTTTCAAGAATAATTTTTAAATAGGGTATTTGTAGAACAAGATAATTGTTGCAATACGTTCGGTAATATAATTTAAAATATATTGTATTAAAACAGAACGTTTATTACACACATTCAAAAACATTTCTTCGTGTTCAAAAATAATTTTGTTAAATATAACGTAAGAATATAAAACTATTTGAACAATAAAATCTTCACGTTTTTTGTCAAATACAACGGACAGTTAGGGAATTGAGTTGAAATAGCATTTTTTTAAGCCTAGGATTTTTTAATCATACAGTTATAGTTTCCCCGGTCCTTGAATCTGGAGCTGTTGAAAAATAAATATCATCTATTACAAAATGTAACTCACAAACAAAACATACAAAACAGCCGACGCCATGTTAGGTTAGGTTACCTCGTTCTTATCGTTCCAGAAAAGGTTTTATCGCTTATACAACACTAGAAAAACGTTACAGGTATCACCAACAAAGTACGGAAATATCATTACACAGTATTTTTTTAAATAAAACCAATATAATTTGGATAAACCAATTCAAAACGCAAGAAACGATCTGAACGTGTGAATGATCGATGACCTACTTCAAAATATGTCACAGCCTACTGACGTCAAAACGCTCAGGCGTTATGTATATCGTAGGTAACGGTCTGACTGTATTGTACTTGTTTCCAGACATTTTCCCACTACTGTACGTAATAAATGTGAAAAAGGTGTACAAATATCCTCCATTAAAAGCACCTCGCATTTTCTTGAAGAGAAAACACATCTTCACCTTAAAATCCTCCCCAAATTACCTACTAGAATAAGGGACCATCAACATAAATATAAAACGTACCCTTCATCGTACAACAGATATATTTCAACACGAAATATCCGCAAAACTTTTAGCGGCTAATAACAATTATCCCGTAAGAGAGTACTTCCGTAACTTTGCACGTTTTCACATACGCTCATTGCCTGATATGAAATATGTTTTGAGAGGATGAAGAGGGTCTTCCTTCCCACCAACGCTACGATCCCTCGTCTCGCCTCGTAAAGGGCCTTAACGCCGGGCCGGATCTCTATCTTGTAAAACGTGTTTTATAGTGGATACACTTAATTTGCTAAGGGAGAACGGAAAAGGGTCGTCAGGAGTGGCGAGTCCTTCAGAAGTTGCTGCCAGCTTGCCTGCTGGCGATACTACTGCTCTATATACCACGGTTCCTTTAGTAACGAGGATATTTACAGTGAAGCGTGCAGAAATTAGGTTACTTCCTACTGACCCGCTGCGCATGATGGAAATGGCAAAGGAGTGTTTTTACAAGGGCGATGTAAAGAAAGTTTTATTGTTGGCGTAAGCCTGCTAATGAAGTAGGCGAAGTAATTGGGGATAGAAAGTTTTATGGATTGTAACTCGTAGGGATGTTTATGTTTCTTACCGTAGATACTAAGTAGGTGAACTACCTCGTCCTGAAAACACTATGAACGAAGAAAACAAAAAATGGACAATTAGAATCAATGATTTGGAATTTTCATTTTTTCTTTTCAAAATCATATTCTGCTTAAAACAACTTTACTGTTATACAACAAAAAAAACATTAACCATATTTGTGAAGTAATGAATAAGGTAAACCAAGCGAACAAGCAGGTTCTCCGAAGCAATCAGATACGCCTTTCAACGAGAGGAGACCATTGGGGCTGTTTTTATTGATATGGTACAGTCGTTTGACACTGTGTGGCACTACGGGATTGCTTTCAAAATGGAGATCGGATTCAGCAGGGGCCTTATAAGATTAATCTTATCTGAGCACAATTACTTTTGAAGTGAAGGTCGGAAGATCAACATCTTCGGCGCATCGGATCGGTTCCGGGGTCCCTCATGCCTTGCTTCTTGGCCCAGAGTTCTTTCTTATATACACCTATGACATGCCGAAACATCTACAAGTTCATCTTTCCATGTATGCGGATAACACCGCCATTTATAACACGAGTAAGGGAGAAAACCTGATGGTTTCTTCAATGCCGAATAGGCAGAGACGTGGAGCCTTCGAGTGAACGAGACCAAAAACGTCGCCATGTGGTTTACTAAGCGGATCAGACCTCCGCCGCAAGTGCTGGAAGTCAATGGCCGGAGACTGAAGTGGAGCTTCTCAGTTAAATATCTGGGGGTCACGTTGGAGAGACGGTTTACGTGGTGACAACACACCGAGCGAACTCGACAAAAATTCGCCCGAGCAAAAGAATTAATTGCTGCCATTGATTGGCAGAAGTTTCCTGGGTCTCAGGACCAAGATATTACTCTATATTACGCGTCTTCGACCAGTTATATCATATTGGGCGCTTGCATGGTCAACGGCGGCGCCCAGCTATCTTGAGAGACTGGAGATCAACCAATTGCAAAATTATAGAAAGTATCTCCTTCTTCTGTATCGCGTTTAACTAGAAACTTAAACGAAGGAGCTAGCACATCGACACAAAGACGGGTAAAGTGCGGTGGGAAAAGAAAAACTTCGAAACCTGACCGTGAAATTGTTCATCAGGCTTTGAGCAATGGATTTGCTACAATTAAAATGATTCCAAAAAATTTACAAGAGAGAGGAATAGAGATTTCGAGCAGAACTGTCAGGCGCCGATTGCGCGAAAATCGCCTAATGGGCGGAAGACCTGTAAAAAAGCCGCGTTTAACAGAAAAAATGAAATCTGCTCGTCTCAACTTTGCAAGAGAATATCGACATTTCACAGACGAGAATCGGAAAAAGGTGAATAACTTAACAACATGATTTTTACTGAATTAATGTTTGCATTATTTAATAGGTTTTCTTTAGTGACGAATGCTCGCTCTGTGTGTTAGTGCAGCGAACACGATTTGTTCGTAGACCACCTGGCGAACGTTTCACAGAGTCCACGGTTCTTCGAATTGTAAAACACCCTCCGCAGGTAATGATTTGGGGAGTGATTAGTGGAGACGGACCCGGCCCTTTGTATTTTGTAGAAGGTACAATGCGTCAAGAGCAGTACATAAATGTGTTAAAAAACACGTTATTACCGAATTTTAAGCCAGGACGTCGCATACCGATAGAGCGTATATTTATGCAAAATAATGCTCCTTGCCATGTGGCAAAAAAGATTAAGAAATTCTTTGAAGACAATCACATACCTCTTTTACGTTGGCCCGGAAATTCACCGGACCTCAATCCCATCGAGAACGTATGGAATCGACTAAAAAGTAAGATATATGAAAGAGAAAATCCTACAAAGGAAATATTAATGAAGAATATAAAGGGTGTATAGGAGAACGATGAATATATAAAAGAGACAATCATATCTTGCATTGAAAGTATGCCCCGAAGAATTAAGGGTGTTATTAAAAATCATGGGTTATGGACTAAATATTAATTACTTATTTAATGTTTACATATGTTACATATTTTTACAATATATTTTATAAATAAAAAATATAATACATGTATAGTTTATATTTTATTATGAAGAAACTACAAAATATTGAGAGTTTCAAGTAATTTGGCCAGGGACTTTATAACCGAAGTTACTAAGCTGCGTTCGAATTCTCGCACTTACATAATATACATGTTTCATTGGATTTCATAATTCAATCTCTTTTTAGTGCCTAGATTCGTTTCCGCGCGGGTGCCTTCCGATTTTAATCGTATTCTAACCTTGCCACAGGCAGGAACAAGATTTAGTTAGGATCGATTATTATAAGCACAATATGAAATTATGTATTTTTCGTAAACAGGATCTTTAGCTACCGCATTAAAATATTTGATAAAACCTCGAATTTCTTATTTCAAATATGTAGGATAATCAACACAAGCACTAAATGAAGCCGCTATCTCTTTTTAATATTATTCATGATAATCGTTTATAGTTAATCACCAAAGTATCTTAACTTCCAAATTATATTTGCTCTAGAATCGTTTAATATCTCAACTTATTAAATGCATCTCTAGAACATTCCGTTACGTATTACTCTCGTATACACTTCTCGAAGCAAGGAAGAATGTTCCATAGCTTTCCTATGATAATTTTAGATAAATAACCTGCACTTCTCATCGTCGACAGATATATTATTAAACCAGTAATGACTTTCCCGAACTTCGCTAGAACCGTAGCGGAGTTATTCGACATTACCGCATCGGTACGGTGCTGCCGCAGTTGCTGCGGTTTCTAAAGCGACTTTACCTGCTTGTTTCCGTCAAAGATCAACGCTTCTAATGAAACCAGAGCTCGTGCTACTCGAGTTAGCATTCCGGTGGTGGCGTTAAAGCAACATTACGAAGAGAAAATAATGAAGTACGCCCCGCGTTACTAGCAGGTTAGACGAAGATAGAAAGAATCCGAACGTAAGAGAAAGAGCGAAATGTTAAGCATCGATATATGCGTGTCATGCGTATCATGCGTGTATTGTACTTGTGGCATCTTAATAAGGCTGTACCGGAGCCTTTCTCTCGTTGCTATCAAACAACGGGATAATAGTCCTCTTCTGACGGTGGTGGTTCTTGTAATTGGAGGAGTTTATGCTCGTACAACCTCTATGGATGTATGTATATGTGGCTGCAGTATGGTATAGTCGGCAATAACGACAGGAAATGGGTGGATAATGCGGCTAATTGGGCTTAATTTGCGTCAGTCAGCGCTTAGCTAATATCGATTCGGAATGCTGTAATAGGGAAACCGATAAAAAGTCAGCGAGGACGTTGATTAAAGCCAGAGATATGAAATCGGTGATGTTAAAAATAGCACGTTGCTTCCAACAAAGAAGTTGCCAAGACTCCATTTTGAGTCTTTATTTTTACTTTGTATATTGTCACTCTAATTATAAAACCACATAACTCCTTTTAGGCAAATTACCATCTAAACTGTAACATATTTTATACCATGTATTTAGTTGAAGTAACAATTAATGTGTTTAAGGAATTTCAGCAAATTTACATTTTTTTTATTGACACAGAGGGAGTTACAAACATTTACACATTATAGGTGTACTCGCTTCACCGGTACATATACTAAAATTGGAACGATACAGAGAAGATTAGCATGGGCCCTGCGCAAGGATGACACGCAAAATCGTGACGCGATCCACGTTTTTTTTCTTAAGAAACGATTGGTAGTGTGTTTGTATAGTGTAACTGCGTAATCCTTTTGTTTCTCCTTTTGTGGATTTTCCTTTGTACCGTGGTTCTGTCATGAGTAGTATGGGCAAACAGCGGTAACAGTCAGTGTAGTAGATATATCGTGCGGAGTCGGCGATTATTTATTTCACGCGTTCACAGCGTCAGTACTAAATCGATGCTGTATGCGAGTAGTTCTGTGTATATGTAGGCTGTCGTAACTTATTTCGTAATTGTACGCTTATGTTTGCTTTAAAAATGTCGCAGTTAGGTACGTCGGGAAAACGACCAATGGCAGACAAATTTAAAAACTTTATAGTGGACATGCCGGATTTTATTTTTGATGGCGCTAAAATTCAATGTCTAGTTTGTAAAATCCCTTTAATGTGTTGGTCCAGAAGCCATTGTCAACGTCACATCGAAAGCAAACAGCATTCTTCTGCAAAAAGTGGCATATGAGACCAAGAAAAATTTACATTTGATTTATATGTTACTCTTATTTTATGTAATCTATCGTTTCGTTTACTAGACAAAGAAGCATTTGTCTTCTTCTGGAATAAATATGCGGACTGTAAATTACCTAGTCGGACATCGATACGAAATGTAGTGTCATTTGCCTGTGAACATAAAAAAAAAGAATGAAAACGGAATTGAAAGGTAAAAAACCTCGGTAGTGTGTGGACGAAACAACAGATCGTCACAAACATTCTGTGGTTAATGTAATGGTACGTACAATGGCACCACATCGACCGTCATCCTCCTTCTTACTTGCTTCCAAAAGAATTATAAATTGTACTGCCGATGAGATTTTAAAGGTGGTGTTGAACTCATTGAACAAATTTGAAGTTTCAACTAAACAACTTTTAATGTTTATGAGTGATGGTGCCGCAAACATGCGTTCTTTGGGCCGATCTCTTAAAGAACACAGTGGTAACTTCTTACATGTAACGTGTAAAATCCATACTCTAAATCTTGCAGCACAAACGATTCCTACATGTTTTCCACTAGTAAATGCATTGATTGCTAGTACAAAGTCAGTGTTTCTAAAGTCCCCGAAACGTACCCGACTATTTCACAAACTGTGTTCTGATTTGCCTGAACCACCACAGCCGATTGTCACACGTTGGGGAACATGGTTGTAGGCTGCGTTTTACTACAACAAATATTTTGATCAAGTAAAGAAGGTAGTTTTAAAATTCAATCCGACAGAAGCTGCAGCAATCAAGAAAAGCCAGGAAATATTTGAAGATAGTCAGGTTAAAAGAAATTTACAAACTATTCACAACAATTACTTCGAACTAGCGGAGGGAATAGAAAGATTACAAAATGTTTCGATGTCGCTAGTGGATTCTGTTCAAATTGTGAATGATGTTCACGCACAGTTATGCGCTGTAGAAGGCGAAACAAATTGGTGTGTAATACGAAAATTTGAAAGTGTTTTACTTGACTGAAACAGTTGTGGAAACATATCTAATGATTCAAATATTTAACAGATGTTACCCAGTTGGTGATTTCACGGAAGACTTTTAAAACGGTAAATGTTTCAGCACGTTTTATAATTTATTTCTTACCTTCTATTTTATGTGTAAACTTTTATGCCCTCGCCACGCCCCTGGCTGTTACCGCATATTTGCCCAGGTTAAATATTGCTATAGAAGTAGTTTGTTTGCAATGTCACTCTCTATCGATTTGTGAAAAAATATACAGGCTGTTTAATAAGAAAGCGTGTTATTTAACCAAACATTGAAATACGACGAGCAATTTTTTTTATTACACCATTTTTCGACTATCTCAATAGCTGCTCTAATAACGAAGTTATTGCAGTTGCAATTGTTCAATGTAGATTTCCTCGTATCTCTTTTGTTTTTCATTTTAGGGCTATAAGGATATTTTACGCAGAGTTTAATTTTCTATCGGATAATTGAAAAATATACAGGGTGTTCAATTTTAAAAATATAAACAATTCAAGTTAGCGCTGAAACGCAATTTGCAATTGTTTTTTTCTCAACACCATTGTGATCAGTGGAAAAATCACTACATCTTTGGTAATTTAACCAACATCCTAGCTACAATAACAACAAAATTAGCAATAGTAGTTCGATAATTTTGGACAACCTGTATAGATGACTAAATTAAATTTATGCAAATAAGTTGCCACAAACGTTAGCAACAAATGTGCTTCTCACCATAAAATCTTGATCCCTAATAATAGCGCCCCAATAAAGTTTTCATTCTTATTCTGCCATCACGAGTACCAAAAGACAACTTTCCGAAGTGATATATAACCCGAGGGCAATCAAGTGACGTTTCCAAATCCGAGCTTCGACTTGAACTCGCAGTTTTCGACGTAGATTACTACTACAGATCGATCGCGTCAAGCCGGGGCTCGGTTAGCAAATCAAGCTTAAAATATTTAAACGCACTGGAACGAAAGTAGGCTAACTGGTAGGTAAAGTAGCGTAGTAACACGGCAGTCGGCTTAAACTTCTATCTTGCCTCTTCTACGCTTCCGATCCGTAGATTTTCGATATCGCGAAGAAGAGGAAATAAGATTTCTGATGCCTTCTATCTCTTCTCTACCAACTTATTTTACCGTGCAGACTTTCACGGGATCGTGCTCATATTTAAAGTGGAAAAAATTAAAGATTTTAACTGGTACGTCAATCCCATCGCCCAGTTAACGATGTCAAGTCATCGTTAAAATCGTTTTTAACGAATTTCGGTTTCGTCCTTTCGAACCCTTCAGGCGAAACGAGTTATTTTCATCGTATTCCGGGATTTGTTTGCTTTTTCTTGTTAGCCGATATTTTGTCCACTTTTTTCACCTCGAAACGGGATGGAAAAGGGATTTATTTCCGTTTCGTATATTCCAGTGGACGACTTGGTTTTATTTAGAGAGCTGAAGCTTTGAAGAGGGCTTTTTACGGCGTTACGTAATCGTATCTTTTGATTGAATGAGAGGATTTCGGTCGGAACTTAATATTTCAAAAGAGGATGTAGTGCTGGACTTGCTCTTGTCAGAATAAATTAGGGCGGTGGTTTTTATCTTGACTTAGAAAGTATGCACACAGAGAAAGGAAGTTCTTGAATCAAACAAATATATAAATTTGAAATTATTTATTTAATTCATCAAAGGTTTTTCTGAATGAAAGCACATTTTTTAGTAACAACAGATTGAATTTGTTTGAATGTAACGTTTTATTTGACATAATTTTGTTGAGTCAAACAAATATACGTTAGAATCGTGCGCGTTGTCGGCAATTTCCGTTGCGTGAATATAGGCAATCGCAATCGTAGTCCTAGTTTAGGTTATGTGAGATGGTAGTTCGTAAGTGGTGAGATGTAAATGAAGAAAATAATAGGTAAGCGAGGTAATAGATTTATATATTTTTGCCATTGTATAATTAGCGTTAAAATTTCTGTATAAAAATAATAAAACAGTTACCACAGATTAGTGAATATCAGAATTCCTGTTTGTGTTGAGATTTAGCGAAAATTACAAAAGTCTCGCCAATGTTGTTTTCAAAGCCAGTAACACCAATGTTAGCAGTTTAAATAAATTGCGATTCAATTCACCATACATTTAATAATGTTTTGATTTTTGTGTTTTCATTTTTTTTTAACTAATTGTTAGTATATTTTCTCGTTTTTTGATATAACAAGCATTTCAGCAAAGGCAAGTGATAAGACATGCGTGCATGCATAAGTTCGTTGAGGTATCTGCTGTTCTATCTCCTACCTCTTTTGTCATAATACTTAGCACCCTTCTAGCACCTAACCATATAGCTATCCCTGTCACTCGTTCGCGATTCTCAGGATTCCTACGAGATTACCGAGGTAGTAAGTTTTGTAATATTCTTTGCAAACAAAAGTAGTACAAGTATCACCTTAATCCTTATATATCTATACACTCAACGCACGTTATTTTGTGGTTATGTTACCTTCATTTAAATAATGTTGTACGGAACTGCTGGGTCTGGATTACGGTGTCTCTCTTCGGTCGCTATTCAAAGCGAACGGTTTATTGACACTATTCGAAATTTATGTGTATGAATGTGTTATCTTTAATTTCAAAAATAAAATAAATTTCAGAGAGAATGAAAAAGTGCATGAATACGGTACTAGGTTCAAAGCTATAATATTCCAAAACACAGATTGACAAAATTTACAAAAGGTGTGCAATACAATAGCATAATGCTCTTTAACAAATTGGCCGACAATATAAAATCTGAGACAAATTTTAGAAAATGTAAAAGGATGACACATTCATATATATGTGATGTTGAACCATATTCGCTGAAAGAATATATTAATTACTAAATTTATTTTATTATGAAATGTGATGTAAATATCTCACTTAACTGCTTTTCTGTTTGACGCCGGTTTCTACTTGTGTGCTATTTTCTTGTAAGCCTACATTTCAGTAGAAATAAAGAACATTATTATTATTATTATTATTATTATTATTATTATTATTATACAATTACAAAATTACGTATGTATGGATAATTATTGTTTTTATAGATATTTATATAAAAGTGCATACTTTTTAACAATTTTTTTTGTCGACGTACTTTTGTAGCTATATATTATAACAATTTGGAACCATAATTGGCATAACTGTTTAAATTATTGGGCCACTATACCTACTGCATGTTACTAAATAGTTAATAAATCAGATTACAACTTCGATGGCTTTTAAAAAGCACCTATACCCTAACCAGAACACTTAATTGTACTGGAATTTCGAAGATAACTCGAAGACTGTAAACTAAGTACCCTTATTAGAAATTCTCTTACATCCTACTTGCAGTCCGCTTATGCGACGATTTAACTGTTTTGTATATAACTCCAACAAGATATACGAGAGTTCATACGAGATTACTGTACTGACCGAGTGGTCAAAATCCAATAACTGCATTTAAATTTAGTAAATGTAATTTAGTGCTTCACATGAAAACAATCCATATATCTCCATTATAAACAACGTATTTTCATGACAAGATTACCAACTTAAAATCTAGGTTCACTTTTGATCCAACTTTATCGTTTACATAATATTAACAATTGTTCATCTGCCTCTAAAATTATTTTTTATGAGAACGTCCAAATACTTTCAATGAGCACTAGTGCTAAAATCCTTTATTTTGATTCCTGTTTACTCTCGAAATTGGATAGTATGCCTAATTGTGCTAGGTATCTTTCTTTGTCCATCAATCAATTAAGTGTCAGCGTGAACTTTTCTCAAATTCTGGTCGTTCAAATTAATGAGAAAATATGACCTGGCATCTTTTATAACACATTTACCGAATGAATTGCATTGTGTTCATTGTCATTTCACGATCGTGTATTACCATAGCGCCCGATTTGTTTACACAAATTATTTAAATCGCATTAGGAATACGACTGTATGCACGACTGACAAGTTTATGACGACTAGGATAATTTATGTGACCGAACACTAGAAGTGTCAAGGACCTTTTTATTAGTATGGGAAACAAACGTGTATACCTTTTTTCGAAGTCTATGCACGCAGCGCAAGCGGGAACAGTCTAGTATACAGTCCACTCCAGTAGTTGATCTATAATACTATTACACAAAACATTTCTATTCTGTTCTTGCAATACTGCACTAGTTTTAAACAATTGATTGTACAATCTTATTTATTTATTATGTATTGTTACATGTACTATTGGTTTCCTGTTGACATAGATATATTATTATTATTATTATTATTATTATTATTATTATTATTATTAAAATAAAATTATGCAATATGTAAATTTAAAATCTTAAAGTAAATCGTAACATTTAATGAGCCGCTTCATTGCACAGGATTATAATTAGCCTAAAGGTAAATGGTTAGAATGACGTGAGTTATTAAATCCTAGTATTACAAGGAAACGGTTCATTGCACATGGTTAAAATTACAACTGTAAATAATTAAACATGATGTAACAAAGGATAAAAGCTGGAATTTAGTGGTCAACAAACTGTCAAGGGGCTCGCCGACATCTGGAAAGAAAAAGATCTTTTAGTACACAATTTACCGGAATTTGAGATGTGCATGTGTGTTCATGCATTTTAGGTAGATCTGTATAAATCGCTTTTGTGTTAAAACTAATAAATTACTTTCTAAGGGTCGTCATTAAAAAAGACGTATTCTCAACGGACTGACAAGTTTATGACGACTAGGATAATTTATGTGACCGACAACTAGAAGTGTCAAGGACCTTTTTTATTTAGTTATAGGAACAAAACTGTTTGTATACCTTTTTTTACGAGAGTCTAGTGCTACCCGCGCAAGCGGGAACAGTCTAGTATACAGTCCACTCCAGTAATGTTAATCTATTAAAATACTATTAAACAAAGAACCATTTCTATTCTGATTCTTGCAATACCTGCACTAGTTTTAAACAATGTGATTGTACGAATCATTATTATATTAATTTTATTGTATGTATTGTGTTTAACATGTACGTATTGTGTTTCTCTTCGTCATAGATACATAAATAACTATTTCGCATCCGTAGAAATTCATTAATATGCCTAGCGCATATAGAACTAACCGAATATACTCAAACCGAACAACGGGCCATAATCACATCATAATGGCTTTCCGATTGTCTCGTTTCCTTTGAATTCATCGCCGACATACGCGAATTTATAGCGGCATGCAGTGCACCACGCTACCGCCTCTAAATAATGATAACCTGCAACAGCGCTGCGTCTCACCTCCACGAGGTCCCGTTTCGAATATCAAGAAAATTACGTACGGTATACATAATATCTGTAAATCAACATCAGCATGGGTTGCATGAGCGCACCGGTACGTGCACGCGGCATCGTAAACATAGATAATAAGAGCTGAGATGTGTTTAGAACGGAGATATCTCGAAATGTGGTGGATTATGCATGAAATTGCACGTGCTTTTCGTAATATTACGTTGTTAGAGTTAAGAGTGTAAAAATTCGATAATAATTTACAAACAGCAGAATCTGAAGTAATTAAGAACCAACTGCAATAAACAATTACGAGGATCGTTTGGAAACTACGTGGCCTAACAAAGAAAACGCAATTTTTTTTTGACAAAAAACATTTTATTTTCCAATATAGTCTCCTGCTCGCCCAACACACTTATTCCAACGATATTCCAAATTAGCAATACCTTCCTTGTAGGTCGATGAATCCAAATCCTCGAAATAGCAATTTGCAGCAGCGATTACCTCGGAATTAGATGAAAATCTCTTACCGCCGAGCCATTTTTTCAGGTTTGGTAACAAATGATAATCGCTGGGAGCCAAATCTGCGGAATAAGCCGAATGAGGCACTAATTGAAATCCCAATTCATGAATTTTGGCCATTACAATCGCAGACTTATGGGCAGGTGCATTATCCTGATGGAAATGCACTTTCTTCTTTACCAAATGAAGCCGTTTCTCTTTGATTTTGTCGCTAAGTTGTTGCAACAAAGTGGCATAATACTCACCATTTATTGTTTTCCCATTTTCTAAGTAATTGACCAAGATAATTCCATGAAAATCCCAAAAAACAGTTGCCATAACCTTTCCTGCTGACAAAACCGTTTTTGCCTTCTTTGGTGGCGGAGAACCTTTATGTGTCCATTGATTGCACTGTTTTTTGGTCTCGGGAGTAAAATGGTGGACTCAGGTTTCATCGACGTTTATGAAACGGCGTAAAAAGTCCTTCGTTTTGTGGCGAAAGCGTGCCAAAAGGTCACGAGAAACACTCAAACGATTCAGTTTTTGCTCCGGTGTGAGCAACCGCGGCACCCAACGCGCCGAGTATTTTTTCATTACCAATTCTTCGATTAAAATTCTGTGCACACTGTCATTTGAGATATCCACTATGTCTGGTATCTCGCGCACTACGGGGTTCATCATTTGTGCTCGTACGACTACGCTTAAATTCGGCAACCCAGTTTTTAACCATTGAAAACGAAGGAGCGGATTCCAATAGCGTTGAATCCAGCCCTGCTTTAATTTCGGTTGGTGTTAAGCCTTTCAGATGAAAGTACTTTATCACTGCTCTCAACTCAGTTTTTTCCATTGTTTACAAAATCACACGAGACGTTCACTTTGGCGTACTGTCGAAAACGTACTAATTGATAGATCGCTCTGTGCTGTCGTATTTAATTTATTAAAAGATGATTCTACAAAATGGTAATGAAAATTCCTCCAAATTCGCGCCATCTCTGTGTTAGGCCACGTAGTTTCCGAATTATCCTCGTACTATAGGAGAGACTACTCTTCGAATTAAGACAATAGCTAGGACTGAAGTATACGATTATATGTGTGAACAAATCTCAAAGCTATTCAGGAACAAAATTAAATGGTTTCGATTGACACCAATCTGATAAATAGCCAATCTAGGATGTAATAAATAGAGCCTGTTGGTCTTTGCGTCTTTGACTATCACTATTTCACCATATTTCAACCATGTTCAAACCGACGCAGCGTCACTTTGTCTACCTAACTCCACTGAACTTTAGTTGTGAATTAAAAAGAAGAAAGAACTGCTATGTAGATGAGCGGAATACAAAAATAAAACCAAAAAAGGGACAACAAATTCTACGGTATTAGTACGAAGTAAAACTAGACTGAAGTACCGACTGTTCAACGTTAAGGCTCAAATAGGAGACTATTGGCGATTGCAGTCAAGATAAATGCACCTGTAGATTTGTTATTTTTATACTCTAAGCTTTCGAAGCTATTTTTCAAACCTTTTTCAAAGAGTACACCGAAGGTATATAAATTTGAACATATTTTTAATAATTAAATATTTTCAATATTAAATATTATACATATGTCAGTTATTAATACATAACTCATAACATCCAAATTTGAAGGTTTTAATTAATTATCCGTATTACGTCACGTTGTTATTTGTTGAAATCTTGCTAGGTATTTTTGTTTGGGTTCCAGTAACATTTTAATTAACGAGATCGCTTCGTATTACGTCACATTTATCACATCAATGAACTTCAATTCTACTAGGAAAAGATTGGATGTCACAAAAAAAACTCATTTTCTGCGAGCACTTGTATTTTGGAGTTGGTCAAAATTTAACGAAATTTACTTACATTTAATAGTAGTTTCTTTGTGTTATTATGAACATGCAAAATTAGTGGAAATCTTCCATATGTGAATCTTGCTAGATGCTAAGCACCTAATCATTTCAATCCAACACCAAAAAGTGACAATCTTCTAAGACTATCGGTCAAGTCAATTAAAGAATTGTTATGGATGAGAAAGACATCATATATGTATATCAATTTCGTAGTTCTTTTCTACGATAATAATGCTTCTCTCAGTTAAAAATTAATGGTAATTATTCCCTTTTTCGCCCAGCGAAAAACAAGTCAAAACCATCCTTTTCACAACACTTACATACGTGAAAATTCGCAGCAGGTGTTCTTTCCCCGAGAGAAAACCCATCATTCACGTACGAAGCCAAAATTCACAACTTTTTAAAGTAAATTGACTTGAAAGCAAGCCAGCTCCGTTGCTATTCGTGTTTGTTCCATTATTCCTCGCCACTCTTCTTGTTCGTCTTCTACTTCTTTGTGCGGAGATGTTTAGGGAAAGTAGCGTGTCACGTCAATTGACTGGCCGAAAATTTCCCAGGAGCGGGAGATTTTCCATCAAGCTAGATTGACAATCCGTCGTTTGGTAACTGGATCACCACACAAGCCATCCATTTTTAATTCAGTTTTCTACGATATTCCGTAGCTTGTTGTTCTACAGGGTTAGTCAATAGTAAAAACGTTTGCTTGGATAACATTTTGCGTTGTTTTGTGTTCCAATCACGTAATCACTCTACTTTCCCAAAATATATGCAATCAAATAATATAATGTGCAAACGATAAAACTCTCGTGTGCAGAGGCACTAACAAACAAGAAATCACGTTCAAAATTGAAACGTTTTAAGAAGAAACCAAGACATGGTTCACTAGGAACGAAATGTATTGCTATAAAACGTGGTTTATGTTTTTATTTTGACGAAAATACTAAATATAATACTAACAGAAAGGATTGTTGATCTTCTCAAGTTCTATTACATATTTTTCTACCAGGTGTCTAATTCAGGCTTGTTATTTTAAAGATCTAAGTAATGTTTGGTTTGTTACTGTACAGTTAGTGTTGTGTTACAACAATGCCTCAAGTACGAAGACGTGCTAATCTTCATCAATTAACGGAATTCTAGAAGAGGGTGAATTGCTGATCTCAGGGAAGGTGGAATATCTGTTGGAGGAACAGCAAGAAGAATCAATCGCGACAGGAGAAGGTTGTGACAGTCAGCATTGAGGTACAGACGTTCAAAGAAGAACTATAGAACGTGTAGATTTACTGTGACCTTATGCTTTAAGAGACAGATTCACTAGCACAACACGAGTTGCTAGAACATGGTATGCAATCGTAGTTAAACTTAACATCCAATCGTATGCAGTACTATAGAGCAAGTCCCACATTTTTTAATAAAGGTTGTTTTTTAAAGTCTGATAGAACTTAAAATTATAAAAAATAATACGAAAAATTAAATTTACAAGTTACATGTAAACAATCGCAACCGTGTTCAAGAAGAGAACTGCCTACCGCACGCATTGTCGCTACACCATTGCTCATAAACATCAACACTTGACCTATTAAGACTTGAAAGTTTTTTAACGTAGTAAGTATCACAGTCGTAATTGCTGCACTAGTACACCCTTGTAATCTTTTGCTAGCGGTTTATGTTGATCCAGTACACGAACTATAACATGCATAATAGATTTTTTTTACAATCTGTTATCTCGTCAACGCATAACCAAAGCAACTGATTTTTTAATGTAGATATGATTTTATTTTCCACCTCTTTGCGTACAAATAAAACATGCTTACGTGCTGTTGCCGCAGTTGGCAACTTCAACTCCGGGTTATATTTGTTCCAAAAGTTCTTAAACGATTTCTTATCCAGTATGTTAAGTGACAAATTACATGTTATCATCATGACAAGTAAATCTAAAATAAAGTCATTTCTATTTGACGCGCCGCTTTCTCTATTCCTGTGTTTTGCACTATTTACATGCTTCCTACAGTCGTTCTTTTGCCAGCACATCAAAGTTTTCTCGCACACTTTACAAACTACTTTACCACCGTCGTACAACAAATCTGGAAACTCACAGATAAAGTTTTTTACTTTATCAGCAAAGGGTCGTTGTTTAGCCTTGCACACACTGGACATTTTTAATTAGCATTTTCTTGAATAACTAGTATTCCGCTCGCCTGATTTAATTCATACGCACACGCCGCGCTAGTGATGATGAATGTGTACGAATTTGAACTGCTTTGCCACCCGGCAGATGTTTACGCCTCGCACCAGACAGGCGCGCGCCGAGTTCCGTTGGCAGCTCCAGCTGTTACGGCTATGCTGGGACGACACGATTATGTCACCTTACCGATCATACATGTCCCGAACATCATAGGTCAAAGAATTAATAATTTGCCGTACCCCCATAAACGTTAATTGCCCCGTTTAAGGTCAGGTGGTAGCAGAATAAGGTAGAATATTTGAAATATATTTTCTTTAATTTTTATTTTTTTTTTACGTGAAGATATCCAATTTTAATTAAAAATTATAAACCACTCCAAAGATACGTAAGCGATTTTATATTATTTGCAAATTTTGTAAATTTGGAGTATTAAATATTAAAATGTTGGCCATATAGTGTATGTATATATCGCTGAATTTGAAACGATTATTAATAATACACGCAAAACTGCATTAATTGTTTATATTATTGAATTATATTGCGTAATTGTGTGCTGGGGCTGTTGCCATATGCACGTTTAAATTTATTCATATACCGCAGCTTGTTTGTTTTTTACATGTACGATTTTCCGGAATAAAACCGCCGACCTGAATGCATTTTAACTGAATTATTTATTATAGAACATTCAATTATATACAATATAAATATAGATACACGTGTAAACATGTGATCGAGTTGGGAGATGTCTGAATTCGTTAAACAAACGAAGGGACTAACTTTTTAAACTATATTCGCGATTTGAATTGTTTTATTTGTTGTCAAAATATAATAAAGGCAACCCTTTTATTGGTTGGTTGCCCCTTTATCGATTTTTCATAAAATTGGTAAACTGTTACGCTATAAATTTAAAATCTTGTTTATTTTATTTTGAACGGGTTCAAATTTAATCCAACTTAATTGATTTTTTTGATTAACGCAAAAGATAAATTCATGGCTGACGAAGTGGAAATATATATCAAATCATCATTTTTTTGGAAATTAATTCTGGATTAAATTGTAACAATAGATTAAAAAAATTATATATAAAGAACTTTTTAATATTATATTACAGGCAATACCATGCACGGGGTGTGGCAATTAAATAACCGGACTGGCGCTACAAAACATTTTATTGATCACCAATTACATTACAAAGTTTATCCCCTTCAATGTACTCTCCTTGCCAATCCCTATAACCCTCCATACGAATTTTCCACTGTCGAAAGCAGTGCTGGAAGTCCGTTTCTGTCAGCTTGTTGAATCTCCGTCGCTTTCGCTTTCACCGCTTCCAGACTGTCAAATCTTATCCCCTTAAGCTCCGATTTTACCTTCGGAAATAAAAAAAGTCACAGGGGGCCAGGTCGGGCGAGTACGGTGGGTGGTCCAACACGGTGATGGCGGATTTCGCAATGAACGCCTTCACAGACAAGGCGGAATGGGCTAGCGCATTGTCTTGGTGGGGCATCCAGGATTTGCTCTTCCACAAATCGGGTCTTCGTCTTCTCACTCGTTCACGAAGGGTAGTCAGAGCCTCGTGTTTCACAAGAAACTTGAGGTTAACTCGTTGCTCGATCTGAACACTCTGCACTTTTCCGACGCGACACCAGCGTAAGGACTTGAACGGACGATTGCTACAGCGAGACTGAGCGACGTACAACCGTGCCCATCGAGCTCAGGGTTGGAGGAAGCATCTACAAGCACAGGCATGTTCAAATCTGCCGTGGCGTGCTCGCTGTTTGCCGATAGTAGCACCAGTCGGGTTATTTAATTGCCATACCTCGTATCTCAGTCGTTCTTTCATTAAAAGAATCAGTTTAGATTATTTGTTTACCCATTCCTAACATATTGAGATTATTATCCAAACTCCTGGATATGTACTTCCTAATTATGAAAACTTAGCAATATCTTCCTCTAGATTACTCTTCTGTATATGGAATTAAATAACATACAATATTTATTTTCATCAATTAAAAATACTCGAAACAACCCTAGACCTTAGGCAGGGATGTATCCTAAGTCCCTGTTCCCTCTGGTCCTGGATGAAGCAATAAAAGAAGCGAAAAAGGAGATCAAATCAAATGAAATTTGATACTGGAAGATGAGAAAGATAGGGATAAATAAACTCTACTATGCGGACGATATGGTCATTATAGCGAAAGATCAAGAAACCCTCAATAATAACATACATATCTACAAAAGAGTTTAAAAAAAACCAACATGAAAATCGGCAAAGAAAAGACAAAAACCATGACAATAGGAAAGACATAACAACAAAATGTAGTACAAATAGATGAAAGGGATCTAGAAGAATTCATTCACCTCCAGACATTGAGTCCAAAAGTTGAATCTCTTTAACATAAAAATTGTGATATGTGGACATTATAAATACGGATTTAATCATTTAATTTAACATAAATGTCAGCTAAGTATGCAAGTTTTTGTAGTCAAAAAAATATCGAATAAATAAGATGATAGATGGAATGGATGCTCAAGAAAAAATGCTTGAATTTCAAACATAAATTCAAGCAAGCGGATCAAAACTTTGCCACTAGAGGGTCGTCTAGAAGATTTCCAAAGTCCTCACAAAGCGCAGGAAATAGACGAGAGTTTGTACCACACGATTTTATAGAATTTACCATTTTTACGGTGCCGGTTAAAGAACTCAATTCAATGTTGTCGTTGATCTTGTTCACTCGTTCCATAAGACCAGGAAATTCTACGGCCATTGATTTTGCAATATCATTTTTTTCAAAGTAGCCATTGGTGAAATCCAAAATTGCTTCTCTTGTCGTATAGATTGTATGCCATAGGGGCCATGAAAACCACGCCAACAACTGCTTTGGAAGTCATCCTTAACATAGCACCATTACATGTACATATTCAAGGAGAGGCTAGGCGAACAAGTTACAGACGAATGAACGTCCAACCTCCCATAATTAGATCACATGTTGCAGATCACCAGAAACTGTTAAAGGAACTCAAGGCAAGCCCGATAATAAGCGGGCCCAGTGACGCTATTAGTGCCAAATACAGCTTCGAAAAGAAGAACTAGAGAACGGTAGTATCAGATAGAGAAGAATGGAAAAAATGACCGCCTATTAAAACCCAATCTATTTGGTACACATACGGCTCAAAGACGAAAACTGAAATCGGAGCCTGAATTTGCGGGATTAAACCAAAAATAATTAAGTCACTAAACCTAATTAAAAGCGCCACAGTATTTCAAGCCGAAATAACAGCAGTGCAGCATTATCGATCTATTGCTATCTATTCAGACAATCAATCAGTGATAAAAGCACTGGACTCCACATAGGCGAAATCGAAACTGGTGTGGGACTGCATGAATACGTTCAACAGGCTGGGTAGCCGAACTAAGATGACCTTGGTCTGGGTACCAGGACACGAAGGTCACCGAGGGAATGTCAAGGCAGACGAATTAGCCCGAGCAGGCTCGTAAACTGCTGAGAAAAATCCAAAACACTCTGTAGGCATAGCTTATACGGTAGTTGAAACAACTACTAAACAATGGAAAGATAAGAAATCTCAAGCCTGGTGGAAGAGATCAGATCGGAGACAAGCCAAGCAATTTCTGATTGGACACATGCCTAAATTTACAGCAGACCTACTAAGCAAGGACAGAAAGTCCGTTAGGACAGTAGTAGGCCTGCTAACTGCAGATAATATGCTCAAGAAACACATGAGCAACCTAGGCCTGACAGGAGGAAACAGCATGTAAATTTCGCCAGGCGGAAGAAGAGACTGCCGTCCATGTGCTGTGTGATTGTACAGCACTCAGAAATGGGCGCGGAATATGAGCCAAAACCTACGTACCACTGATAAGGCCGTTAGATCTGGTGAAAAAAGCATAACGTCAGTGATCTAATGATAGAGGAACCATAATAGATCTGAAAAGATCGCAGGGGGAAGATATGTCAAGAACCACCCCGTATACTAACCTAATTTAATCGTATAGATTTTCATAGATTTTTTCTATTTTCTTAAACATATATCTAATATAGCTTGCGCAGCCCTGGGGGTTCCCGAACTATCGGTTGGGAATGATTATTCTAAATCAAAATTCATAAATGCTATACCTTCCCGAGTGGATTTATTTATTGGGCGTGAAATATGTTTTACCTATATTTTTTGGATCATAATATGCAGAAACTCTTCGAAAATTAGGATTACTTGTTTAAAAAAATATCAATTCAATTCGAGATTATAAATAACTATGTCGTTGATAAGAATCCCAAAACTCATTTACAAAATTAACACCGATTAAAAGGCACTCATAACTTTATTTAAACCTCGTATCTGCCAAAATATGCAGAAAAATTAAATTGGTCAGTGTTGGTACATCCTAGATTCATGGTGCCCAGTATCATTAAGGATCATGTATTTAGAAAGGTTATTTTAATGATCCATGTTCTACTTGAAATAATAAAGTTAAAGCCCATTTCAGCGTTAATTAGGAGTACCCTGCAGTTAATAGAACATACAGTTTATATTACAAAATTTCAACATTCTAAAAAATGTATAGGATATTGAATTTAAAGAAAAAAATGTAAATTTTTTTGATGAATAGTTATTTTGTAAATTGCATCTTAATTCACATCGTAGCTTCGGTGGTAATGAAATTACCAATAGTGCCTGGATAATCTGGAACACCCGGTGTAGTTCCATTTAAGAGTTTTATAGACTTAGCTCCGTGTAGTACTTGAACCCTTATGAAAATTTACTCGCAATAGTCGACTACCTTAGCGTCCGATAACAAAGTTAATAAAAGTTCTTAGTCGAAGAATCTTCTTCGCTCTCGTGTAGAGCCAGAAAAGGGATAAAATTCAAGCGCATCGCCTTATCGATCGGCTTTAGTGAATTTTCCGGTCACCCAGATACGTCAAAGCAGCGGGACCGGAGCACCCGTGCCGTGTACCCGAATTACATAGTCCCATACCTCCGCGCCGCTAGGTCGTGGCGTAAGAAGAAACAAAACTTTTAAGCTGGAAGACTTAGGGAAAGGAATTTCAATGTTGGCTGGTTCGGTTTCGAGAGAGGAAGCGAGACGGGGGTGACGCCGACCATCGGCGAAAGACGGAAGAAGTTCCGATGGAAATAGGTGGGTCCACAGAGAGCAGGAAACTATTTTACTCGTAAGCCGTGTGAGATCGCTGCTGTTTGAATAATTTTCGAAACTAGTAAGAGAATTTGCAGATGCCTTTTAGGTGTTTTACCTTCGTTTTGCTTCCTGTTGCGGGTAAATAATAAATTTATACATTCTGTTATACTAAAGAAAAGCTCATCGTGACCAAATGTAACAGAACAAAGACTTATTTCTGAGGAAGAGGTTCAAAAACTTTTAGAAAATAAACAGATTGCATTCTATTTTTAAAGACGGAGATCAATATAACTCCCACCACCACATGTCTAAAATCCACTTCATACAGGTGCCAACCTATACGGTCGCGCTCTCGCTTCTTTTTTATTGTAGTTAATCCCATTTTCGATATAAACGAAGCGAAGTTTACGATCGCACGGCGCTGGTCTAGATTATTCCAATAATTTTATTATTTTCGAAATATATGGGACCACGGCTCCTAACCAAGCCCGCGCACTGTTCAGAACTTTTACAATTACAGCATTCGCTGGCAACCGCCACCGTCACCAGAAAGCAGTAAAGGTACCGCAACTAAACACTGCCATATGCCCGGCAATAACGTAAATTACAATGATTGAAAATTTATAACGCGGGTACACGTTTGGATAGTCCAAAGGTAATCTTGGTTTTGGCGCAATGGTGGTTGAGAAATTAAAAAGAAATTAAAGCAAAGGATTTGGACATTTTCCATTGAAAGATTTCAGAATTATACCAAAATTTTGTTTCATGTTTCAGTTAAAGTAATTACGTAATTGTGTGTATATACAGGGTGCGTCATGATGAGCTTCGGTTAAAAGCATACGGGGAAGTGAGTAAAATAGAAATTTGAAAATGCACATCACGCAAGTGATTCTTTAAAGCTAGCTGAGCCAAAATATTTTCAACTTCCAGTATTTCTCCCTTAAACCGGAAGTGACCATCGACTTCCCTATTGTTGAATTTTAAAATTAGTTTATGCAACAAACGCCATTCCTACAATTCACTCTTAGAGAGATATTGGATCGTTTGGAAAACGTTTGACAGATGCGGTGCATTACAATTGTAATACACCAAAAAAATTATTCTGCTTGTCGATAATGTACATGAAACGATATTTTCATAATAATAGAAGAGGCCATATCGGAGATATTTAAACTGATAAATCGATTTTTTAAAAAGCAGTTGCCCTCTCTAGTCCAGCTATATCGGCTTTTGATCATTTTCAACATTCATAAAATATAAAAAATAATTTCACTAATTTTTCTGTAAATGTAATAAAAAAAAATTAATCACTAATTGTTTTTCTTATTTTCTGTAAAATATTCTTATTCTCAATAACAACAGAACCCATATATTAGCGGCGTTAGCAATATACTACAATGTTTTAAACATTTGTCCCACGTTGGGCGCCAATTTGTAATGCTGTAAACGAGGAAAATTATTAAAAAAGATTAATTGTTCCAAATTAATAAATTAAGTGTGCAGTCTATAGGTTCGAAAGTGTTCTTAGACACTCTTTCGATAATTTAAATTAAACTAGCTATCAATTAATGAATTTTTACAAGTATTAAAACTTGAAAAGGTTCTAATTCTGATTGATCTTTTTGTCTGCCCAATATACACTTGATCACAATCTTTACATGAAATTTTGTAAATTCCTGATTTATCCGTGTAATCTACTGAGTCTTTGGAACTTCCTAAAAGATTTTTGATGTTATTGTTTGAAAAAAAAACAATTTCGTGATCGACTTTAGAAAAGATTTTTTGAAGACCTTTCGTGTAACTTGGATAAAAGGGTAATTTAACATATTTCTTATTATTACGGCCGTCAATGCCTTCTAGTATGCTTATATTTCTAATTCTGAATCTATTCTTGTGTTTCCTAATAGTATTTTAGACGACATCTTCAGATAATCCGTTAAAGTTAGCAATATTGATGATTTCTTTTAGTTCATTTTGATATCTATCTTTAGTTAAAGGAAAATTGAGTAACCGGTGCACCAAAAAGTTAATAGCCGAAAGTTTGTATTCGTATGAGTGATTAGAATCCTGTAAGATAAATCTATTATTACTAGTAGGTTTTCTAGGTCCGTCTATTTCTAACTTATATTTATTTCTTATTAGTAACATATCGAGGAATGGAATCCTATTGTCTTTTTCTTCTCCGTGGATAAATTTGATAGAGGGAAATTTTAAGTTAAGATGTTCCATGAAATCCGTTATTGAACATTTGCAGGTGTCAAAGATGCAAAAAATGTTTTTGCATCAATACGATTTAGACATTGTGGTAAGGGTTTTAGTGAACTGTTTTAGTGTTCCAGTGCCACAGATTTGGAGTACCCGATTTCGAAATATAATTTGATAATAAATTTCAAACGAATATTCTTATTTTTAAAAATAAGACGCAACTGTAAGATTAAATCTATGATATTTTCTGACATTTACCACCACCATCAACTGTACAATATTAAAATTTACTCACGAACAAACTGACTACTTGACGAACAATATTTAATTGTCAATTGTTGTAGGAAAATATTCCATTAAAATGCAATGTTTAAGATGTAAAGAAAATAAACAGAAGACAAGTTATTTATCTGTTTCACCATGATCGTCGTTGATTGGACTTAAAATAATCTCATAGCGCCCCCGCTTCAGCGATAGGAAGCCATAAAAGCCATAATGACAGCTACATTCGATGTTGTAAATTATAACATTACAATACACAAGTGGTTACACCTATCGCTATTAGATGGCTCTACGGGTATCTATAGAAAAATATATTCCCCAACTTAATAATATAATAATCCCAAACTTCTGATGTGATTAAACAAACAGCAATTACCACGTGAGTGAAAATTAGTTTTATTGATTACGGTTTTGGCAAAAAAACTGAATTGCGTTTATTAGCGATTTGCTTCGTATGTAATTTTAGTTAGTTTTATTTATAAGATAATAAAAGATTGGCCCAAAAATAAATTTTTAAAATAAATGAAACGAAATGAAATAAATTCGATTTCATGAACATAGCTATGTACAAGAAACGAAAAATGTAAAAAAATGTATATACAGAACGGTAATTACTAAAATAATATGATCTCGTGCGGAGTGACGTGATACCCACCGAAGACACCCCTAGCCATCGGCGAGGCGAGTGGGTCAGGAAAACCTACCTAGGACAGCCCTAGCCGTTACTTTTACAGACCTAATACCCACCACGGACAGCCCTAGCCGTCTGCAAAGTGGGTTCGGTCGGATCTTACCCAGGACAGCCGTCTGCAGTGCAAGGGAAAGTACGGGAAAAAACAGATACCCAAAATTTGTCTGACGTATGATTTCTTGTAGATGACAAACGGAGGCAAAAACAATTTCAAAATAAGACGTTGCACAAGTTCATATTGCTCAGGAGAATCATACAGTAGCGTCAAAAAGTAAATGAACAAAATTAAAGTTGAACAAAATTGAAAATTTTAAAGAATTAATACAAAATTATTCTACTAACAATTTTATTCTCTTTTTTAGCTTTAGAATCTTTAAATTCGTACGAACAGTCAACAATACATACAACCTAACATTTTTTATATTTTTTCATTTCATTAAAAGGAAAATATCAAGACTTATAACTAGAGTTGCTCAATTTGCGCCAACAGCCAGTGGCGGGCGCATAAAAGATTACACAAAATAAATGGTGAGAAATAAAATATAATACGTGCTCAAACAGTTACCGTCTTAAGAGTCTTCCGTGAAATCACAAAGTGAATAATGTCTGTTAACTATCTGCAACATTAGATATGTTTCCACAGTTGTTTCGGCAAACCGAGTGCGGCATGAGGAAAAAATGTGTTTATATGCAGAAAACGAACGTTCTACATTTAGTGATGTTATGTTTGCGAAATTAAAATAATCTTTGGAACAACTTAACGCTTCTGTTGACGCACACAATTTGTCTTAATGTGTCAAAATCAGAATCTTTCTCTAAAACACTTTCAAACCTTTCTAGAACACAAACATCTTTTGCGTATTCTACAGCACATAGCTGTGCGTGAACATGTTGCACTATTTGCAGAGATTCCACTAACGACACCGAAGGATTTTGTAATTGCCTCCACTAGTCCGAAGTAATTGTTCTGAATAGTTTTTAAATCCGTTTTAACCTGACTATCTTGAAATTTCGACTGGCTTTCCTTGATAGCCGCAGCTTCCTTTGGATCGAATTGTAAAACCACGTTCTTAATATTCTCAACATATTTATGATAATAAAACGCGGCCTGTAACCATGTTCCCCAACGTGTAAGAATAGGTTTTGGTGGCTCAGGCATACGGGAATACAATCTGTGAAATTTGCGAATACGTTTTGGGGATCTGACAAACACTGCTTTTGTATGCGCTATTAAAGCGTCTACCTCAGGATAATATTTTCTAATACTATCTGCCACATAACCGAAAGCATGAATTTTACACGTAATATGTAACAAGTTAGCACAATGTTTTTTAAGATACCGGCCTACAGAAAGCATGTTTGCGGCACCATCACTCATAAACATCAACAGTTGGTTTGTTGAAAGTTCAAACTTTTCCAATGTATTTAACACTAACTTTGAAATTACTTCGGCAGTACATTGTTGTACTCGTCTGGAAGCTAATAGCATTGAAGGTAACGATTGATGTGGTTCCATTGTACGTACCATTACATTAACCACAGAATGTTTTTTATGATCTGTTGTTTCGTTCAAACATAACCACAATTTTTTATCTTTCAACTCCGATTTAATTCTTTTTTCAACATGTTCACGAGCAGATGACACAATTCTTTGTAACGATGCCCGACTTGGTAATTTGCAGTCCGAATATTTATTCCAAAAGAAGATATATACTGCCTTGTCTAGTAAATTAAACGGTAGATTACATGCAATAAAGGTAACACATAAATTAAATTTAAATTTGTCATAGTGTCGTGTGCAATTTTTTTTTAAAGAATGCTGTTTACTATTTACGTGACGTAGACAATCCCTTTTGGACCAACACATTAAAGGGATATCGCAAGCTACACATTGAGTTTTAACGCCATCATAATTTAGGTCAGACATTTTTGCTATAAATTCTGTAACTTTGCCCAACATTGGTCATTTTCGCTACCTAGGCAACATTTTTAAACAAACGTAGAACTACGAAATAGTATTTACGGCAGCGGACATGTATACACAACAGATCTGATTGAGACATGCAGTTATACTGAGGGTTGTATCGAACCTCCGCCACTGCCCGTTGGCGCTAGTGAGCAAGTCTACTTATAACACCCTAGACTCTGAACATACGTTACGTATATCCCAATGTAAATATAGCAAATATCTGAATTTACTGATTCGTCTATGAACAACGGTAGATTATTTATTCTGCACGGAATTAGTACTTATCAGCGGATATACCAAACATCCTCATCCCCCTTCATCCAGACGATCACGCGCAAAGAGGGTAACAATGCAGCGAACAGGAACAAGTGAAATAACGTCGAGAATTTACGATATTTCGACGAGACCGCGTTCTACCTGCCGCTACATCGGCGGGTACCGCGCTCCAACCCTTACAAACGTTTTATGTCAATATTGGTCCATAAATTTAATCGCTCCCCGCGTGTTTCGCGTGCGTCTGTCTTCGCGGCGGTAGCGGCGACGGTTTGCTCTTGCGATACAGGGCGCTACGTGTACGCAAAACTTCGCGTTTATCGTATTTTATCGTCGGGACGCATGCAAACATCGTTTGATTTAATCTGGGGCTTTCGACCCGCGGTGATGTTTGTGAAAAAGGGGTCGTCATCGTCTATGTCGCGAGTCTAGGCTGGGCACGGCGAAACAAGGTGGGAAGGTATAATCCTGGAAATTATACTGGATTTCATTTCGATGTCTACGAGACTATACGAGAGGGTAGTGCAATGATTGTTATTAATAGGAAACGTTTGATAAGCGGAATATGCAGTAGGTTTCTACCTCGTTACCGATGTGCGGTAATATTTAATGATAAAGGAGAATTTGCATTGACATTTTACGTTAATGGGGTTACGATCTATTCGTAACTATGGTTTTAATCAAAATGCGCTCAACAAAAATAAGGTCGGAAGTTGCTGATGTTAAAATATAAGAAGTCTGTTAGATAATCTTTGTCCAAACAAGATGGATCTTCGGTTAGAAGGGTATAAGTTAAAAGTGTACAAGTAATAGGGAATACCCGTTGAGGAGGGACGTTCGCCTAAGAGAGTGTTCGTTTTAGAGAGACAATGATGCACAATATGATCGTAAGAACCGTAATCAACGCAGTCAAGAGAGCCATGCCTTATAGTATACAGCTTCAAACATAACCTGATTCTCGAAAACTCTCAGCGTCGTTCACGAGCCGTTGAGTACCAGTAGGGAACTTTTAGGTGCTCATACGGCTTCTTGGGGCTAGATAGGACTCCGAAAGGAGACAATAAGATTAGAAAAACGGGATTCGAACGGGAAAACTGAAACGAAACTTACGTGATGGCGATATTACGGCAGTATTCAGCTTGGTAACTAAAATTCCCCATCGGGTGAATTTTACGACAGAATACGTTACGATACTTGAGTAGGTAGATAGCCTTGGATCCCAGAGACGGTTTTCCAACAAAATTGCGACGAAATAAATGCTACACGTATGTACCACCAACGCTACATATGTCCTCCCAAACACCCAGCTAAACAAAGGCTCTCTAAAAACTAATGCTAATATCTCGTGACCCACTTCCCTATAAAACAGGTGGATTCGGGATGTGAAACGATTGTTTCGGTACTTTACTTAGGGATGTTTTTTAAACTAAAAAAGGTCAATAAATGTAAACAAGTTGAAATTTAGGCTTGGCTTACACCGCTATACGACACGTTGGATTTGAAATATAATAATACATGTATTTACACTTATAATCTTTAGTTAGAAGTTTTGTTTAATTATTTAAGATTTTTACACGCACAAATAAATTATATAAATATATTTCATGTTCTTATATATTTTTAACAGAGTAAAACAACAACCGGGCCTGAGAAACCCGAGAAATGTTAATCTGTATATCCGAACACCCATGCATCCTAGGGTTAAATATGTTACTGTATATTAATTATAATTATTTTATGCTGCTCTTAAACCAAAATAAATAAACTAAATATACCATATTTATATAAAAAAAATGAAGCATACACTATCTAACTAGAAAAAATGACATCAACGTGTCTAAAAGTACTAAATTTCGATTCATTTCTCGTTATAAATAACTAACTATATAACTCCACGCAAAATTTTAGTCCGCGTTCATAAAAATCTTTACAACTGCCACCCATCCGGCGGTTATAAAAATTTGATTTCCGCTTTTTATGAGACCCCAGACTCCTATATTAAATACATTTATATTCCAAATGCGAAAAAATCGCCGGTACGCAATAAAAAATTGTTTACGCGGCGATTTATAATTTATAGCCGCGTTCTTCTTCTCTCATCTGCTTTCTTCTTTACATTTTGATATCTTAGCGCCGGGAAAACTTCCCAAACTCTATATTGCCTATATATAGACCAGCAGAATGGCTTTCTTTTTACGATGATTCCTTTTTGGGAATATTTAGAGGGACGAAATGATGAGTACGCATCAAACGGAATAAATAAATATTTTAGATGGTTTTCTCCTCTTCTTTTGCCTCGTTTGTTTAATCAATAACGCGTTTCAGATGTTAATAATTGTTTTTCTTTTCTTCCTTTGTTTGCAGGTAGAAGTCACGATAAATCTTTCACGCTCTTCCGTTTAGGACAGCGGTCCTCCATGGGAGTCAAGGCGTTCGCAGAAACCGGTCGATCGGACTTGTTGGAGCAACAAAGTCAAGGAGAAGGGGGTATTTACGACGAATTTAACGCACCCCCAATTACTTCTGGGGTTGGCAGGACTGAAGCCGAATTTTTTGTTGATGGAAACCATTCTAGGGTAAGTTCTAAATTGTATTAATTAATTATTATTGTAAGTTGTGTTGCAAAAATTCTTTGTGTATTTCAATTTTTACTTAAAAAGTTCACGGATTCAATCCCTAGTGGAAGCAGTTGATTTTTCATTGGAAATTTAATAGATAAAATGTCTTTATTAGAATTGAGAGAATTTTAGTTTAAGCAAATTTTTGGCAAATAACACTAAAGTATCGGTACACTCTGCACCATACAAATTATTATTTGATTAAGCCGGAACAGCTGTTTCGAGAATTCATAGATCCCCATTAGCAAACGTACGACTGAATGACTTGAGAAAAAAAAAATTAATTCTAACGTACGTACCTTCGTTGCCTACACACCCTAAAGCTAAAACAAATATACGGAAAATAAACGAAAATGTCTCTTGTTTCAGTAGTACGAAATGTAAAACATGTGCCCGTTTTACCCTAATAAATCAATAAGAGTTAAATGAGCCAATGGTCTTTTGTCTTTATTCAGCAAATTTGTATTTATTTTTATATAAATAGTTTCGTAAGCGTCTATTTCTCGCTGCGAATTCTTAATAAATTTTAGGTTTTTTAATTTAATAATATGCCCGGTTTCATTTATGTGTTGTGCTATACGATTAAATTTTCCCGTATCTGTAGCTTCCGATGTGCTCCTTGAATCTGGTGCCTATTGCTCGTTTCATTTAGTTTCGTAGGCTTTATCACAGTCACTACATGCAATTTTATAAATACCCGACCATTCCTTCATTTTGAATGTATTTCGCGAACTGAAACACAGGTTCGTATCTTGTCCCTTATGAAACTTCGCTTCCATAAAATATCGAACGTTTTTAGTTGACTATGCCCGGCCAATGGAACAGCCTTAGACTTTCTCGGAGCCGATTCACCCTTCGCAGTTTCGTCTGTGACCTAACATTAGGAGTGTACTGCTATATCTTAGATTTATCTACAGTTATTAATCAATGCCAAAACTCCGACTTATTTCTCTTAAACCACTTCAACAGGGCTTTGGAAATGTTAATTTGAATGCGTTATTGGTCCTGAGTAAGAAAGCGCGGCACTCAACATGAGGTTAGCTTTTTCATGCTCAAATCTCCAGTCAATGTTCTTTCAAGTCACACATGGTCTCTGCCACCTCTCTAACCTTAATTCCGCGGTCGTCTAGCACCACCAAATGGGGCTAGACGATCGTCGAATTTTGCATTTTAATTAATTTTGCATTAAATATTTCTTGAATGCAATTTTCGTTTATACCGTTATATCACAAACTCTTCGTACTTCTGTCATAAAGTCAAAAAGATGAGGTGTGCAATTACAAAAAAATTGATTTGGAGGAGACTTCTTAGAAGGTAGATTTAAAAGGTATATCTTTTAGGAATCTACAAACCATTTTCGATGACACCTTGCTCTATTTTATATCTGTACAAATAAGGAAGATATCGCTTTTAACGTTGAATCTGGGAGCATCTAACCTTCGAAGGTACCCAAATGTCCCGTTCATAGAGGACACTAAGGTGCTTGCCTGGAAATGAGAGTTCGTTTGGGGATAGCACAAAGAGCACTAAGCTCAAGTGCTTGGGCATTTGGTGACCAACCCAAACAGTATGAATGAATGAATGTAAACAAATAAACTTATAATATAATCCTTAGAAGATCTTATCATTTCAAGTTATAACGCTTGTCATTTCACAGCGTTCTTACAAGACATCACTTTATTATGATCCCGTACATGCAGTTAAAGATTTGATACCGTCTAAGCTTACAATTTATCTCGCCACTTTCAATTCGCGTAAGCGTAGATCCAACAGCATCATCTATTTTCTCTCACGGCTTCAGACGAAAGCAAAAAACGAATAGAATCAAGTAACAAAACAAAATCCCGAAAAAATACAAAAGATTACCCCAGCGACATCATCGTACACTTGCTGCAATCGGTGGAGCCCGAAAAAAAAATGAAAAACGAGAAAAACGAAACGTTGGGTATGTCACACACGATAAAGAAAAAAAACAGAATATCGACTGCCTGGCGTATCTGATGTAATCTACGTGACGTTGTGACGCAAAAAATCGCAAAATCGATCTCTATTGGAAATGATAATGGTAAATAGAAAAAAAAAAACGTCCGTTCGCGAGATTTATACAGTGTTACGCCATTGGTGTTTTGCTATAAATTTTATAACTCCTGCAGGGTGTTTAAAATTTATGGCCTGATAAAAATTTGGCACAGAGGAAGCCGGGGAAGTGATAATTTTTGGAGAATCTGCGTTGGTGATTTTTTTTGTGAAGTAAATCGAAGAGAGCTATTGGATATTAAAGCTGTATTTTATTGATATCTAACGACAAAATCACTAAATAGATTCCGAAAAAAATAAAGCAATGTTGCTATTACTAAAGAAAATTATAGTAGCGAAATTGGAGTGTGAATGTTGGGTGTGGTATCCACCACAACAGAATAATTGGTCCATATTTTTTTAATCAGGCCTTAACTGGCCTCAGTCATCTAAACCTTTTAAATGAAGAATCACCCCCATTACTTGAAACACTTGATGTAAATCAGCAGGAAAATATGTGGCTTCAACAGGATGGTGCGCCTCCGCACTACCAACGTGAGGTTCGAGAACTTTTGACTCAACAATTTCCACAAAAGTAGATTGGGCGTAGATTACCTCATTAGATTTTTTCTTATGGCGTTATATAAAAGACCGGGTGTATGTTAATCAACTTACCATAAGAGAAGACATGCAGAATAGAATAAGAGATGTCTGCCGGAGCGTAACACCACTAATGTCGCTAGATACATAAAAGCATACCAACTAGCCTAAGCAGGTTAATCATTAACTGATAGAAACCAGTAAATGTTGGTAAGAAAATAAACCACAAGACTGGTAGAGAAACATTTCACCTCAGAGACAAGTTAAGCAGTTCCTAAACGAATACAGATTTAAATTCACAGTCAACCTCATAGGCAAGGATAAGAAATCTATCAAAACAGTAGTAAATCCTCTAACAGGACACTGCATGCTAAAGAATAGCTTGCGCCTGGCAAAGGAAACAAGATATAGATTCTGTTAAACACAGAAAGAGTCAGTTGTCCATGTACTGCGTTATAGGATAAGTAAAAGCATAGCTCTCAGAATCAAGCTCAGCATATTCAAAATCCGAGAGCTACGTGAAACGTTCACTGACAATGATGTTAGGTCTGAAAAAA
Source organism: Dynastes maya (assembly GCA_029619315.2). Classification (NCBI taxonomy): domain Eukaryota; kingdom Metazoa; phylum Arthropoda; class Insecta; order Coleoptera; family Scarabaeidae; genus Dynastes; species Dynastes maya. Next base: position 57,031,739 of record JAROYE020000004.1, on the reverse strand, counting down.
AGGTAAAGTTTGAAGATTGAAATGCAATTCTTTTCTAGTTTTGGATAGTAATCTTTTCTATTATATTATTCTTTGATACTTGTAATTAAATGAATTCATCTTTCAAAAACAACTTCATCATTACTACATTCCTTTACTGACCTTCTTATTCATGTCATTGGATCTTTAATTTCGTAAAATTCAAAGCAGATTTTTAGGCATGCCAGTGAGAACGCCTATTCATACGTACCAAAACAGCAAAAGACATACTACGCTTCATTATCACGCAAATTACGTATTATCTTCTTATCGTATTATCCTAATATATAACTGACAATATTGGCTTTACACTTAAACATCAACTCAATGGAATGTAATCTTATAAGACAATAAAAAACAACACAGGAATCCCATGAACGAATTTTACATGCGATAGAACATTAATTTGAAAAATCAATCTCGAGTATCAGCTATTTCCATACAAATAAAACTACAGTCCTCTCTTTTTTTGGTGAAAAATCCTATAACACTTGTGTGCGCGTTATGGAGTGCAAAAAATCTGCTCGAATAAATCACACGTTGCCCATCTTTCATCTCGACCGTTCGAACGGTCTATGCGAAAGCGCCCTCTCGATGTAAAAGGAAAGCAGAGAAAGCGAAATCGGCATAACAAATGACGCTTAAGCGAAAAAACTTTAAGAATCGCTGTTCAGCAAGTGCATATACATAGAGTTCGATCTGATGGTGACAAATCGCTAGTGCTTAGCACGCCGAGCACTTTGGAGGTGCTCATGTTTTAACAGGAAAGGATCTGCATACAGGGTGTGATGATTTAATTCCTAGAATGCACTTTTAAAAAGGTTTCATACGCATGCAGATAAAACATGCAGGTTTTAAAGCTTGGAAAGGGAGTCAAAAATCATTGTGATCACTACGCCCAAAAAATTTGGAATTGTAGAAGCAGGATCACCTACTGTATGCCTACATGAAGCCAACATAAACTGATACTGAACTTTTGTTATAAAGTTACAGAATATCTTATCAACCACGTAACATGCTCAATAGGCTTAAAAACAAATAAATGACAATAATTTTGTTAAAATAAACTAAAATAAGTGAAAATTCTTTCTTCTATTCTTTTACACTGTAGTATTTTACACAAAATGCGACATCAACGCAATCGAGGGTAGAGATGAAAACAACCAGTACCATCAATCGAAGATTTAAATTAGGGGAATTACGATCAGAAACAACGAGTTCAATCTTGTTCTATGATTGATTTTGATTTTATGTTGGCTTCATTTTTAAAAATAAACAAATGCTTCTATTGTCTCTATTGATCTTTTGGTTACATGAAATAATAATAATAATAATTCATCCCTTCACATCCCCCAACAGCTTTCGCCAATTACAGGGGGCATCGGCTAGCCATGAGATATTATTCCGCCTACGCCCGTAAAGCGTCTTAAGATGTTTACCCTCAGCATTCGCCAAATTTGGAGTAAGGAAAACTACAAAAAAACATTACTCTGGGAGTGATGGGCCCGGGGTTCGAACCCGGTACCCCGAGACTGGTAGCCCGGCGCTACCAGTCCCGATAAAACAAATAAACGAGATACTGACCTACATCCTCAAAACTAGAACAACATTGAGTGCAGGCTTTCACGACCGTTCTCCACTGTATAATAATCATCCAAGTGTTGCTGCATCATTGAGTTTACTCTTGACATTAACATTGTAACAGCATAGTCATTAGCTAGACAGACATTGTAGAATAATTTACCAGGATGAACAAATTACAACGAACAATTTCTGTCTTCAATCGTCATTTATCTCTATCACACACAGTTTTGGTATACAGTCATCATAGTTTTTATTATATAAAAGCAATAATAACTTGCTGGTGTTTGCTACAAATTGCCTTTATTTGAGAAACACCGCTAATACTTCAGTATTATTAGGCGAAAACCGGCGGGAAATCCAAATATTCGGAAAAATCTATAAAGAAGACCGGGGAAATTCCGACGCGCGACGGGAAATCCCTGAACGGGGAGAAATGCCTATATAACTCAGAGCTTCGAATAGTCTACATTTAGTTTAATGCGCAGCACTTAGATGATAAGGGGTTGGTTCCTTTTTGGTGAGAGTAACTTGGTGGAAAAATGTCCCATCCAAATTGCAAAAACAAATCTGATGATTTTTGCTACCTTTGCAGTAACTTTATTGTGAAAAGTACAAGAGAACTATTATTTTGAGACTTTGTTAAAAACACACATTTTGCGTACTTCAATGTAAAACTTGGAGATCAGGACAAATCCTGAACACGGCATGTTGTTTGTAAGATTTGCGAAGAAGATCTAAGGTACTGGATTAAACGAACAAGGAAAGCTCTATCCTTTGGAATACTGGCGGTGTAGAGAGTGCCCAAGGACCATACAGACAATGGCTATTTTTGCCTTTGCGATACTGAAGGTCATGATGCAAGTACGTCAAAACACATTATCTTTTAAGTCGGCAATAAGACCAGTACCCCATGGTGTTTTTATTCTCCTTTTTCCTCTTAAGTTAGGCCTTGGGCCTGTGTATTCCAATTGACTCATTGTTCCTGTGATGTTGACGTCCATGATTCTTTCCAGCGTCTTAGGGGCCTGCCCGATGGTCGCTGCAACTCTTACCATTCTCCCTGGCTCCATTCTATTGATGTGCTCATTCCAGGCTCTCCGTTGTCGTCCCCATCTGACTATATCCTGTATTTGACATTCATTTCTTACATCCGTGTTTCTTCTTTTGCCTCTCAATATATATCCTGATATATTTCTAAGTATTTTAATTTCTGTTATTCGTAAAATGGTGTTGATATCTCTATACCAGTGGCACCAAAAGTGCTACGAAGTATTAATGACGATGCGGAAGATGGTGAAACCTTAACTAGTGCTAGCATCTTTAAATCAAAATGTACCTCATCTGTTTTCGCAAGAGGAGCTTTAGTTAGAGATTTAGGACTTTCCAAACACCTCTCCGAAATACTAAGATCTACACTAAAACAAAAACACCTGCTTGCTCCATAATCGCCAGAGTGAATTTGTCGAATATTTTGAACGGCAAGGACCACTTGTATATTGTAAAAATATCGCTAACCGAGTTATTTCGCTTAGTGCTTCTGAATATAGGCCCACTGACTGGAGACGTTTCATATACTCGTCAGAGAGAAACCTTAAGGTTGTTCTTTCACATTACGGCAACTTTTACGTGTCTGTTCCTGTTGGACATTCAATTGAAAGAGAATTACGAACATCTGCAAGAGCTTCTCATGAGAATAGAATACAAAAATCGCAACTGACTACTAAGCGGCGACCTAAAAACTTTAGGTCTATTATTAGGTCAGCAATCTGCATTCATGAGAGTAGAACTAGAGACCAACGCTGGATAAAGAAAGATTAGGCAACAAGAGAGCATTTAACACCTGGCAACAAGAGTGTGCTGCGCGAAAGTCTCGTTAATCTTGCAGAAGTATTATTATCTCCATTCCATATAAACTTGCTCTAATGAAACAATTTCTTAGAGCATTGGACAAAATACTATGTTTCTAATTCTTGTGTGATCTATCAGAGGCGAAGATTAAAGAAGGTATCTTTATTGGTCTTCAAATTAAAACCCTGATGAGTTTAAAGCGGTAATGAACATCACCGAAAAAAAATGCGTGGAAAGCTTTTAGGGAAATTGTAAAGAAATTTCTGAGAAATAACAGAAACCCAAATTGTGTGGACATTGTGGGGAACATGCTGGACAAATTTAAAGCATTAGGTTCCAATATGAGAATTAAAATTCACTTTTACACGCACATTTGGACTATTTTCCTACTAACCTTGGAAATGTCAGTGAAAAGCAGGGTGAACGATTTCACCAGGATATTAAAGAAATAGAGAAATGATATCAGGGGCGATAGGATACTAAAATGATGGCGGACTATTGCTAGATGTTGAAGAAGGATGTTTCTATGGCCGTGTATAAGAAGAAAACCAACAAACGGAGCTGTTTGGTCAAAAGGGAAGGTTTCCTAAGAAAGGCAAAGAGTAATTCGCATCCCATTTGTTATGTTTTCTTTGTTCTTTTTGTTAATATTGCAAGCTTTTACATATTTAATAGATATATAAAATATATAAAAACATATCTTTTTATATGCATTATATTATTTCCGTGGATTTTCTGTTGACACAAAACCTTACGTGATACAACAAAACCAAATACAGATTTGAAATCAGGGACACCAAATTACCCAAGTTCAGTTAAAGACAACACTTCATATTCAGTGTGGTGTAAAAACGCAGCTCTGTGTAATCTTCCGGGTGTTGTCCTGGGTTTTGGTAGCTCTCGTATCACGTCGTTTGTTATATTGTCATACCCGGGTGATTTTTTTTTACATTTCCCAATTACCTCCTGTGTTATTTCTTGTTATTTCTTCTGTATGTTCTATTTCCGATGTTACAGTTATTTGATCTGTGCTGTTCCTTGACTTCATTATATCTCCCCCTTCCTTAAAATATTCTTTCCATGCTTCCGTGATTTTATCTTCCTGTATGACTTGCTCATTTTTGTCTTTCATGATTTTCAAAGCTTTTAATTTTGGCTTCTTCATATTTCTTAAGGTTCCATAGAATATTTTTCGGGTTTCTCTGTAGTTATTTGTTATTTTTTCTCCAAATGTCTCCAACGTCTTCCTCTTTAATTCTTTTATTACTTTCTTTTCGTTTTTCTTAGCATTTTTGTATTCTTCATACTTGTTTTTGTTCTTTTAGAGATATATCTCCCATTTCTTTCCTTCCTACATTGCTGATTGCAAGAAATTATATTGAAACAACAGTAGGACAATGCCATACAACTTTAATCGAGCTTTCAGACCTTTAAAGTTGGGATTTGCACCAATTCATAGTTTCCGCATGATTTTCATTGACAGCGACAAGTCCTGTCCTCTCAACCAACAATATAATTCTATCCATAGCGATTTATTTACCTTTGGCAACACCTCGTATGTTCTCTCACAACACGTGTTCCTACATCTGTATCCAAGCTATCGATCTCATTATCAGGACAACGCTCTCTTCCCCCTGCCTTTTGTCGATATCGTTCTCTGGCAGTTTTAGCGTCATAACTATACAGCTGCAGTCATCGGAAACTCGACTAGTACCCTCAAGTGTGTTCTTTTCGCCCTGGTTACGGTCTCGCGCGGCCCACTTAGATATTCCATATATGTGCGAAAGTAATCCACGACAGCCACCTATGCACGTGTAGGTAACTCGAGGAAGGAAGAAAGTTTTACGCCACGGCACTATCGACGTATTACTATTCTAGTTTCATTCTCGATAGATTGCGCAGATATCGCTATGTACGTTGTAAAGTTTAATTTGTTTAAATTAAACTTCTTTGAAGCGATTGAAATGGGAGAAGTGTTCAAAGTACTTTGATTGTTGATGTTCGGTGAATAAAGAAGAAGTGATGTACTATAATTGGAAATCAACTACAAGCAGCATATATTTTCTTTTTAATTTATCTCAATAATTGGATTACATAATAGTTAAAACAGATGTTAATTTTGTCAATTTTAGTAACAAATTTGAAGAATCCTATTACTATCAATTCTCAGCTTTGTGCAGAAGCATTGATATTGCTATTTGGTGTTTTTTTTTTATAAGAATCTGTTACTGCTGGTTTTGAGAAGGAGAAGAATGTCTTATCACTGAAGTCAAACACAACCCCCAGTTATCTCGCAGGCCTTCTCATATTTACTTAGCTTATCTTCCAGAACCAAATTTCTGTAATTTTTTTGTCAATGGTTGTACACTAGTTTTTCTGCTTTATATGCCCGTTTCATAAAAACTTCATTTAAAATTTATGTTCAAATCTTATTCCATATCTATATCTCACAATACAAAGAATCCATAAAGCTATTAGTCGAAATACTGCAATCGCTTCCCAAACCTCAACGAGGTTTCATCAACGTTCAACATCCACTTATTTGATAAGCGTTACTACTTTATATCTTTGGATAGAGAAGCTACATTGTCGAGTATAGAATACATATCTTTGCTCGAGTCGTAATCCCATCTTTATTACTATCAGAGGGGAGTCTGTTGCGGCCGCGGCACCGTCTCGGAGGAAGACGAATTGTATGAAAATGTACTCTGATTTAGTCCTGCAGAAATGCAGTTCACCCCCAACATCAATATCTTCAGTTGATCAAATCGAAACAGCGACCATTATACTTACAACCATTGTTACAGCTGCGATGGATGAGGTCTCCAAATCAATCACGCAGACCAAGAAAAGATGGCTCCCGACTGAAATTAAAACATTCATTAGATCTAGGCGCAGAACCGTGAAGAGGGCATGCACTACTCTTTGTCCTTTTAATAAAGCTTTTGCCGAATTCCGAAAGTGACAATGGAATAAAAAATTGTAGTCTTTGGCGGTTGTGGATAATTCACTCTGGCGCATGACTAGGGCGCTGAGGGGAGACACTAGATACTCGGTACAGCCTTTGCAAAGTGAGACGGGGTTGGCCTAGTTAGATGAGGAAAAAAATGAGGTCCATGCTGACTTCATGCAGAACGTTTGTTCAGGTTGTGACAATGAGGACGACCGACCGGATTTGTCTAATACTGATGAAGCTGAGCACTCTCCGCGTGCTTTGAATGGTGAACCAATTGAGGAGGCCACGTTGGGGGAGCTGCTAGCCTGCATGAAGCACTTTAAAAACGGTAGAGCCCTCGGATATGACAACATAATAGGGCGCTGAAATATCTCCCCTAAGAGCTGTCCTAAAACTTACTCATTTCCCACACATTTGGAAACATGCGACCGTGGCTACAATTCTTAAGCCAAAGATCCAAAATTCCCGCAGGGTTACCACCCTATCAGTCTCCTGTCCTCTCTTTCTAAAACCTTGGAGGCAGTCATCCTTATTAGATTGAGGAATGTACTGATTATATTGGGGCCGCTTCTAGACGACCAGTTTGGGTTTCGTGCCGGCCTTTCTACTGACTTCTAGCTGCTCCGTCTGTCAGAGTATGTCAGGAATGCACTGGAGCGCAGGGAGACGATTGGGGCGATGTTTCTAGACATTACGCGCGCGTTTGATATGCTTGTCTGACAAATTTTCAGCTAAATGACTAGTCTCCTCAGTTACTTCCTCTCCTGCGCGTGGAAATTAGTTCTCAACCCTCAAGTAGAGAGAAAGAAACTGTCAAAGTGTGACAAAGGAGCCCAGAGGCTCCAGCCTAACTGCAGTATGCATGAGGTGATACTTGAGAGATAGAGAAAAATCGTAAATTTTTTCTGCAAATGTCTCCTAGCTCTCAAAGTTTCAACAATTTAACAAATAAATTACGAACAAAAGCAAGGTCTTCCAGATAATTAATGAATTTCAGAATAGCTAACCTTGTATCTTGAGATTTCCCGGGATTTATCATTGAGTGGAGATATATTTATTGAATAAATCCTACTGGATAGAGAGAGGGGACCAAAAAGAGGTGACTCGGCTATATAAACCGATAAAACGTCATATTAGGCATCGCTAGAACGTTGCGGCTCTGAATGTCACTGAACGTACCTCAATAGCTGTAGGTGAACAGCGCTAACCACATGCTAATCATAGAACTTACATTAGGCTTATTTTCACCATTATATTAATAATGAGGTAAACGGGAAACGCTGTAGCTGCTACGGGGTAGATCATCCGTGCCCGGAATCAATCTCGACAGAAAACACCATTCTCACTCTTGCCCTCTTCCGTAGTATGGTTCAAATTGGGTGTGATTTGGTGAAGGTACGATTTTTTTCAGAGACTCTGCAATTGCCGGAATATAGACATGAACGCTAGCCCAATAGTTCTGAAAACGACCGCCGAAACGCAATATCAGCGCCGTATATATACCGGAGCGGTTCAATAAATATATAATGTATATACGGGGATCGCTCAATAAATATGGCGTCCCAAACTTGTGGAATTGTAAAATTGCGCCTATTGTGAATACAATAGCAGGCTAAAATTGTCTGATTACATAATAGATATTATAGAGCATCTTCCCAGAATATTTTCGTACATACAGGATGACCGATAAGTAGCGAACCATGGAAAAATGGAACAGCCTGTATACTAGTACGCATTTGGTTTCTCCACTTAGAAATAAACCAACATAATATGGATTCCATCTGTCTATTCCTAACAAATTTGGTTATATTTATAATTTTGTCCTCAATCGCATAAATTCAGATGCATTTCCTTCCAAAGATCCGAAATGCAAAAACATTTTAGCGTAAATTTTTACAAGATTAAATTACATACTTGGCTCTGCCTACACATTGAATTAGAGCCCCTTCGAAGTATACAGGCTGTTCAGTATTGAACACCAAACTCCATCAAATTCATACAATAGAAACGTCATTATTTTAAATAGCAATATTTTTTCTGTATTCACCGTGTAGGAAATTTACATCTCTAACGTTTTTGTATAATGATGTCTCACATTGAAAGTAAAGCAGATATTTACAGTAAAAGTCCTGCATTTGGAGATTTGGAGATTGCATTCCAGTGATTTCAGGTTTAGTATTACTTGGTTACCATGACAACAGTAAACAAAACATACTGGCATTGTTGTTCTTAAGTGTCGATTCAAAATTTTAAACGTAAGTAGTTATTTACGAAATGAATTACGCAAGCATTCCGGAGTACAAACATAAAAGACAGACAAAAGACTTATTGATCCATATATCCAATTGACTCCTTTCTATTTGTAGTTATTTATAAATTCTAAATTAAAGAACTCTATAGCGTAAAGCTCATATAAGCTCTCGATATAGAAGCGAACTCTAACCTTTTTTAAATTAAAACATCAAACACTGTATAATCACCAATATAACGCCACACCGTATACATCCGGTAATCACACGCTTGTTCGCAGCTACCTATAGCATATTGAAAGCTCAAAACGTGCGCTTCAAAAATCCAGATATTGGCAGCGAAATCATTTACATATAGATAGGGAAGCGAAGCAACACGTTGGCCCTGATTAAAAATTGAACTTTATAAGCCGGGACAGGATAATTACTATGCATAGATGAATCCATTAACGAACAACGTTGCGGAGGGGTTCGCCGAATGGATTCGCTATGGGCTGTTGCGTTGTTAGTAGTTACATTGCGCGGAATTGTGAAATAAAATCGATGATGCTCAACAAGAAAATCGCGTTGAATGGAAAAATGACTTTACTATGAAAGTTTAAACGTTTCAAGGCTTTATTTTTGAATATTTCATGGAGATTTTGTTTAAATATGTAATCCTTTTATTGCAGGTTTCTCTCATGGCAAGGATAATACCGTCCCCGGATTGGTTTATAGGAATAGACAGCTTTGATCTTTGTGTGAATGGTAATTGGTTGGATAGTATCACGATTGAGGTAAGCCAAGTTGATCTTTATTATTTTTTTATACTTTTGAATCTTTTTTCTGCAATTCTTGCAGTTCTTGTCGGAGTGTCTCGATAATGGCGAGCAGGCTAATGTTATTTACACAGACTTTTCAAAAGCATCCGATCGCTTAAATCATGGTAGGCTTTCAATGAAACTTGATGTTATTCGATTCTCCCCGTTACTGCAATCACTTTTCAAATCCTACCTCTCTAATAGAAAACAATACGTAAGCTATAAAGGCTATCGTTCAAGTAATTTCTCGCCTTCATCTGGAGTACCGCAGGGTAGTAATTTGGGTCCATTACTATTTCTAATTTTTATAAATGACCTTCATTATTAGATTGTGATAAAGTATTGCTTTGTTTATCTCTGTGGGGATTTTAATGTGAATTTTGCTACCGATTCCTTAGAGCGACAATCTCTAATTAATACTACAGCTATTTATGGTCTTACTGCTACTGTTGAGGAGTATACTAGAACAACTCAGAATAGTTCGTCTACTATAGACAATATATTCTTAAATACTGGTCCTGAAATTAATATTTCGTTGCCGACACGCATTTATCTGATCATCGCTATGTTGTTTGTATCTGCAGCGTGGCTTTCTGGAAGTTCACAAACTTACCACTATAGAGAAACGAGTGCTTAATGAAACTAAACAAGCAGGAATTTGAAAATTACTTGTCAAATGAGTTGTGGGAGCAGGTTTTTCGCGCAGATGATGTGAATGAAAAATTTGCTGTTTTTATGAATATCCTTTGCTTTCATTACAATAATGCCTTCCCATATAAGCGACATCCGGTTTCTAATCTCAAGCATAAACAATGGATAACCGAGGAAGTAAAAAATCAAGTAGGATCTACACGATCTGTTCATTTTGCACAAACGTACCCTCAATTAAAAGAAGTTTATTTAGCATCTAGAGCCAGACACAGAGCTTTAATTAACAGAAGTCGTATAACACATAATGATAGATTTATTAACAATTCTACGAATAAAACATCGGCGATGTGGAAAATAATTAAACAGTCCACAAGTTACGGCGAAGGTTATCAAAATTTGGAAATAATGCAAAATGGTGTCGTTTTTCAAGATCCTAAAGTTGTAGCTGATAAGTTTAACAATTTCTTCATTGATAGTGTACTGGATATTACATCACAATACTAAAATAGTTCTTCTACTGGATTACTTCCGTCCAAAAGAAATTCGATGTGTATTCTTCCATTTTCTGTAAATGAAATGATGCTATCATCACAAAATTGAAAAACAAGTATTCGACGGGACCTGATGAACTTGCAGCCGCAATTATAAACGTTCTAGTATATTACTTGCAGAAATACTAACTTATTTAGTCAATCTATCCTTCGAAAAAGGTACTTTTCCTGATGTACTGAAAATAGCAGTAGTTATTCCATTACACAAGAAAGGGAGCCGGCAAGAGTTATCCAACTATAGGCCAGTAGCGTTAACTTCAGTTATTTCCAAGATAATAGAGTATTGCATGCTTGATCGTTTAAACAGTTTTCTTGAAAAATATTCAATTATTTCATCATGCCAACATGGATTCAGAAAAGGTCGCTCAACATCTTCAGCATTGATTCAATTTTACACAGAAGTTTTGAAGTACATCGAACAGAGAAAGTCTCCAATTGCTATTTTCTGTGATTTGAAAAAAGCATCGACTGCGTACAGCACAACATATTATTAAAGAAATTATGCTCGTATGGTATTAGAGGAAATGTAGCAGAATGGTTTCATTCGTACCTGAGTAACAGGGTTCAATTTGTGCGCGTGCGATTTAAGACTTCCAACGGTATGGTCCATCCGTTTGATTCCACGTATCTACCGTTAAATACAGGAGTTGTTCAAGGCTCAGTGCTTGGCCCTGTTATTTTCAGCCTTTATGTAAATGATATAGCCTCACTGCTTAACAATATCTACATTACAATGTATGCTGATGATATCTCAGTTCTTGTAGATAATACGAATCTTACAACAAGTCATTTGCTGGAGACTCTATACGACTGGTTTGCGCGAAACAAATTAGTCTTAAGTGCAGAGAAAACAACGTTTATGACTTTTCACACAAGACAGCGAAATGTTAGCTCTGATGATCTAGAAATGGGCGGAGAAATGATACAGCAGCGAGACACAGTGAAATTCTTGGGAGTAAGTCTTCAATCCACCCTTGTATGGAAAGAACATTGCAGCGTCCTAGCAAATAAAATATCTAGCAAGGCTTACTTATTCCGCTGCTTGCGTTCACAAGTATCAACTTGCACCCTAATTTCTTTGTACTACGCTGAGATACAATCACGACTGCAGTACGGAATTTTACTGTGGGGATCATCACCTGAAGCATACCACGTTTTTATAGCACAAAAAGCAGTTATCCGTGTGTTGTAGGTGCATACTTCAGAGACTCATGCAAACCGCTCTTCCAGAAGTTAGATATCCTTCCCTTGCCGTGCATATATATTCTTGAAGCAGCTTCTTTCATATTTGCTAATGGGCATACTCATTTACGTAACCATGAAGTTCACGACTACAACACTAGAATAAGAGAACACCTACATATCCCTACGGCCACTCTTCAGGTAACAAGCATGGGACCCCTTAATCTGGGTATGAGAATTTACAACAAACTACCCGCCGATTTAAAAAACGTTGGAAGTTATAAAGCTTTCAGAAAAAAAATTAAAGACTACCTCCTGCAATACGTATTTTACTCAATTCCAGAGTTTCTTAATTCGTAGCGTATAATTTCTATTTTTTTATTTTTTTTTGTCAGTTTTATTTTTATTGTATTTAGGTTTATTTCTATATTGTAAATTATGTTTATTTGCATGATTTTGATTTCATTTTGTTTTTTTTGTGACGATTTATATACATTTTTATGTTAATATAAATAAATAATATTCTATTCTATTCTATTCTATTCTATTCTATTATTCGCAGATGATTTAAAATAATTTTCAAGAATCAGTACTCCCGAAGACTGCATGCATCTCCAAAATCACCTAGATATACTTGATCGGTGATGTGTTGACAACAGTCTCAACCTTAACATATCGAAATGTAATATTGCATTGTTTTCATGTAAATCTACCTTAATCGACCATCAATATTGTGGCAGTGAATCGTTCTAATAGCATAAGGGATTTAGGAGTGACTTTTGATTGTAAACTTACCCTCAATGAACACATCAAGAACATTATTTCATCATCTTTGAAGTCTCTGGGTTTTATGATACGCAACACAAAACATTTCTCGCTATTCACCCATTGATGAGGCTTTATTTTTTGCTATGTGCGCTCTAAATTAGAGAATGCTTCTCTGATTTGGTCACCGTGTTACAAAACTCGTTCTTATTCTCTTAAAAAAATTTTAAAGTTTTTAAATATATGTATTTTCCATAATGACTTGCCAGACACTACTGAAAACCGGTGTGACAGTCTGGTGACGTCGTTCTAAACAATGTTACCATGGTAACAATTTAAAGTTCTGACGCTTTGATTGGTAAACCCTTTAGTTTGACAAAAAGGAACGAATTCCTGCGGAATTCGTATTTTATAGAGCAATCTATCCTCTCTCTATAAACTTTCTACTTCTTACAATTACTTGCACTTCACCTTCTTAATTTAACAATTGCCTGATACTGCCTTAAACTTAAAGGACTCCTTAAACCAGCTTTAACTTTAAAGTTTATGGAACCCCGTTTTCTAGGTTAATGTTTGCTTTAAGGTTTAAAGTAACTTTAAATTCATTATGAAACCAGCTGTTAGTCCTTACCTTTATTCACCACAATTCTTTTTTATTTTCAGGTGGATCCTATAGATGCCGGTACCGATAACGGTTTCACATTCACCGCCCCGAACTGGCCCACCGACCCGCAAGGGGTTGCCTATAGGATCACATCACGCTATCCGGCGCATCCGGCTGGATCATTTTTCTATCCTTTTATGAAGCGCCTGCCGGCGATCGGGACGTTCCAGTTCATTAAGGTGAAGATCAACAGAACAAGAATTATTGCCCGCCAAACGGTATCCCCCTTACGCTTCCCTCTACTACCTCCTACCCACGCTATCCGCTTATCGCTTCCGTGTTTCGGCTGCTAATTGCTGTTTGCGTTCGTGTTCATACACGATAACAACTGATATTATTAATTAGTCCGATTGGCCGGTGCTGGCATCTGACGGCGAGGCGAAATTTTAATTAAAAGTGGGAGGAGATTTACTGCGTTTCTTTCGGGTCGGACGTGCGTGCGAAAGATTTTGATTTATTTCGACGGGATCGGTGATGCTTTGTCAGGCACACAATGCGCTTAGTTCTGTTCGAATTTGGAAGGTTTTGATGCAGTAGAAATGATCTCCTATTTAGCTTTGCACTAGTATTTTGTTGTTTAAAATCTCGAGCTTGCAATTCTATGTACATTACTTTTGGTTAAGAAAGCAAAGTGGCAATAAAATATAGAAAATGAGAAAAACAAGAAGACAAAATGATTGGGGTGACTGAGACATGTCTTTAGAGTAATAGAAACTAAGTAATAATAGAGCTGGTCAACACAATTTTTACTGACAGATATCTCACACTTATTTTTTCAAAATTTTAAATTTAAAATGTTTTAACTTATTTCACCTCACAATTTTATATTACAGGATACATAAATATAATAGCAGGGTCAATAAAGTTGGTCAATTACTCACAAACATTCGTTTAATATTCTAAAACAGTGTTATCAGTTTCGAGCAATGCTCATCCTCAGGCACGCTATAAAGGACACCAGGAATAAATACATATTAGAAGAACTACATCTAAATTAATTTAAAAAAACATTGTTCCTGATGAATAAAGTGCTAATTTATGTATTAGTTTTAAAATGAAGCTGCCATATTATTATGATAAACTAATTTTTAAACGTCATTTATCTGTAACTTCCTCGGAATTTCCGACGTGATTAAATATTTGAAAAAAATCTAATCCCGGTAGGGAATCGAACGTGACACTTGCCGCTTGCCGAACGGGTGTGCTAACTACTACATACATATAATTGTCTGTTGAAATATTATGATATAACCGTACGAACGAGATGTCTCTTTTTAGTTTTGTTAGTGAAGGCCGCCATTTTGAATAAAAGAATGGGTAACATGTACAAATTTATATAAAACAATATGTACTTCTGGGATCTTCTTTGCAAAAAACATAAACATTCACTTGATCAATTTATATTTTCGTTAATTGTCATATAATTAAACGACTGTGAATTATTTTATGTAATGCAATTAAGAATTAATGAAAATAGATTGTGCAGTACCTTGTAATAAATATAACGTTCATTATAAAATTGTGTCGGTTGATTCTAGCGACGAAGTTATGTTCTTAATTAATTTTAGGATTTCTAATTTAATATTATACCCGATTTCGTTTATGTGTTGCACTACGTTTGACGATTCAATTCTATTATAGTGGTAATGAGTTATGTGTTCTTTAAATCTCGTGCCTATCACCCGTTTCCTTTGTCTAATATAGGTTTTATCATAGACATCGCATATGATTTTATAAATTCTTGACCTTTCCTTCGTATCCAGTTTATCTTTCGGATTGCCTAGAGGATTTCTAAGTGTATTTTGCGAACTGAAACACACGTTCATATCTTGTCTCCTAAAAACGTTACTAACACCTTTTGAAATTCTGTGAAATCAAAGTCGTGGAATTTCTTACATAATGCCTATGTTGAACTTTCTTAAGGGTGTGATCAACATCTATAGAAGTGGCCATTTTATGTACACAATAGTTAGAGTCTGCCATAATGTATCTATTTCTGTTGATTTCGTTTTTATTGCCGCCTATTTCCGCTTTTTCTGTTGTTCCTAATTACTAAACTGTCTAGGAACGGGAGTTGTTCACTTTTTCCTCTACTGTAAAAGTTAGTGGTGGGAATAAGGCTTTTCTTGGTATAAAAAATCGCGAGAATTAAATATACGGTGTTCTTTTTCATACACGTTTCAAATTTGCTCATAACAAATTGGCTGTGATAGGAGACTGTGGAGTTCCCATCGCCGTAGTTGTTCATAATACTCGCCATCTACTTGAAATCGATTTTGATTCATGCAAAGTGAAGTTAATCGTTTGTTTTCCGCAATTTTAATATCACCAGTGTTCTCAAGTTTTAAGAACTCAATTAAATGTTCTATTGTTTCTGGGATCGGTACGCTGAGGAAGAGTAAACAAACATCAAACGATACTAAAATTTCCCCGTCTTCTAATTCAGTATTATTTACTTTATTTGCAAAGTCTAATGAGTTTTCTACTTCTAGACTATCTGCTTTGATTGATACATTTTTGTATTAATTTACTATCCATTTGGACAAGTCATACGTAGGCGAGTCTATTCCTGATACTATTAGTAGACTTGACTATAGCAACCAATCTTTTTACTTTACTGCTTTTTACCTCACAACAAATAAATTATCATCATCATTATTAATATTACGTATATCAAAATTTATCGCCATGAATTGGACTCAATTTCCACAAGGACAATAATTTTCCATCCGGAAAAAATAAAAATGTAGCTCTCCGGATTTTACTCTCGCGACGAAAACGTAGGAAAGCGCTGATGGTCGCCGTAGCTGTGGTAACGCTATATAAAACGACGATCGCTTTTTATGACGACGAGAACAGATAGGCAATGGAAACGAAGGCGGAAGGGAGAGGACGAAAGGTAGAAAGCGACGGTAATACGCCTCCCAACGGTGTAGCGTTGACCGCTAGAAAGGCGACCCGTAAAAAGGCGACACTGAAAATAAACCGTGTCTCTACGAAGGTCCCTATCCCTTGTCTTCTTTTTTCTTTCTTCTCTCGCATGTATGTACGACGAGAGTGGCAGTAGTAGGAACGGTAGTAGCAGGTATTCAATGACCTCTCTCATCTCGCATCGCGGATCGTAGCGCGCTTTGTGCCGCCTGAAGCGTGAAAAGGGTTGCGTTGCCTGCGAGTTTGAGTCTCGGGACGACGCAGTTTCTGTTGTTCGAGTGGAAGAGGAAATGTGAAAGGGAGAGAGTGTGTATGTGTTTTGTAGGAATAGACCTTTTTGTTATTGCGCCCCTTTTGTTTACGGAAATGAAGAATGGATGAAGTTTAGATAATAGGTCGCGCTGAATAAAACGCGTCACGTCAAAAGGGAAAACAGGGGTATCCCGCAGGGATCAATTTAGAACCTATGCTTTTTGTAATGTGAATCGAAGCAGGGGAAAAACATGAGTTAATAAATACAAGGTTTGTGTAATTTTTCAATATTGGAAGGGCAAGGTACAGCTACCCTAGCAATTTCATTATTTGCCAGAACGCACCTTGATACTGGATATAAACATCGAGAAAATGTGAAATTAGCTATATCTATATATGCACGGCGAGAGAACGAGGAGGAGATTGAGTGGAATCCGATCGATTCAATGCGGGTCGTTTCTGACAACGTTGGCATGTATGTAGTACTGTATGCAAGAACGCACGTAATACCTTGAAGTCATGGTCGCCTGAAAATTTCGAGAATTTCGCATATTTATTTTGTTGTTGCTACGAAGCTTAGACGATACTAATAAGAGATTCTAAAGATGAAAATAACAACAGATTCTGATGAAATAAAAGAAAAGAAGAATAAATGCTTTAGAAATTCTTACTAAGATCATCTACACATATTGTAGTCCACCTCGTAACTAACCACATCGGTAACCGTGAGCTGTCGACTGCTGCTAATCCCTCCGCTTGTGGCGAATCACCTATTCGCGTTTGCCGTTGTGGCAGGTACGCTTTTTCGTATATACATTTTCTTGCCTTATGTGTATGTGCTCCATGGTTAAGCACCGTTCCATGTTATTTAGCTTAGAAGTTCTTAGTTTAAAATAAAAAAAAACTGCCTCTAGGTTATCATTAAATGTCAGCCATTTCCATCTTCTACCCTAATATACTTATTATAGAACTACACTCTACACTAAATCCAGCATTCTCCTGGTTTGATTCACAAAATTTGTTGGATCATTAGATGTACCTTCCCCCACTCTTCTTGTATAGCAATGTCTTTACACCGACGACGCGATAAACAGAGCGCCTATAATGCACCGACAATTTCTACGAATACTTCGGCAAACGCCAAAGCTAATAGTCCAGATCTCTTAATAATAATAATAATAATAATAATAATGTTTATTGTCCAACAGGTAAACCCAATTACAGGACAAATATACACATTGTGAACACAATACATATTGATTTAAAAACATGACATAACTATACAAAAACTATTATGTTTCGTGTATCATGGCGCCAACTCTCCGGTGAAAATATCACTAAATATCTTCTCAGCGTTCCTGATCATGTGATAGATTGGCGACCGCAAACGAAGATTGGTCCTCGGTGTCGGCATAGTAAAGGTTGGAGCATAACGAGATGCTATTCGGGGTACGTTGAATCCTATGTGGGAGACTAGCTGCATACAGTCGATCCTATCATTTAAAAATTTGTGTAAAAATCGGGCGCTATGGAAATCACGACGGGATGACAATGAACGAAATTGATGCGATTCGAGAAGGGTGTTGTAAGAAGTATGCCAAGGCGGATATTCGCCATTAACTTTGAACAAACAAGAATTTGAGGAATCGACGCTGAACACGTTCAACTGGAGCTTGATGGGACATATAGAAAGGATACCAAACAATAGAGGCATACTCCAATTTCGAGAGTACAAATGCAAAATAAAGGGATTTTAGCACTAGTGCGTCATTGAAGTATTTGGACGTTCTCATAAGAAAACCCATCATTTTAGAGGCAGATGAACAAATTTGTTCAATATGTATGTTAAACGATAAAGTTGGATCAAAAGTGACACCTAGATCTTTAAGATTGGTATCTTATCGATGGAAATATCGTTGATTGAAAAAGTGGAGATATATGGATTTGTTTTTCTCGTGAAGCACATAAAATTATATTTACTAGAATTTAATGTCAGTGTATTGGATTTTGACCACTCGGTCAGTATATTAATGCTCGTCTGAAGACTCTTGATATCTTGTTGGCAGTTAATATTACAAAACAGTTTAAACATCGTCGGCATAAGCGAGGACATGGCAAGATAAGGATGTTAAGAGTCGTTTACGTATAGAATGAACATCAATGGACCAAGATTGGATCCTTGTGAGATACCGCTGCTAGATACAAATTCAAACGAATTAAATCCATTATAAATACATAGTTAGTTCTTTTTACCAAGTAAGATTTAATTAACAAGGAGAAGTTGGGAGCTAAACCAAACGAGTCCAGTTTATATAGAAGTAATTCATGACTGAGAGTATCAAATGCATGTGAGAAGTCGGTAAAGATAATGTCCACTTGTCCGCAGTCATCTAAAGTTTCGCTTATAAATTGTGTGAAACAGGCCAGGTTTGTTACTGTCGAGCGTCCCTTCACAAAGCCGTGTTGGCAAGTTGCGATATGTGAGCGAGTATTCCTGTATATCGTAGTATATATAATATGTTCAAAAATCTTCGCAAAGTTATTAAGTATAGCGATGGGCCTATAATTTCGAATTTGAGTAGAATCTCCCTTCTTGAAGACAGGTACAATTCGTGCACGTTTCCATCTATCCGGAAAGTGGAGGTCCTGATGGCAAGATTAATAATCTGGCATAAAGGTAACGCAAGGCATTACATAAATTCCTAACACAGAAGCTCGGCACCAAGTCATCGCCCGCGGTGGCCCTATCTGGAAAGGCAGCCATAATTTTAACTAATTCGTCTTCTGTTGTCGGAACCAAACTAAACGATTGTAGTTGTGGAAGATTGGGCGAGGGTCGGTAACGTTGGACAAAGTATAAACTTGAGAAAATACTGTTGCAAAAGCGTAAACAATTGGTTGAGGATCGTCGAGGGCTACTCCATCGAGCACCAATCTACCGGGTATGCGTGTAGTTCCCTTCCTACTTCGTACAAAAGACCATAGGCGTTTTGGTTCTACTTTGATAGCACCTTCCGTTTGAGAAATATAAGCTTCATATGCACGTGATATTTGCGTTTTTGTTAAAGAGCGAAGTCTTCTAAATTCATGAGAGAAAGTAGAGTCTTTCGTTTATTTTCCATTTTTTCGATAGTAGTTCCTTTAGTTTCAGATTACGTCGAATTTCCAAAGAGAACCAAGGGGGAAAATTCTGAGTTATTGACAGGATACTTGGGTACACACTCATCAAACATTTTGTACAGCACGGAATAAAACTGGTCAATCGCGAAATTGACATCGGAACGGTTTAACAAAGTCCAATCATAATTAAGAAGGTGATCGTAAAGTTTATCAAAGTTAGCTTTTCGAAAGTTGTAACGCAAATTACCATGTGATGGAAATTGAGTACACTTCGGTGAACTTAAAATTTCAAAACTAATACACAGAGCAGGATGGTATGGATCTTCTGGTACAAAAGGATGCTCATCTCTTGCGATTTCTAAAGTAGAATGGAAATTACATAAACTAAGTCTAGAAGTCGATGGTCAACATTTGGACATCATTAAATTGATTTAGCTTGACTGCACCACAGAAGTCGAGAAAAAAAGGAAATTTTTGAATTCGGTATACCATTGCTGACATGATCGTAGAAGCGGGGAAAATTGAAATCGCCGATAAATAAAACTGACTCATTCAAGAAAAAGATTTCAAGTGCATCCATAAAATTCTCCAGAACATCTTGAGTTACATCTGGGGGGATGTATATAGCCGCAACTAAGAATTCAGTGGAATTAACATTACATTTACAAATAAGCAAGTCTATCAATAGCGCTATAGCTGAGAGTACGGTGGTATCTATAACTTCGAAGGTAATGTTCATTTTAAATACTAGTAAAACTCCACCACCAATGCGTCTATTAACAAGTGTAAATTTTCGGTCAGATCTAATTACATTATAGGATGTTGGAAAAATTCAGAATTACTAAACGAATCATCAAGCCAGGTTTCGGATATAACAATAATGTCATAAAATAATTCACAACAACTCGAGAAAAATGCATGTGATTTAGAACGAAGACTACGTGTGTTTTGATAATAAATTCTCAGTGTAGATGGGGCGCTGTTGGATCTATTCAGTATCTCTTGAATTGTATCTATAGTAACCGAATTAATTACATTAATGCCGTTCGTTATAATAAATATCGTACCATATGGAAGTAAACGTAAATCTTTTAAAAAATGAAAATTTATGAATGAATATGTAATTTTCAACAAAATATGAAACATTACGAGAAATATGCAACTTATGCAAAAAAAAATTTTTTTAACCCATATTTGAATAGTAAATATGTTGAAATGAAAAAGGGTAGGCGTATACGCAAAAAATACAAAATATGCATTTTTCATAAAATCCGAAGCCTAGTAATAAGCCCTTACATTTTTAATATTGCCATTACGGTAGGGACGAGATATCCTCATATTGCGATACAAAGCGACGCGCCGCTGCCCAGTTCAAACACACACGCGGTGTACAATATTAAATATATTTAGAACGGAACCGGATGCGCCGCCCTGGAAAACGCTTGAGCAATTTCTTTTTCGATTTGCCACCGTTTTATTTGATTTAGGGCAATATCGGTGCAGCGCCGGCTGCTGAACCGGTGGAAACTTCGAGTACGCTGCAGGTATCCATTGAATACGTTGACGTGTAGGAGTCAATGTGTAAGAGTCAAAGCTAGAAGAACGGCTTTAAATTTTGATTAGAGGAACGTAGTTCAATGTATAGAAAAATATGTTGGCATCTAAACTGTAACTAATTTTTATGTTTTAATTTTGTAACGCGTGCTCCTTCTCTGGATTACCTATATCGGACTTAAGAAACTTCAACATTTACAAAATATGAAGAAACAGTTTTGCTAATTATTTTCTCAATAAACTTACGTTGTAATTGTAAATTGGATGAAAATAAACTGCTTTCTGTAATTAATTTTTAAGTTTGTGAACTTAATGAAAAGTGCTTTACGGCGGTCTGGAGCACGGCGTTCATCAACAACCTACCTGAGATAGCTTTGGTTCATCCAGAGTCATTGGAATGAAAACAAGCAAGTTTGTATACTTTGATTTATTTGCAGATTTTACAAGAAAGACAAAAAGAAAACGACATTCTTACCTTAAAATCACAAATTTAAATAAATTTAAATCAATCAAAGTTCTACATTAAGGTACCGCGTACAAAAAACGATAAATAATGTTAACAGAAGACGTCGATCCTTTCGTATATTCCGCATGTGTCTAGTCTTTAGTTCAGGGGTATAGGCGGAAAGAATACAAATTTGGCGAATAGAAAGGACATAACCATTGTCTCACTCGATTTTTATTTTTATTAGAGTGGAATGGCCACATGTCTTGCATTTCGTGGTGACAAGACCTTTTCCGCCTTACTTTAACTTGCTTTATATATATATATATGGTATATGCATATGCATTGTACCACTTTTGTTTGAGGAAAACAGAGTTCTAAACCCTAATCCCTATCTATAGAACGTACTACAAGAAGCCGTTGTACCATTTGCTCCATTTGTTGGATAATAATTAGAGTTGTGTCAATTTGCG
Source organism: Dynastes maya (assembly GCA_029619315.2). Lineage (NCBI taxonomy): Eukaryota > Metazoa > Arthropoda > Insecta > Coleoptera > Scarabaeidae > Dynastes > Dynastes maya. The sequence continues at coordinate 57,009,696 of JAROYE020000004.1, read as the reverse complement.
CCAACAGCCAGTGGCGGGCGCATAAAAGTTTACACAAAATAAATGGTCAGAAATAAAATATAATACGTGCTCAAACACTTACCGTCTTAAGAGTCTTCAGTGAAATCACAAAGTAAATAATGTCTGTTAAATATCTGCAACATTAGATATGCTTCCACAGTTGTTTCGGCAAACCGAGTGCGGCGCGAGGAAAAAGTGTGTTTACATGCAGAAAACGAAAGTTCTACATCTAGTAACGTTATATTTGCGTAATTAAAATAATCTTTGGAACAACTTAACGGTTCTGTTGACGCACCTTCACAAATTTGTCTTAATGTGCCAAAATCAGAACCTTTCTTTAAAACACTTTCAAACCTTTCTAGAACACAAACATTTTTTGCGTATTCTACCGCGCATAGCTGTACGCGAATATGTTGCACCATTTCCAGAGATTCCACTAACGACACCCAAGGATTTTGTAATTTTTTAAATTGCCTCCACAAGTCCGAAGTAATTCTAAATAATTTTTAGATCCGTTTTAATCTGACTATCTTGAAATTTCAATTGGCTTTTCTTGATAGCCGCACCTTCCTCTGGATCGAATTGTAAAACACGTTCTTAATATTCTCAAAATATTTATGATAATAAAACGCGGCCTGTAACCATGTTCCCCAACGTGTAAGAATAGGTTCTGGCGGCTCAGGCATTCGGGGGCACAGTCTGTGAAATTTGCGAATACGTTTTGGGGATTTGACAAACATTACTTTTGTATGCACTATTAAAGCGTCTACCCCAGGATAACATTTTCTACTACTATCTGTCACATGACTGAAAGCATGAATTTTACACGTAATATGTAACAAGTTAGCATAAGGTTTTTTAAGAGACCGGCCTACAGAAGGCATGTTTGCGGCACCATCACTCATAAACATCAACAGTTGGTTTGTTGAAAGTTCAAACTTTTCCAATGTGTTTAACACTAACTTTGAAATTACTTCGGCAGTACATTGTTGTACTCGTCTGGAAGCTAGTAGAATTGAAGGTGTCGATTGATGTGGTTCCATTGTACGTGCCATTACATTAAGCACAGAATGTTTTTTACGCTCTGTTATTTCGTCCACACATAAGCACAGTTTTTTATCTTTCAACTCCGATTTAATTCTTTTTTCAACATGTTCACGAGCAGATGGCACAATTCTTTGTAACGATGCCCGACTTGGTAACTTGCAGTCCGAATATTTATTCCAAAAGAAGACATATGCTTCCTTGTCTAGTAAATTAAATGTAGATTACATGCAATAAAGATAACACATAAATTAAATTTAAATTTGTCATAGTGTCGTGTGCAATTTTTTTTTGAAGAATGCTGTTTACTATTTACGTGACGTAGACAATCCCTTTTGGACCAACACATTAAAGGGATATTACAAACTACACATTGAATTTACCTGGACGAGGTTGGTGTTCTGAAGGTGGTAAATTTACTCTATGGAAATGTGCAATCAGCTACAAAGGACATCAACCTTTGAGTAGTCCATTTCTAAGACCTACTGAATTGAAAATCCTACAGTTTTATTAAGCGTCATTTAGATCGCAATAACTGAAGACATCAATGCCATGGCCCTTCTCAATAATAACAACAATAAATCGCAGCATGGTTGGATAAGATTACTTTAGGAAATGGAGATTATTAATCAGTAAAATAAAGTTTTGGGGGCTCTAAGACCAACAAAACTGTATTTCATATCAAAAACAGGCTAGTAATTTCTGAATAAGAATACATCGAAAATCGATTTTGCATTCGTCCCTTCGACCTTATTATCAATCAAACTCTACGCTTCCTAATTAAATTGCACCAACTCCGTGAGTTTACCGAGCAATCTGCCATTATTAATAATTGAACGTTTTACCAAATTTATCGAACTTCATTATCCGATACGCGAACGTTAGCCCCCGAGGAGAGAATATTCAGGGGAGAGGGGGCTCGTCCCAAACTACATACACATCGAACCAACCTCCGCTGTACTCGACTGCAACTCCGTATTGAATTCAATTTACGGGAGATATAAATTGCGAATAGTACATTAAATTAGTTTGTCTCAACTTCTCTTGGTTCCCCTCGAACTCCTGGTCTGCCACCACAGGTCTACGATTCTATTCCGTGCTCTGTTTGCTTCCCGCACGACGTCATAACATATCGGCGAATTAAAATAAGAGCTCGTGGAAATTCATGTATATGTGGGTCCAAGCGACAAGCTTATCCGTTACTCGTTATTACCGGGGATCCCAACTCGCATCGTCATATCCAGTAAGAGGGAATTAATTCTACGGATTAGCGAGGGAAGGCTTCTCCTCCTTTCGCTTGGTTGGATTCAGATCTTTTTGTTTTTTTTTCTTTGGAATAGGATGAGGATGCGAATGGTGTTCTTTTTCTATATTTGATGGGAAATTATGAAGATAATCAAAGAGGCTGGATTAATGTTTTAATTATCTTAAAAGAGAAGGATGTTCCTTTGTCAAATAGTTCTTGAAGCAAATAAATTAGGGCTTCCATTGTTTTAGTGAATTAGGACAAGTTCCGACCATATCAATTCAACTTACATTTAGCAAAATCCGATGTAATTTTCTTTAAATGGTTCTTTTGGTGGAATTAAAAGATATTTCTCAAACATTCTTCTGGCCTTGTTGGTCATTGTCCAACAACCTTTTCTGTACAATAGCAAATTTACAATTCTGATTTCTATACCCAATTGTGTATTGGAAAAAGGCTATTGTAATCCCAGTGCCAAAGAAAGAAAATCCTAGGGAATACAAAGATCTAAGGCCTATAAGTGTTTTACCCGTATTGTCAAAAGTTATTGAAAGATTAGATGCTATTCAAATACGTCAACATTTGGAGACTCACTCGGTCCTGCCTCCCTATCAATCTGGGTCCCGGTCTAGTTATAGTTGCGTCACAGCATTATTGCACATAACAGATGACATATTTAGTTCAATTGACAATAACACAATAACAGTACTTGTTTGCCTTGACTATTCTAAAGCGTTCGATGTTATCAAACACGAATTACTGTTTAGTATTTTACACTATATTGGCTTAGATGCGAATTCTATTTTTTTCTTCAGAAATTACTTTAGCGGGCGACAACAGCAAATACGAATTAATAATAATTTCTCGCAGTTTCAACGTTTGGATGTTGGTGTTGCCCAAGGAAGTATTTTGGGTCCGCTAATATACTCTATTTACTCTTCATTTTTGTTAAGGGAACTAAAAGTTTGTAAGTATCATATATATCAGAGTTAACGTAGTAATATTTAGCGTTTTATGTATACTCCTATATGATATATTTTTTTTCTTTTCTGCTTAATAAAACATATTATTATTATTATTATTATTTGTTCAATACTTCAAAATTTCATAAATCCCATTGCTCAAATATTCTAACTTGTTTGGAGGTAAATAAGCTATATTAACCAATTTATAGTACCAAAGTGTATAGAAGTTTAAATGAATAAGTGCTTAATCCAAGAATAAAAACAAAATAAAATTAACGTATTAATAAACAAGTAAATTTGCTGATTCGTTTAATCCAGAAGATGGCCAAAAAGATCTCACAATTGCTCAAGTTCCAACCAAACTTTCCCAAAAAAATGCAGTTAGAACCTAGATTTCTTGACCATGGTCAATAGAGTTTTCTAGAGGCACAGCACCTTTTTTGTTTTATAAATCCCCCATTGAACTAATATTTCGAAATTTGATCACCCATAAGCGTTTTCAGAAGTACATATAACAATTTCGCATTCTAAGTGCTCTTATTTCTGTTTTGTACCTTTAGCATTTGAAAAACACTTTTGTATATGTTCCAAAAATAAAATTTCTTCATATCAAGTTTGATTCAAATGCTCAATTGAGGGTGATTATTAATACTATTAAAAATTAAATCATATTATATTTTGAAATGTTAAATGGTTATTTAAAACTATGAAAACCAAACACTATGGAGTTGTGTGTAGCCTTTGTAAATCAGCATGCGAAGCAGAATCATTGTATGTGGAAGCATTCTTTGTTGGTAAATAATTTTTCATTGTTGCACCTCCTTGTTTTTGCAATTTTTCGATTGCTGATTGGAGGGAGAAGCAAATCTGTATCAATTCTGTTTTAAACTCGGCAAGACGACCGCGAAAATACACAAAATGTTCAAGGAAGCATTTGAGGACCACGTTTTGGTTTAAACGTTTCGAAACTGGTCAAACATCAATTGATGACGATGAATATTCTGGGCGATCATCAACAAGTAGTACATCAGAACATGCCATTTCTGTTCAGAACGTAGTTGCGAATGGTCGTAGATATATGTAACACTCTAGGATCATCTTATCGCACATCTCAGCGGATTTTGTCGGCAAATTAGACATGAGAACAATATCATATGGATGTCTATAGAGGATTGAAAGAACAGCTTCCAACTGAATCATATTTTTCTTGCAACGTCATCGCAGGTGACGAAAGATGGATTTACGTGTATGATCGCGAAACCAAACGACAATCATCACAATTGAAAAATCTATCTTCACCTCAGCCAAAGCAAGCTTGTCAAGTCGAAGCCAACATCGAGCTTTTACTGATCTGTAATCTCGACACTGGTAATATTATCCAGTAAGAGTTTCTATCTCCAGGTCAGGCGATTACTGGAGGCTTCCATTATGTCTTAATGCGACTAAGGGAGGATATGAGAAGGAGAGGATAATAAACATCCAGAAAAATGGCGCTGGAACGACTTGCCTACCATGATAACGCGATGAAAACAACATGGCCGTTGTTCCTCATTCAACATACTCGCCTGACTTGATTCTCTGCAACATTTTCCTCTTTTTATACGTTTAAACATCTTCCAACGCTTACTGGATCGCTTCAGTGCGGAAGGCGACGTATTTTTAAGCAGAATAGAGATCGTTGATGAAACATGGGTTCATCGATACGAGCCCGAATCGAAACGCCAGAGTATGGAATGAAAACACCCAGGATCCCCTAGCACAAAAAAGTTCAAGACCTCGCCATCGGCTGGGAAGGTGATGCTAACGGTGTTATGGGACCAAAAAGGCCCTGTACTGGACGAATACTTGGACAGGGGGACTACCATAAATAGTGCGAGGTACAGTGATTTGTTGGCGAATAAGCTGTAACCAGCAATTCGAAACAAACGCCGTGGTGTACTCTCAAAGAAGGTGTTGTTGTTGCAAGACAACGCCCGTCCGCACACGGCCCACCATAAAGACTATCGACAGGTTGGGCTTTGAGGCCCTGGAGCACCCTTCCTACAGCCCTGATCTCGCGCCCTCAGACTTTCATCTCTTTGGACCGCCTCAAAGAAACTTTGAGAGGTCGTCAATTTGCCTCAGACACAGACGTTCGGGATGCGGTGCAAAAGCGGCTTCACAACCAACCGAAAACCTTCTACCAGGGAGGCATACGGAAGCTTGTGACTCGTTGGACCAAGTGCATTGCTAAAGGTGGAGACTGTATCGAAAAATAATGTATCTGTTGTACACCTACCTTTGTTTAATACAGTTGTGGAATCGAAAGTGTAAGTAATTTTTGACTTACCCTCGTATATACACTGTGCGGTGTAATAAACGGATTTATTGATATAAGGAATACATTCATTAATGTCTAAGGAAAAATCGCTTCTCACAAAGTAAGTTAATGTAATAAATAAAAGAATGAATAAACAGGTACTTATTATATTGATAAACGTAGTTCATTGCTATAATATATGTATTATTTAATACAATAATTTTTTTGTTGCTTTAACAAAACGAAGTCAACGAACACGGTTTGTTAAATTAAGTTTTTCAGCGTTCACACATTTAAACCAATTCATAACAAAGATAGATATCTTTATTACTCCTCTTAGTTTCAAATCATATACAAATTCCCACGTGCGTAGGACACCTTCTAATAATCTTGCATAAATAGCTTCACCAATAAGCCGAACTTCCTCCAAAGGTTCCACGATCAGCTTCCAGATCCGGTAACAATATACATACCTTCCCGGCAATATTCGCGGCAGATGCCTTGCTTAATATGCCACCTGCTCGACCCAACTCGCAGACAACTCAATTCAAACGACACGACGGGACACCGAGCCCAATATCCGCCAATAGTACTGCCTACCCTATCCACCTTCCCTGGAATATCCAGCCAACTCTGCTCTCCTATGTTTGTATATTACTATATATACGTGTATATTATACCCGATGGCGGTCTAAAATCAATAATTTGAACACGCGTCATTTAGTTAGACCAATTTGCCTGACGATATTTTGCCTCTGGTCTTGTAAACGTAGTGTATTTACACTCATAGTTTAAAAAGAGGTAGCAAAAAAAAAGCTGGTGAACTGAAGGAGGGTGAGACGTGAGGGTAGAGCTCAGTACAAGCTACATTTAGTTGGTAATCGTTTCAAAACGTATCGGGCGATGTAAACTTTCCACGTGATCTCCACCCATCTATAAACGCAAAAAAATATATAAAAACCGTGTAAAAATCGGATGGTTTTTTAGGAAAAATAATTAAACTTCGTGCAAACTGCCAGAGGCAATACCAAAATGAACAAATTAACGCGCTTTGCAAGCTAAAGTTACTCATATCGGACAATTAAAATGGTGATTTTGGATTTAACCTTCAATTTAAATCTGTGGTGAAGCAATTGGTTTTTTTTTTATTCTAGTGAATTGTAGGTACAATACGACAAAAGAAAACGTAATCGAGAGGCCATGCTTTTTTTAATTATTTTTTGTGGTGGATATAATTACATCTGACAGTTAATCCTTCAGGAACAAATAATTTTGTTACAAAAAAAATGTTTAAATTTTTTTCCTGATTGCCAGAGTATAAATAAATGTTTACAAGCTTTTACTTTAAGAGTATAATATTAAATTAGTACAATAGATTCATCCAATTGGTAGTACAACTACTAAACTTCGATTATTAATAGAGAAAAGAAAAATACGAGGGTAAGTTAAATATTATCTATACTTTCGCCATAACAAGCTTTGAAGGTTATCGTAGTAGCGGCCGCTTGCGCATGCGTTGAGTTGGCGCCTCTGTGGTCATGTGTGCGGAATTTAATCACGATCACGTCATTTATCTGCTAGCTACAACATCATAAGCATTTCAGCACCGCTATTAGTTTGCACCAAAGAGGAACAACGCGCAGTGATCCGATTTTTGCGGTCAGAGGGTGTGAATGGTGCTGAAATTCACCGAAGACTTTTGTCACAATACGGGGACAGTGCTTTATCTCATAAAAGCGTTTTTTTGTGATTCGAAATGTTTCAAAGTCGCCGCACGAGCGTAACACAAAAAGAGCGAGCTGGACGGCCGTCAACCTCGACCACCGACGACAACATTCAGCAAGCTCGAGAGATGGTTACAGCAAATAGGCGAGTTACCATAGGTGTGGTTGGATCTTCTTTAAACATCAGTCACGGTTCTGCTTATCAAATTATCCACGATGAACTCAAATTTCGTAAAGTGTGTGCGCGATGGGTACCACGAATGCTTACCGCAGAAAACAAAACCAAACGTTTGGACATATGCCAACGCTTATTGGATCGCTTCAACGCGGAAGGAGACGCATTTTTAAGCAGAATAGTGACCGTTGATGAAACGTGAGTTCATCACTACGAGCCCGAATCGAAACGTCAGAGTATGGAATGGGAACACCCAGGATCCCTAGCACGAAAAAATTCAAGACCTCGCCATCGGCTGGGAAGGTAATGCTAACCGTGTTTTGGGACGAAAAAGGCCCTATACTGGATGACTACTTGGACAACGCTTTCATCTTAAGTACAGCCATCATCATACATGAATGATGTCTGTTGTGCTACCAACCTTGTATTACTGATATTATAACAATACCAACCTTAGATATATAATATTACTATAACATTGTACACCCATCTTTGTTTAATACAGTTGTAGAACTAAAAGTGTAAGTAATTTTTGACTTACCCTCGTATATTATGATAGTGTTGAAATATTAACATGCAAAGACCTATAGCGAATCTTAAAAGCATCATTGTAAAAACAGAAATAATGAAGCGCCAAATGTAGACCTCTGAGAAACTCCCACTTCAAACAGTAGCCCATCCGAGACACTTATCCTCAATGTATAAAGTTTTTTCAGCCAGACAAGACTTGCTCATATATTTACGTGTGAATACAAACAAACAAATAGATTTGTTTCAAGTAATTATCATGTTGATCCAAACAAATTATAGTTCGATTAACAAAATAAATAGTTATCACAAATAAATTTACTTTAACAGAATCAATTTAGTTCAAACATATCAGTTTGAATACATTTATACAGTGTAGTCCTAAAGTGTCCCCCCCCCCCCATTCTAGCTTTTGAACGACAGAAGCTAGCGTTTCTAGAAAAAATAGATCGATCCCAATTTTTGGTGAACTAACTTCTACCGTTATCGGCATTTCAATTGTATTTCCAGTTTCACCGGAAATGACGTCAACTTTCTTATTTTAAACAGAATACCCTGTATATTTTTACGTTTCTGGAAAGACAATCGAAAACCAAATCCAACGATATCACATATATTATACTTTAACTTAAAAAATATGATGATATGCAGCAATAAAGAGGTTTTGGTTATCTATTTTTGTTCTTACGCAGAGTTGTCTAGGAAAGAGTGCCAAATTGTTTCTTGTGATGCTAGACCGATCTAATGAACTCGTTGCTAAGCGAAGTAATCATAACAATTGCCAAACTGTCAAATTTCAATTCCAAAAGCGTAAATTTTTCTTGTGGTTTATTGTTATTATATCCTGCATTTGTCATACGTTCCTTCTTTGTTTTTGTTATTGTTTTCTCTCATTTTAACTTGTTTTGTTATTTCTTTACTTTATCGAACTTTATTGCAATTAATTAATTATGGTAAGTTTGTTTAAATGTGTTTAAATTGTTGTTAAATTGTTTTTAATAGATAATTTGTCTGTTTTTTAGGTTTTTTTGTGATGTTACCTTTATGATGGCTTCGGCACGAACCATGCAAAATTGCTAAGTCAATTTTAATACTATGTAAATCCGACAATAATTATCATATTAGTTGCAATGGTTGCGCAACAAATTGTACAATAATTTAGACCATATTATCTTCTGTTAGAGCAGTTCGCCCTCTAAATTTTATACTATCTATCCTTACTTAGCGCAAAGTTCAAATATTTCCAGCTGTACAAGGGCAGTGTTCATTATGTTCCACTTCGTGGTAATTGTTCTCAAATTCACCGAATATTAAAATTAGGTACTTGATGTTTATCTTACGTGACACTTTAGGAGCGCACTGTATATCCATTCAAGGCCTTTTCGATGATTTTTGCCCTAATAAAAGCATGCTTTAAGGCTTACAAAATACCACGCAATCAAAAACGCAAACTAGTATTTCATTTACGATAATTTCCATAAGCTTTAATATACTAGATACCAATGAAATCGTTCTTCGGTAAAATCAATCAAAAGTACATCTATTTTTTTGTCTACAAATGTAATGAGTCTTAAAGGATGAAGCATTCCATATATACTAAAAGCATCGGAGTTCCTTTGAAATAAGATTAGCGACGGAGAGAAAGACAAAGAAGGAGACTAAATTAACGAAATCTCAATATAAGCGTATACACACCGAAACTATCTTATTAAGGATTTGCAAGGCAAATGAGCGAAAATAAACTATCTTCTTTACCCAGCGTCAAACGTTGCCGATGAAGAAGAGAGGAAGCGAAATAGATATCCTACACGTTTCCCGCTCTTCACAGAATCCACTACATTATTTATACAAAGTAAATTAATTAATTTCGCGACTGCTCCGTGTGTCGAACCGCCCGCCAGGCGGAGCTTTGATAATTCCGTTTCCATAATCGAAATTATTTGTTTACGATAGGATGCGCCTCGCCGTATGCAATCTTGCGGCTGAATTTCAATTTGCCAAGGTAACGAAACGCGAAATTTCGCTCCAGAATTCCGGCAGTTAGTCCGCGTAATTACCGAAATAGATTGAACGGGGATGCGCGGTGCAACGTCGGAGTTCCGGGCTGAACCGTGAGGTGCAGAGGTGTGTAGGTAGCCAGGCAGAAAGCAGCCATCATCATCATCATCTCCGTCGGCTAGGTAAAGCGGAGTATGGAAGCAAAACGAGCGGAACAAATGCAGTATCCGATGTCGTTTATTCAACCGGAAAATGTAGCTTGGGGACTAAATCATAGTCGAACGATATGGCGTGCAATGTATTGGTGCTAGAGGCGTGCAATAGTGCATAATTCGTTGCTCTTACTTGTTCAGCTTATTTACATGTTACGAGCAAAGGAATTTTAATAAACAATTGAGTTGTACCCATATCCTTTACGAATTTTCCTCGACGTCTTCTAAAAATGCTAAAAAAATAAATTAACAGCATTTTTTACTTAAATATACAAATAATAATAATAATAATAAGGGGTGACGGGGAGCGGAGCTTCCTTAGAAGTAATGGAAAAAGAAAATAACATTATCCTAACAGGATTGAAACCTGAGGCATATGAAACAGAAAGGGGGGTGATAATTTTTTTACAGCATTTATAAATAGAAGTGGGTCTAAGGAACGTACGTAAACCAAACAATAAATCAATCCCTGCTGCCGTCGCAGAACGGGGCATTGCTTGTTGCAGTACCTTTCACACCCTCCGACCACAAAAATCGGATCACTGCTCGTTGTTCCTCTTTGGTGCAAACTAATAGCGGAGCTGACATGCTTATGCTGTCGTAGCTAGTAGATAAATGACGCGATCGTGATTAAATTCCGCACACATGACGCACGCGCAAGCAACCGCCACTACGATAACCTTCAAAGCTTGTTATGGCGAAAGTGTAGATAATATTTGACTTACCCTCGTAATTTCTGAGATATAGCCGGCTGCCATTCTTATTTGGCCACCCGGTACATGGTTTGGCAATAAATAGCTATCATTATGATTAACGCTGGCCACGAGCGGTACCGCGCATCGGCGTAGAATCAGTTCGGACCGAGAGGAACGGTAGTATTACTTCGTCTGCGGAGCAGTACGGACATTTTCGCTGCCGGTCATTTACGCAATTGTTTATCTGTCCTAGAAAAATTATGATTTCGTCAGCAAAACGACCGCGGTCGGACAAGCTTCGAAAATTTATTGCAGAAATTCCAGACTTAATATATGAAGGTGCTAAAATTAAATGTGTAATCTGTAAAATCCCGTTAATGTGTTGGTCCAGACAACATTGTCTACGACACGTAAATAGTGAAAAGCATGTCTCAAAAAGAAATTGCGCACGAGACAATGAAAAATTTATATTTAATTTATGCGTTACGTTTATCGCATGTAATATACCGTTTAATTTACTAGACAAGGAACCATTTATCTGCTTTTGGAATAACTATTCGGAGTGCAAATTACCAAGTCGAACATCGTTACGAAGAATTGTGCCATCTGCGCGCGAACATATTGAACAAAAAATAAAATCGGAGTTGAAAGATCCAAAATTGTGGTTATGTGTCGACGAAACAACAGATCGGAAGAAACATTCTGTTCTTAATGTAATGGCACGCGAATTGGAACCTCATCAATCGGCACCTTCAATTCTATTAGTCTCCAAACGAATACAACAGTGTACTGCCGAAGTAATTTCAATGTTGTTTCAGTGTTAAATACATTGGACAAGTTTGAACTTTCAACAAACCAACTCTTGACGTTAGTGAGTGATGGTGCTGCAAACATGCTTTCTGTAGGCCGGTCTCTTAAAAAGCATTCTGCTAATTTGTTACACATTACGTGTAAAATTCATGCTCTCAATCTTGTGGCGGATAGTACCAGAAAATGTTATCCTGAGGTAGACGCTTTAATAGCGCATACCAAAGCAGTATTTGTCAAATCACCGAAACGTATTCGCGAATTTCACAGACTGTGCCCCCGTATACCAGAGCCACCAGAACCTATTCTAACTCGTTGAGGAACATGGTTGCAGGCCGCGTTTTATTATCATAAATACTTTGACAATATTAAGAACGTGGTTTTACAATTCGATACAAAGGAAGCTGCCGCTATCCAGAAAAGCCAGTCGAAATTTCAAGATAGTCAGGTTAAAATGGATTTAAAAATCATTCACGACAATTGCTTCGGGCTAGCAGATGCAATAGAAAAATTACAAAATCCTGCGGTGCCGTTAGAAGAATCTCTACAAATAGTGCAACATGTTCACGCACAGCTATGCGCGATTGAAGACGCAAAAAAATGTTTCTGTTCTAGAAAAATTTGAAAGTGTTTTGAGAAAAATTCTGATTTTGGCACATTAAGACACATTTGTGAAGGTGCGTCAACAGAATCGTTAAGTTATTTGAAAGATTATTTTGCTTACGCAAATATTACGTCACTAGATGTAGAACGTTCGTTCTCTGCATATAAACGCATTTTTTCCTCATGCCGTACTAGTTTTGCCGAAACAACAGTTGAAACATATCTAATGTTGCAGATATTTAACAGACATTATTCACTTTGTGATTTCACGGAGGACTCTTAAAATGGTAAGTGTTTGAGCACGTGTTATTTAATTTTTATTTAAAAGATGAGCGAAATTATTTGCGGCAGCAAACATCTCTATTAGCAGAATAACTCTAGTGGAACGCGAGGCCTGGTCGACTCTACGCTACTGCGCCGTACCGCTCGTGGCCAGCTTTAATTATGATTATAAAATTTCACAGATAAAAGAATACGAATTAAGCGAAGTTTTCCACCACACCGAAGACGACCACCACTACGAAGTACTGAAGATGGAGCATCTGACGCAGAACAGCATCAGCGTTCTGAATAACGGAAACAGCGACATCGAAACGGCGATCGAAGAAGAAATCAAGGAACAAGAGATGCACCAGTACCCGCCCAAAATCCATCCGCACCTCCAGCAGTTCCTCTACACGACCACCTCGTCCGTAGGCGGCGGCGGTGGTGGCAGCGTTTCAACGCCGCGAAACTCGACGAGCTTTACGACAGCCTACGACGACAGGGATACCAACACAATGTATGTAAAATTTTCTTTACGATTATTGCGCTTTCCTTTATTACCCAACGCGAAGAGATGTCCTTTTCGTGTTTCGTCTGGAGTTCTAGCTTTAGCTCGTATAAAATTGTAAGAGGCGAAGTGAAAAACTAAACAGAAAGAAATAAACTTTGGCGCGAAGTAGATAAAAGCCGGAAATAGTTTAAAATTTTAATTTAAGCATTTCGCCGTGAGTTTCATTTTCTTTGCAGCAAGAACAAAGATGAATACACGACGATCGTTTCAATACCGGATATTGTGCCGAGAGGAAATAAGGACGCCATCATGAACAGCATTGTTGATTCGTACAGGAGTCATTCGAGGGATCATCGACGTAAGAAATATCGTAAACCGAAAAAAATCCGTAAGTTTTATTTAATTATTTTATTTTCCAATATGCTGTCTGGAGCAAAAAGGTGACACCACATAGAAAATTCCTTTAATGCAAATATTTCAGAAAATTTGATAAAAAATTCTTTGAAACCAAATTTTAGCCAACTGACACAAATGACTGTTAAACAGCAACTGACCGTCCACCATGGCTGAAATGTTCATCTATCTTTTCTAAGTATCTTTTAACGCGGCGCAATTATATTGCCAGAATATTTTATATCGTCATGTTCGGGCTTGAAACTTTTCAGAGTACTCTCGTCCATATAACTCATTTCAAATCAAAATTTTAGTACGCATGAACTGCTTTACGACAATAGCGATGTCTTTTTAGAGAAATTGCGTTTTAAAAGAAAGCTTCTCATTTATGAAATTCCTCTGCTCAGAATTTCATGCATCTGTCTATCTCGTCTTCCTGAAAACTTATTAAATTTGTGTGACAATCAGGAAAGTTTGCATTTATGTGAATTTTAAAACATAAGAATTTTATGCAACTAGTATGATAGCACAATATTTCCTATGACATTTACAGGAAATCTACTTGTTCTAACCTCGAACCTTCCTTCTACCTTGAAATTACTTTCTAATTTCTATATCGGACACTAGTTAACTCGACTAAAGCTTAACTGGAATTCTGAAACAGTTCACTAAAACCCTTACCACAAGACTTAACTCGTAGTGGATCCACGTTTCGATAGCCAAGCTATCATCATCAGCAGTAAAACTGGATTCAATTTTACTGCTGTTTCAATTCAGTGTTCTAATGCCAGAGATTTAGAGTACCTAATTACTTAACTAAAATTGATGAATTTACTGGCGTCCCTCTTTTCTTTATTTAATCGCGATAACGATTGTTCCTTTCCACAGCATATTTTGATGATTTCTGCCCAAATACAAATTTTATAGTGAATTTCGATGGATGATGTTATTTATAGAAATAGCATGAGAGAATGAATGTGGTGACGTTGAAATTATGCAACTCTATACTAGAAATACACCTGACAACATAAATATGACAAAATGGATATTTCATTTACGAATTAATTTTAGAAATGCATTTGAATTTTCCCTGTTATTTGTTGTAGGAGAATTTTACACTAATTTTGACGAGTTACGAAAATAGGAGGATGAACTAAAGAGGAATAACTTCACAATTTCTCTACGTTTGTCGATATCTGGACTTAAATTAATTTCTTAACGTCCACACACCAAGGCCAGCCAGTCTGGGGGAAAATTGTGGCTTTCGAAAAATAGCTTTTATCTGCTAGAGAGATTTTCATTACAATCGGGTAGCTATACTGAACACCTTAAATGTCTAAGACTGACAGCTGATTTCCGATGTAAATATTGAACATAATAATATTTATGACGAATAACATGAATAACTAAACGAAAAATAAACAAGCGGACGCTGACAAGGCGAGAATCGATTTTTGCACACAACCCGCTACTCCGGTGAAACGCCTATGTATCGCAGAGACGATTACCTCGTCGTATCCTTGATATACAGAGTATACTATCTACAATAAGAAAGTTGATATCCGTTTCTAGCTTGATCAAGAGTGCTATGAAGTTGATAATATTTTTAGGAAATATATCATTAACTTTAATATCGGCTACGATAATAAAAATTAGATTTTTTAACATATTCCCATTTTGGGAACGTTCACCATTAAAAGGTTAAGTCAAATAAGTGGTAAAGAAAAATATATCTGTTTCGAAGTTCTTCAAAAGAAAGAAGTGTATTGTTGAATCAAACATATTACGTATATTAAATCAAACAGATATATTTTCAAATCAAGCTTGAGGTTGTTTGTTTGAAGAGATCATATGTTTGAATCAAATAACGATGTAAAAAAAAATTATTTCTTTAAATTTTAAAAAATATATCTTTGCCGCCATTGAAAAGTACGATTTGGTTGACTGAATGCGTATTTGTTCGAGTCAAGAACTCTTTTTTCTCTGTGTATATATGTCCAAAAATAAATGTTTTTGGAAATAGCAGTTAAGAATAACAACAACTTTTTGTTATTGAAGTTTTTTCCGTCTACGCAGTTAAACATCTGGCAGTTACAAGACGCTTTGAATTTATACCACTTTTCCCAAAGATGCAGGATGACTTTATAAGTGTCGTGGAAGACTTGGCTCCATTTTGCTTTTATCAACTTATACCTTTTTTCCCACCCAAGTGAAAATTGCATAATTACAGCAAAATTTATGATTACAGCTAACATCACAGTTGTATACACAATTGCTTTGTTTCTTCCTTTAATTGTCCAAAGCACTTTTGGTGTTAATTTTGTTTTATATTCACCTCTTATAGTCTGACAATCAATAAATTCAAAATCTTAAGAAGTAATAATTATTATCATGACTTTCTACACACACTAAAGTAGTATGCCTACATTCTAGGCTTTGGTATTCAAGTAATGCATCCCAATCTAATCTACTATCAGATATTTTGCAAAAATATTTCCCTCTAGTCATTATTGTCAAAATAATTTCTTGGCCAATCCGTTTTACGATTCTGTAATGAGTTATATGTTCTTGATAAGCAAATAAACTTTTCCAAAATGCAATCCATTGTCCAAAAATCTTCCAATATTGTTAAACTAAGTCAATAGTCTGTTTGGTAGTGTTCATTTTCAAAATTGTTGTTGCCTTGCAGCTGTTCTATTACATGTAATATTTTCCAAATTAATATTCCAACACACCAGTTGGTATAAAAGCACAGATTCCTTTTCCGCTGGTCAATCAGTATCCTCCATTCCAACAACAATAAAACGCCAACCTATCCTTAAAATAGTAACTCATTCCCTCTCCTAGTTTCTTTGGAAGGTTCTGAAGTACTTTAAAGATTACATTCTTTCTGTTCGCCCCAAAATCCACCCAATAAATATTTGCTTGACATCTTACTTATTCCCGGCAAAATTGGCGAAGACCGATGCTCAGATTGGCGCTTTTCCCGACCTCTGCATATACATATATATATTGGCGCAATCGAAAGCCGCTGCGGAACCTTCAGTTCGTCTAGTTAAGCGAGAGTGTGTGATTTTTCAGGTCCGCCCAGGGACTGCAGGGTCAGCGAGTGGTCCCCGTGGAGCAGTTGCAGCAAGTCATGCGGAATCGGCGAGATGCAGCGCAGGCGAGAGGTGATAAAGCACGCTAGGCGCGGCGGCAGGCTCTGTCCGCCCCTGCTCGAGACGAAATGGTGCGGATCAGCGAGGTCCTGCAACAGAGGATTCTATCAATGGTATGATAAATATGATAGATAATGAAAATTATTTTATTCAATGTTATCTTATAATAAACATGTTATTTAATAGTGATAAAATCAACACCAAATCGCATATTTATGTAGGTATACGTATGAGTTTAGTTAGAAAAACTAAAAACAATCGACAGCAATGAATTAATCATTAATAAATTCAATCAAGTTATATCAACTGCCTTCTGAAATAATTTAAATTCGTGCAACTGAATTGAAAATTTAGAGACAACTTGGTGACAATTTTCTTAGAAAAGTAGTTTCAATGTCACTAATATAAAGTAAAAAATAAAACTGGATCCAACGCAGAACCTTGCGGGACACCAAATTTTTTTGTCCATATGTGACAAATTAATTGGATAGTTGAGATTCTCCAACTTAAAATTAATAAAATATATTTCTATAACACCAAAATGATGACAATACCAAGTTTTTGTAACTTCTCTATCCAAACAGTATGGTTAACATAGTCGAGTGCCATAGATTGTTACAGGGCACTCGTCTGCATCAAAACCATCAAAGCAACCCATAATACTCTGGTAAAATAAATGTTGGCTATAAATGATGATTTACTCTGAATAAAACCATGTTGGCTATTACTGAAAAATTGGAAATGATTTAAAAATTGTAAAAAACATGTTAAAAGAGCATATTCAAATATTTTAGAGAAAACTGAAGTTAAAGCAATTGACCGATAATTTTGGATACTTCGCACGTTATCTTGCTTTTAAACTAGAAACATTTTATTAATTTTCAGATACTGGAAAAATGCTATTCAAAAGCAAAGAGTTATATTAATATTTAATATTTCAACGGTAACGCAATTACAGCAGCAACTTTTCTAACTATAATTATGAAATCTCAATGACTTCCTGGAATTTATATTTCTTGACAGAATTTGATAAATAATGGATTTATAGACCAGTAAGGAATATTAAAATAAAGGATGAGATTCGATTTCTAGGAAGACTGTAAATCAAATTACCACAGTACCATAGATTAAATTTACGTCAGCTTACATGGGTAGATTGAAAGTTTCCGGAATGACAATGAAAACAAAATAAATCGGATTCAAGTTATATTTTATTTTTCAATATACTCTTCATTCGACCAAAATCTCTTCCCACCCAGAAATGTTTTGAGTTTCGGGATTAGGTGGAAGTCCGACGGAGCCAAATCAGGCGAATATGGCGGATGCGGAAGGACTTCAAACTTCAATTCTGTCAATGCTGAGCGATTGCACTTGAATGAGCGGGCGCATTATGGTGGTGAAAAAATACTTTTTTCTTGACCATTCCCGGGCATTTTGGCTGAATTGCTGCTTTCAGTTTGTCCAAAAGTATTGTGTCATATTGGCCAGTAACAGTTTTTCCATTTTCAAGATAATCAATCAGCAAAATTCCTTTTGCGTCCCAAAAAACCGATACCATCACCTTTCCAGCCGAGTGAATGGTCTTTGTCTTCTTCGGAACTGATTCACCGCGTTCTAACCATTGTTTTGATTACATTTTCGTTTCTGATATGTAGTGACGAATCCAGGTCTTATCCATGGTCACGAATCGTCTCTTAAAATCCGTTGGATTCCTCGTAAACACTTCCAAACAATCGGCTGAGGCACGAGCTCGAATGCGTTTTTGCTCTGAATTGAGCAAATGCGGCACCCATCTTGCAGAAAGCTTTTTTAAACCCAATTCATTATGTAAAATACTATCTACTCGTTCATAGGAGATGTCCACTGCTTCCTCAATCTCACGCACTTTTATTCAGCGATCTGCCAAAACCGTGTCATGGATTTTATCTACAATTTCTGGTGTGGTAGCCGTTTTCGGACGTCCTGAACGTGGTTCATCACTTGTACACGTGCGGCCACGCTTGAATTCCGAAACCCAAAAACTCACGGTGGAAAATGAAGGTGATGAATCCCCAAGAACGGTATCTTGCCTTGATTTGATTCCCGTTGCGGTTTTCCCTTCCAAATAGAAAAATTTGATGACCGCTCGAACTTCCATAATTGAAAACACAAGAAGGTAGTTGACTTCGATGCTTACCAAAACCAGACTATTTGACAGATCGATTTGACATTTGCAGTCAATTGATATGAAGGAGTTGCCAACACAACGACATAAAGTATTTGGAAAATAGCAACCCCCTAGGAGCAATTCCGGAAACTTGTCAATCTACCCTAGTAACTGATTTATTGCATTGTTACTGGAAAAAAAGTGTGTGTTTCTTTTTTGTTTCGTTAAAGAAATAAATTATTAACTTCACAAAATTAAAACAAAAATTAAAAATGTTTTTGTGCAACTTATGGAATATTATAACTATTTTGTCAATTATTTAATCAAAAGCAAGCTTTTTATATATTTTTAGTTACGCCTATCTATATAACAGCAATACAATATACATACCACTCGCTGCGTAACCTCTATCTTATCATCAAGAAATTTCTAACGCCTTACGGCGTCAAATAAGACCCAATTAATTATAGAAAAATCACCCCGGCAGTTCTCATCCTGCACCAACATCTACTACATCATAAATCTCATCATTATCTTGTCAAACGTAATTAATATCTGACCCGCTTTTCCGGGTATGAACGATACATTTTCCACGACTTTCCTACACCGTTTAATTAAACTTTTATAATAAATTGACCAGGTAGACGCCCCTGAGGTAGCCAATCCACCACCGCGCTACACCATCGATAAGGAAAGAGAAAAATCCAATTTTGAAGAATATTAGAAACGACGAAGTTATACCAGCAATACTAAAACGATATAAGAATCGAAATAAACGACAATTAATCTCTTCTTTACAAAAAAAGAACGGAGCAGCTAATTCCTGTTGTTAGATGTCGTTTGCGGACACCTTGTCATTTCTACAGCGCCATCTTTTGAATAAATAAGTAAACAAGTAAGGGACTGCTTTCATTTCCATTCACGAAAAAAAATGTTGTATATGAACTTTCTCAATCACCAGTATTACGAAAAGTAACTATAAATATACTTATTTAAAAGGGAAATAAAATATCCTTAACGACATTAAAGACTTGAAACAAGGCGAGTTAAGAAGAACAAAAAAAAAGTAGCATGGGAACCGAGTGAGTGAATCAGTGTTTAAATATGGAAAACATGGATTACCAGCATGAGAAAATAAACTGACGTATCACAACAGTGTCTCCAATTTCAAAAAAAAAATTAAAATGTAAAAAGTTATTAAAGAAAAAAACTTTGTGTCGATGTGCGTTCTATCTGAGCCAAATTTAATATTTATTTTTAAATGTAAATCTAGAAATAAATGGAGATTTTTAAGAGATTATTTTATCATACATATAAAATACTATAAATTGTATCTATATGCCAATTCAAGAGAAATAGTTTACAATCTTACTTAATCTAGTGGACGATTTTGTGAAAAAGAAAATTTAATAATAAAAAAATGTAGTATGTATTAAATAAAGAAAAAAATAGGTGTGTACTTCATTCTATTGGAGATATGTTCTTCAGAATACGTCAATATTTTATATACAAACATACATACGCTGTTTTATAATTTACTTTTATGTATATGTATTTTGTAAGGAAAGGTTAGATGTGATATGAAGATTGATAAAAGACATTCGGAAATAAATTATGAAAGAACCTATTTCAGATATATTTTGTCATCAAACAAAATCAATCTAATCTTTACTTTGAACTCCAACCAAAGCACTATTGATAACTGTAATAATAATAGTAAAAAGGGTTTAAGATAAACACGACTATTTCATCTATCTACTTCTGTTTTTTCATACTACTATTTTTACTATCTTATCTATTTTCTGTAGATAACAAGTGTAATGAATTACACACATACGCTAAGTTTTTTTTAACTATGAGTGTGATATACTAATATTATAATACTTGACGGAAATATTCAACCTATATGTAAGAGGTGTTTCAACAGAAGGTTTTTCTTCCAAAAAAATTAGAGAATTCCAAGTAACTATGCAACAAATTCAACTTTCCATTTGAGACATCTCACCACTATATATTTCACTTAAATGTGTAAGTAAACATCCTGATTCTAGTCTCTAGAATTCAGTCAAAATCCATCTTGATTGTAAATAAATAAAAGTAAAATAAACGATGAAAACTATGACATGTTAGGTACAAAGAATAAGAAGAAATAACTATTAATCTACGTTAGATACACTTCTGAAATCATCGAATTCAAAACTCAATCATACTGAGGTAGTTGTACAATCGAAATCACTTAAAAGTTCTCAACATTGGAAACTTTTAATTGATCTCGAGTACACTTAATTTCCATTTTCCTCTTTCATATGGAAAAAAAAATAAACAATGATCTTTAAGTTTCTTCTTAAAGAATAATCGTGACTTCCTCTCTTCCTGGTGAATGTTTCATGTTACTACTATGTCATACGATCTTTTTTTCTTTTTTCAAACTTTCATTTTCCGCATTTTGCGCAACTGCCAATGTCTCTTTCACCTATTAGGATTATTTTTTTCGTGTGTATATTGAATATATATATAAATATAGTACTAATAATGAATAATTTTTGACGGTAATGATTTGTGAAGCTCAAGTTATGTATTCTATATTTAAAAAAATAAAAAATCAATAAAAACTATATTTATATCTTCTGTCTTCTTTATTTGTTTTACGTTTGTTTTCTTTATCGAGATATCAAGGACGTAAAAGCAGTTAGAAGCCAGCAAAGGTAAGTGAGTATTGGAGTTACTTAATTTAAAAATGCCAACAAATAATTACGATAAAACAATAAAACAGTACAACGAAAATAGGAACCAATAAGAATGTTGAGGAAATTTATTTGTTACAATTACGCTTATAGTTCTCAAAATTAATTTTCATAAATAATTTTTCTAAACGTAGTTTTTGTTTTAAAAGTTATTCATCCATTACAAAAATTTATTCCAAATTTTGGGACGGTCTGTATAATAATTGCATCAAATTTGTAAAGCGTGATGATGTCATAAGCAGAATTGCTCACTAGCGCCAACGGGCAGTGGCGGAGGTTCGATACAACCCTCAGTATAACTGCGAGTCTTAACCAGATCTGTTGTGTATACATATACGCTGCCGTAAATACTATTTCGTAGTTCTACGTTTGTTTTAAAAATGTTGCATACGTCGCGAAAACAACCAATGTTGGACAAAGTTACAGAATTTATAGCAGAAATGCCTGACCTAAATTATGATGGCGTTAAAATTCAATATGTAGTTTGTAATATCCCTTTAATATGTTGGTCCAAAAGGGATTATCTACATCACGTAAATAGTAAACAGCATTCTTAAAAAAAATTGCACACGACGCTATGACAAATTTAAATTTAATTTATGTGTTACCTTTATTGCATGTAATCTACCGTTTAATTTACTAGACAAGGAAGCGTATGTCTTCTTTTGGAATAAATATTCGGACTGCAAATTACCAAGTGGGGCATCGTTACAAAGAATCTGCTCGTGAACATGTTGAAAAAAGAATTAAATCAGACTTGAAAGATAAAAAACTGTGGTTATGTGTGGACGAAACAGCAGATCGTAAGAAACATTCTGTGGTTAATATAATGGTACGTACAATGGAACCACATCAGTCGTCACTTTCAATTCTATTAGCTTCCAGACGAATACAATAATGTACTGCCGAAATAATTTCAAAGTTAGTGTTAAACACATTGGAAAAGTTTGAACTTTCAACAAACCAACTGTTGATGTTTATGAGTGATAGTGCCGCAAACATGCTTTCTGTAGGCCGGTCTCTTAAAAAACATTGTGCTAACTTGTTACATATTACATGTAAAATTCATGCTTTCAGTCATGTGGCAGATAGTATTAGAAAATGTTATCCTGAGGTAGACGCTTTGATAGCGTATACAAAAGCAGTGTTTGTCAAATCCCCAAAACGTATTCGCAAATTTCACAGACTGTGCCACCGTATACCTGAGCCACCAGAACCTATTCTTACACGTTGAGGAACATGGTTACAGGCCGCGTTTTATTATCATAAATATTTTGAGAATATTAAGAACGTGGTTTTACAATTCGATCCAAAGGATGCTGCCGCTATCAAGGAAAGCCAGTCCAAATTTTGATTCAATTCAAAGTAGCTAAAAGTTAATAAACCATTTCTCAAAATACGCAAAAACATTTAATTTGAGAATTATGGAAGACATTTGCTTCTTTAAATTCAAGGTTGGTAAAATGTATTCCAAAGGTTGTCTCAGTTCCTATCTTGCAATACTTGACCGAAAGTTTGTGGGCGGAGGGGTGAAGGCGTTACCTTCGAAACTAGAAAGCCTCAGCACTCTTCGATAACGTCACGCTCGGTAGGCGATGTATCGCCATGCACGATATTAGCCTAAGCGATAAAGGAATCCTTTTTTTGCATTTCTTTCTTAAGTTTTGAAGGGCTACCGGTTTAAGGAGGATGCCAGTCGTCAACTGAGCCCTACTTTGCATCCCATTCGATTTTATTTTGTAAAAACGAAGATTCAAAACAAAAACCAAACACGTAACCGTGCACCGTTTTCGTGAAAGATGTATTTGTGGTTGATTTAATCGACTAATTATTATTTGTAATTAACTATCATATTGCCAACTATAAAACTTCTACCGTTCAAGAAGCCAATAACCTTACAAATAATAGCAAACAAGCAACACCCTTATAAATTACCAAATTATGTTTCCATCACCAATAACAACAAACACGAAAAGAGAACTATATGACTGTATATACAGGAGGCAACAGTTCTAATTAGGTGGACCATAAATCTTACCCAGGGAGAAATCTGAAGCCGCGCTATAGGTGGAACCGATTCTACCCTTTTACTCCACGAAAAAGCGCCCTCTACCGCACGTTTGCAACCACCAGTATGCAGTAGGGACAAAGGCATTTGTATATTTGTTGCTGTTCGCGAGTAGCGAATTTAATTAAAACGTTACCTACAGGTACCAACATTTAGGGTGCTAAATTCCTTCCATTTCGTAATTAATGACCATGACAGTTGATGGCTGGTAGATATAAAATCTGCTAGCAACGTTTCAAGCGGTGAGAGGTGCTAATTTGGAAGCTGAATCAAAGCATAAGGTTTACAAATTGGTGCAATTAACTGACGATTTGAATATTAAGATTCGGCGTACATACAATGAATATAATCACAGCAGCAACTTCCAGTGTGCTGCGTCGAATTGTGGTCATTTCGAACATTATCTGTAAGGGAATGAATTATTAATGCATTTAATGTTTATTTAACTTCTTGTAGGAAATTTTTTTTTGTTTATTATTGATACGACCATTATGATCATTTTTTATTAAATATTTCTCTTCGTACTTAAAAAGTAACTCCTTTCTTACGGCATCCATCAAGTTCCAACCATTACTGAATTTAAACAAATCTTTTATGAGATAAATTTGTACTCTACAAAAAGAAATCTCTGCATGTTTTAGAAAGTATCCCTTTGGCATATGCATTTGCACTCAAAAATAATCAAGAACAGCATTAATTTCTTCACAAATTTTCCAGCTTTAACATATTATATCGTATTTCCACTTTTATAATATCAAATTCACCAAATACTAAAGACAAAATCACGTTTCACTCTGTGATAATGTTAAGTTGCTGCGAGGACATGCCCAAGATTAGCCAAATTAGCATAATTGCCCGGGACTGTTTTACATGAACAGCAATTACTGGATAGCGAAGTGGTAACGACATACTAACAATGGTATCGACTTGCTGATACTGAGTATATTCAAGTTGTAGTGTAAAGCAAACGAGTCTGAACAGAGAAGAATGTGAAAAGTACGTATTCCATTATGCCTGTTCTTTTATTCAGAGCTATACAGGATGCATTTAGCTGACAAACTTTTAGGAAAAGTATAGTTTATTTCAAAAGTTAAATGGTCTTAATATTTTCATATATTTATATGTAAACAAAATTGTATAACTTTTTTGCTATCGATGGTTTTCGTAATTAGCTTAAAAACATGGCTGTACATTTTAGTAACCTACAAGGTAACACCATCAATCCGAAAATTGAGATTTTGATGAAACTGTAGAGGCTGACAGAGTACCTTGATATGAAAACAACACAATTGTTATTAGCGGCTGAACTGCCCGTTTTTGGGGGGCAGCTCCTTCCAAGAATGTGCATGACTTCCAAATTTTTGTAAATATCTCGAAAACTATAACAACTATAATTTTTGTTAACATAACTTGAAGGATATTACATCGTTTCGAGAATGATGCAGGTTATTTCCAGAAAAAAATATGTAATGGAAGTACCCTCCGATTTTGTTACAGTTTCCTTTTTTATTATTTATGAAACATAAATACGCTCCATTACTTACCAATAAATAATATCAATTCGCGTAATCAAAATATGACTAAGAACAAAAAGTTTCGACATGTAATAGTGGCAACGTATATGTTCTTTAATATTTCGGATAAAGAATTCTTTTCTGAATTTAATGAACTATAACAAGTTAAATTTTTAAAATAAGTTTCAAGTGCGCCGTGGATAACAATATTTTATTGAAAAGAATATTTTATAGAAATAAGAGAACGTACTAAAGAAATAGAAAACTTTATTACAAAAATTGCTCTCAAATTGTCCGCCGTCTTATTCAAGACATAGTTGACACCCCCTTTCCCTTTTTCCTCAATATGAATCACTCACACAGAATCGCCTTAGATCATAATTATTTTTATTATTATTAACTATAAATTTGTTATACAGCGCCGTTTTCTACGTAAAAGCGACTTTATTTTTTATAAATTAAAAAAATGAAATTACAATAAAAATGGGAGGTACGGACTACTCGGTCCCCCATTATATATTTTTTCCGAAAATAATTCATCTTTGAGACCATGTAACATACTTCAAATTATATTCAAAAAAATATATACAGGCTGTTTATTAAATATACGGCAAAAATTCAAGGGGTTATTCCATGAATTATTCTAAGAATATTTTGTCCTTTGATGATTTTTGAAAAACCCCTTTGTTTCGAAGATACAGGGCGAGAAAAATTTTCGACAAAACCAACATTTTATTACCAAAAATTACATTTAAAGTTTCTTAATCTACAAGAGCTGTTGAAAATGCCTACCTTCAGCTAGGATGCAAGAATCCAATCTTCTCTTCCTTGACCGCCGAACTCTTTTAAAAACACCAGGGTCGTTTCTTATTGAGTTACATCCAGCAATTATCCGATTTCTTAAATCTTCCACATTTTCCACTGGAGTAGAATAAACTAATGACTTTAGGTGGTCCCATAAATCTCCGTATGTTGCTGTTAAAAACTCACGAGCAACCACACTAAAATGCGCTGCTGCACAATCGTGCATAAACCACATTGCATTTCTTGTTGCCAATGGTACATTTTCCAGAAACAGAGGTAGCGTTTGTTCTAAAAAATTTACACCTCGCCGGTAAGTCTTCCTAGTAGAAATACTGGTCCAATTAGCCAGTCACCCACAATTCCTAATCAAACGTTCAACGAGAACTGATGTTGAAAACGATCTTCGAGTACCTCATGCAGATTTTCTTCAGCCCACACATGGTTATTGTGAAAATTCCTTATTGCATTTCTTGAAAAATTCGCTTCATTGGTAAAAAGAATGCAATCCGTGGAGGAAAATCAGCAGGAAGAAGTGCCTGAACGCGTTGTATGTGGTATGGGTACAACAAATACTCCCTAAGAATTTTCCAAACAGTCCCATTACTTACATTCAAAGTATTTGCAATTTTTCGAGTAGAAGCACCTGGATCTTCCTCTATCATTTCCAGCACATTCTCTTCTAATTCTACCGTTCTTACTGTCATTGACCTTCCTGGTCCTCCACTTCGTTTCAATGTGCCTGTTTCATGAAGGCGTTAATGAATACTTTGGAAGGTTTTTCTATCAGGAACATTACGGGCAGGAAATCATTCAATGTACAACCGCTTCTAATGAATTGCCATCAGCAAGTCCATAAATGAAATGCATGTCAGTCATCTCGGCGTTCGTATAGCGATTCATAATAGAGGACTTCACTAACAAAAGTTTAAGTATTAAAAGACACGTCAATCCGTCTCAACAAATTTGACACATACACATATATGATCAATCACGAAACGTATTCAATTGAAATCCACGTTTTAACTGATTTACTTTTCTATGTCTGCACTTGCCTATTGTTAGTGGGTAAAACAGCCGTTCTTTGTAATCGGAATGTTGTTAAAAGATAACAATGCGTTTTTACAATTTTTTTATATTCGGTAAGTCCAGTGTTGTACGCCATATTTTTATTTCGGCTACATTAATAATTTCAAAAATATCAAAATTGGTTTTGTCGAAAAATTTTCTCGCCCTGTATCTTCGAAAGAAAGGGGCTTTTCAAAAATCATAAAGGTACAAAATATTCTTAGAATAGTACATGGAATAACCCCTTGAATTTTTGCCGTATATTTAATAGAGACCCTGTATATTTGTTATTTTCAGTTTCCGAAATATTTACAAAAATTTTCATCGGATTACTGGTGTTTCCTTGTTAGTATATTTTACACAGGAATATAAAAACGAAACCCTCATTGTTGAATAAAATCACGGCCCTCTTCGAATATCAAACAACTCCGTCCTCTCTCAATCATTCAGCAAATTAACTTATCGACGGATAGGGAAAGTACCTAATGAGGAATTTAAATCAGGACGGTGTGCGGGGGCGTTAATGGCCCTATCAATCCGAATCAACCTCTTCCACCCCTCCCTCGCCCCCCGTTTCTACTAATTCGATAAAATAAGGGACGAATTCGCTTTGGGGTATACGTTAAAGCATCGGAAGATGTAAGAGGGAGAGGGTTTATAAAGTGAGCTAGATGAGAAATTGATGGTAATTTAAAGGAATGGGTGTGATAATTAATAAGAAGTTTGAATGTTTGAATTCGGATGAGATGCTCTAGGGTAATACCGGCACCTCCACCAAAAAAGCAAACGAAAATAAATTATATTTTTATTAACAGCCTTGTTATTAAACTACAATAATAAGCTTCCTATGCAATAGATTTGCTAGAATTATATCATAAATTATAACAAGTATAATTGTTTGCCGTTCTTTTAATTCAAAATTGTTATTAAATTTACAAGCTAAAAGCAAAATGATAATAGTAAGAGTAGAAAGAGTAGACAAAATACAGAAAGCAAATAAGGTCCACATTTGAAGAGAAAAGATGTTTTGTTCCACCAAAACAGCGCAGAATACAGGGTATAGAAGAGAAATTTCGTAACAAGGAAATCAAGTCGTTTTACCAAGAAGTAAAGCAAAGCAGAAAAGGATATAAAAAAAAAACACATATATGAAAATGAAAGAAGGATTATTGGCCAGCGAGAATACACAAATAATGGCGGAATGGAGGAGCTTCTTTGATGAACTTTTAAATGGAGCAGATGAATTGAAAACAACAGGCTAAGCAGAAGTCCAGTTAGCGTCTTTTCTAAAATTAAAAACAAAGCGCTTATTCTCGACAAGGCAAAGGCCAACAACTACATATACGTGCGAAACGTGGGTGCTCGACAAAATAGAGGAGGACTACTAGAAATGTAGGAGCGCAAAATTCTGAGGGGCATCTTGGGGAGGATACAGATCGAAGAGGGATGGAAACGAAGAACGAACCAGGAAGTGTATGCGCTGTATGGGGAGCCTAGAATTACAACGTTTGTCAAGGCGCAGAGTCTGAAATAGCTCGGACATACAGAGCGAATGCCAAGAGGAAGAATGAGTAAGATGGTTTTGCGTAGAAAACCCATCGGAAGAAGACGAAGGGGAAGACCGAAAGCAAGATGGATGGAAACGGCAGAAAACGATCTGAGGCAGGTGAATGTTGTGGACTGGAAAAGAGAAGCAATGGATAGAAGATAATGGACAAGTATTATAGAAAAATGTTGTATTAAAATCAATAAAAAAAGACAGCTTACCAGACACTTCAATGGTCGCCATGGCAAAAATTCACAAATTGGTGTTCGAATTGATAAACCATCCACCCTATTCACCAGATCTGATCCCCAGCGACATTTTCTATTTCCTTGACTCAAATTTGACAAAAAGAGTAGTTGTTTCTGTGTTAAGCTGGAAACTTTTCAGACTACATTCGTACCTACAGAGATACAAGGCCGATATATTGAAGAAACTTTGTTGTTACGAAAGCACTAAATTTTACGGTATTTTACTATTTCGTACCCGCAAAGCTACTCGGCGAAGAGATGATACATTTCCAGAACTATATTGCCGGCAAGTTGTGTGCACGCTATTGTAACAATAATCCCTATATTATTAACGACAACGCGGCGACGGCAAGCTTAAACATCGTCATCTCCTCCAGCAACCGCTTCATTTATAAATACAGTTTCACACGCGCGTAGTAGGTTACGTAGTCGCCGCGTATGGTCAAAGCGCGAAGCTTACCGTAAAGTTTTAAGCGAGTTAAACTGCACCCGATTTAGTTTAGTACAAAACGAAATTAATAAATCACGATGCGGAATGTACGTATTGTTATGTGAGCGAATGTGTGTATGTGAGAGAGAAAACGTACATTTGTATTGTTGTAGAGGGCTCTGATTCGGCTCTATTATTAAAAGGAAGAGGAACCCGGCCTTCGAAAGGGACTCGTTAGAATTACCCTGTTTATTTAATGAATAGTTTATGTTCGCGCTCGTATTTGTGAGTGAAAATAAAACGTAGTTAAAAGAGAATAAACTAAATATGCTACATGAGATGGAAATTGGCAGAAACGTATAACTATTCGATTACAATTTTGTTGCAATGGCATATCTGACACTTCATGCAGCCTTTTCTGACATTAATGTTAGTATTGTTGTATTTCTTGCGAGTTTTAATTCAATTTTCACCGTTTCTCTTGCCATACTTTTGTTGAATGTATCTTGAGGGTTTGATTATGCCTAGAGTGCGACAAGCGACAATGTGAAAATTACCGCCAGTTGAGCGAATTCGACAGAGATTGAATTGTTAGCTTGCGCTAAGGTAGTTTTTAGTTCAGGAAAATTGCAAATTACCTTAATCGGAATCAATCCACCATCATGCGCTGTTATCAGTAATGAACTAGGGAGAGCCAGGAAAGTCGCCGAAGAGGAACCGGGGATCAAAGAAGAGCTCTTGAGGTGTAGGACCGTCACCTTTGCTTAATGGCACTAAGAGACCGATTCTCCAGTACCAGGTCAATTGTGGATCTATAGTTAGGTGAAGAAGGTCGTCCTGTGACCCTTCGAACCGTTTATTGCCGAATCAGGGCTTTCGGTTTGCAATCCTATCGACCACATCTTATGTCACCACTTACGACTCAACACCGACAGCAACGTTTGGCGTAGTGTAGGCTCCAAATGCACTGGAACATGGTGTGGCATAGAGTGGTGTTCAGTGATAATTCTCGATTTTGTATAGAGATGCATGATGGCTACATGAGGGTCAAACGAAGATGTGAAGATATCGTACTGGGTGTTATAGCATATGGGAGCAGTTGGTGTTCAACCGAAGCACCATGAACGTCCAGCGTTACATTGATGAGATGGTGGAACCCCATATTCTTCCATATCTTCGGCAGTTCCAAGACTCACTTTTCCAGCAACCTGTCCCCAAGTAGCGAGAACTTCTTTAAACCGGATCGAAAGCCCATGTCAATATCTTGCCAAGGCCACCCAGATCTCTCGACCTGTCGCCAATTAAACACTTGCGGGACATTATGAAGAGAAAACTGAGGAACTTAACGAATCCCCAGGAAACACTATGGCACTCTCCTGCAAGAATGCAGGTTGCTTGGAACACCATACCCCAAGAGGACATCGACCACCTACTGGAATCAATGCTGCGATGAGTGAGGAAGTGTAAAGCCGATAGGGGGGCCTAACATATTACTAATAAAAATAAAATTAAATTGTGTTAATCCTTTGTTCTTTTTTTTAATTACAATCAATTATTACCTTCGAACAGTTTCACGTTTCTGCCAAGTTTGGTTAAAAAATTCGCACCCCTTCTTGGTGTTGCTAATATTCGCTTCGCTGTTTGTTGGTATACGTCTATACTAACCACATTGCTGGCGCGCCCCCCGATGTTTTCCTATCAAATCACCCTCGTATTAAATAAAATCTCTCACAGCTTTCATATAACTTTACAAGCAATTCACTAGCACCAATTTAAATTAAAGAAATTAACTCTCAATCTTCTTAAAAAAGCAAAAAACCATTCCATACCCCCCAATTATTTCTCTACGGTTTAGCGGTTAAGTGATAAAAAACTACGTTTCCGGCCAAGTGAAGAAAACAAACAGCCACCCTTTTACTACTCATCTGTTGAAAATTAAGATTTATCAGCGGATCCATCTAGGCTCGCCAAGGCTGGCATTCTCCCCACTAAACGAAACGATCCGTGGGATCATTTATTTTTTGCGCCACCACAGTTTTACTGCAAGTTCTCCTCTACACCCCTCTTTGTATATATATATATAGATAGTACTCTTTTCCCTCTCGCCCTTGTACAATCTGATTAAGCGACTGGCTTTTTCGCCGAAGGAAGAGGATGGGCCGCGCAATCTGAGCTGATTCGCAGGGGTAACCGCGCTATCTTGCGGAGTAGAAACAAACCGAGCGAATCGAAGTGCGTTATTTGTTTGTTTCTTTTCGCGTTTGTTTATCGCTCTATCTAGTTTGCTTTGTGTTTAATTATTCAGTGAAAAAGTCGTAGATGAAGCGGGATAGTGAAGCTGCTGAGTGGGAGAACGAGGGGTGTATGGGATCTTTTTCAAAATCGTTGTCTTTTTTTTAAGATTAATGAGGATAGATTGGCTTCGTTGGTTATTGGACAGGAATGATGAAAAGTGAAATGAAATTTCTATACTAACTTAATAGGAATTTGAATTATAATGACGATTCTGATACGACGTTATTCACGAAATCTGCCTCAGAAAAGAGCAATGTACACACAGAACCTGATTTCAATGGGAGAATATACAGGCTGGACCAGTGTCAATTAACTGTTAAAGGCCTCAAATTTCAACCGCATCAACAATTTGCTTTCATCAGGACCGTATAAAGAATTAAAAAACAATCCGTTACCCTCCATGATCAGAGAAACAGAAGAGATTCTGAAAAATTGCCCAAAACTTATTAACGCGAACCTAAAGTTACCAAAAATCCACAAACCGGGAAAATGTATGAGACCAATAATTTCAGATACAAACTTACCTACGTATAATTTGTCCAAATGGCTAGTAAACAAATACAAAAATTCACCCATCAAAGTAGATTGTAAAGCAAATAGTATTGAATTAGGTACCGATTTCAGAAACCATAGTGTTTGGTTGAGTTTTTAAAACTTAATGAAATTGCGGAATACAAAGGGCTAACTTTGCTTTGGACGAACCAAAATCGTTTTCAAATTGAGCGCAAGTATTATGAACAACTAGAGGGTACGGCGTCTCCTTTCATAGTCAATTTGTTCAAGAGTAAATTTGAAACGAGTTTGAAGAAGGACAACGTATATTTCCCTAGAATTTGGTTTAGGTATGTAGACGATATTTTCGCCGTCTTTGATACCAAGAAAAGTATTATTCTGGATTTCCTCACGACACTAAATTCAAAATTCGAAACTATTAAATTTAGTAGAAGAAGAAGTGAAAAATCAACTCCCCTTCCTGGAAATAGGTAAATATAAAAAGGAAACAAACACTAATAGATACATTATGACATTTATGACCGATTCAAACCACTGTGGACAACACAAAAATGACCGCGATTAGTTTCTTAATTAATAGATTGGTGAAGTTCCCTTTAAGTCAAAGTAGATACAATAAAGAGCTTCAATTTATAAAAAAATGCAGCTATTTACAACGGTTACCCTTCTATAAATGTCGATCGTATTCTTAAGAAAGTTTAACATAGCCATTATGTAATAAATTCCACAACCTTAAACCTGCGATAAGAAGTTTGTGAAACTTTCCTTCCACAGAATATCGAAAGGTATTAGTAAAGTTTTTAGGGGGTAAGACATGAACGTAGGTTTCAGTTCGCGAAATACACTTACAAACCTTCTTAGCAATCCAAAAAATAAACCGAACATGAAAGAAAGGTCGACAATTTATAAAATTTCATATAATGATTGTGATAAAGTCTATATTGGTCAAACGAAACGAGTGATAGACTTTAGATTCGATGAACACATCAGGTGCTTCAGATGCCGGAAGTATAAAATAATACATAAACGAAACCTGGAAAACCTGAAATTGATTAAGAACGTAACTTGGCCGCGGGAATCAGACGATTACGAAACTATTTACATTAAAAGGAACACAAATTTAATCAATAGAGAAAACGGACCATTCCATTACTCCTGTCTTTTCGATTTATTGCCGTAAGGCGGTCATTTGGCTTATGGTACGTGCTACAAGAACATGAAACCCTTTCGTTTATCTTTCGGTATATTCCCCTACATGTTTTTAGTTAGTAGAACATAACCGCTGCCTCACTCTATTTTTATTAAGGTAGGACAGCCATTTGTTTTGCGCTTCGTGATGACAAAACTCTTTCGTCTATTTCTCCTTATTTTCGCATGATTTATTCCTAAGTGGCAAAAGTAGATATCTGTATATATTTTTCTTGAGAGAAGGGATAGAACGGATTTGTTAGAATTAAAATATTTTCTCACATCATTCGGTCGCGCGGCGGACGATGAGAACCCACGAGTCCTCGAAATGGCTGCTCCGAGTTAATTAATAATTTGTGTGGTGCGGAGTGTGCTGAGGCTTATTATTGTTTGTCAATTGACCAAATTCGCTATAAGAACACCAGACATAATTCTGAATAAAATATAATTAATAAACCTATGTCTGGAAATAAGTTATTTTCGAGATATTAATTAGTGTTGGGCATAATCGATATATTTCAATAATCGAATGAATTGAAATAATCGAACGATTATTCTAATTCATCATTCGAAATTTACCAACGATTTCGATTATTTTCCACGATTATTTGACAGCATCCGAGTGACGAGTGAATTATTTCGAAACTCGAAACCTCGAAGTTTCGAATACAGATCTCGAATCGTAATCCGTTTGTGTGCTCCTGCGCAGTCGAAACGAATAATGAACGATTTCTGAACCATAATCGAATGATCGATTATTCGGGTATAATCGATATATCTCGATTATATCATTCATAATCGCCCAACACTAATATTAACAGAAACACCAATAGAAAATATCCAAATGTTAGGATACTGCTGAAGATGTAAGAAATATTGAAAAAGTTACAAAAAAAGAATACAATTAAGAGAAACTCTCGTGGTCACTAATTCCGTAATGGAAAATCCAAAATTGTCGTATTCATAGAATGTTAACCATTAACAAATTTCAGGCTTATAATCCGAGATTTAACCATAAACTTCAGTATGGTGGTGATGCTTGTCGTTTGGAATTTAGTTTAATAACTGGAGAAGCAATTTTTAGAAAATATTTTATTCACAGACGAAGCATGTTTTACCACAAATAAAGTGGTATCCACACAAAATTACAGGAATTGTGCTCAAGAAACCTCAAATTTACGAATTATAACCAACAGTCAAAAATTTTAAAAAGTAAATGTATGGTGCGGCATTTTGTATATGTGTACAACGCAGCTCTACGCAGACCCATGGTTTCGAAGTCCTTCGCCATCTTCCTTCACCTATTTCTGTCTATGGCAGACTCTTTCCAATTGATAATCCACACTCTTCTTAAGTCTTCTTTGCATGCATCCATCCTCTTTCCACGCGGTCGTTCTCTACTTCTTCTCCCTCCTTCGTGTCTCAACAAAACTATCTTGGCCCATTTCTCATCTGATATTCTCCTCACATGTCCCAACCACCGTAATCTTGCTTTGAGTATTTGGCTGATCTCAGCTTCTTCACAAAGTTCTCTGATTTCACCATTTGTTCTGGTGCGGCATGTTGTACAACTGAATAATTGCCTGTGCGAAGTAATGAAATGCGTAATGGATGCACTAAATCAGCAAGAACAGATACAATTGACCTGCTATGATTTAAATCAAGCTTTTGATTCTGTGGATCATGGTTTGCTGAGGAGCAAGTTATACGCGGCAGTATGCATAAGTTGCTTTCATCGTATTTAACGGATAGACAACAATATGTCGAAATGAATTCAAAGAGGTCAGGCATGAGGACTGTGGAGCGCGGTATTCCTCAGGGATTTGTGTCGGGGCCTCTTCTCTTTGTTATATACATTATGATCCATTTGAAAGCATTCCTGTAGAACCTATATTTTACACTAAAATGAAACAATTTTTTTTTAATACCTAGTGGGTCAAAAAGTCTACTCCCACGGAAAATATCAGAAGTTCATCTCAATTTTCAAGACACTGAAAAATTTTTCGATATCGAAAATAGCAAAATATTATCGGGGATTTATTTATTAAAAATCTGACTTCACCACTGAATTCAGAAGGTCCTAAAATGATATTAACCAAAATTTCATTGAAATATATTTATTAATAAAAAAGTTGCGACAGAATCATTTTCCGAGATGAACTGTGAAATTTTGTGTGGAAGTAGACTTTTTAATCCACAATGTATTTAAAAAAATTGGTTTCATTTTAATGTAAAATATAGATTTTACAGGAATGCTTCCATTTGAAATGGGTCACACTGTATATCAACGATC
Organism: Dynastes maya; assembly: GCA_029619315.2. Classification (NCBI taxonomy): domain Eukaryota; kingdom Metazoa; phylum Arthropoda; class Insecta; order Coleoptera; family Scarabaeidae; genus Dynastes; species Dynastes maya. The sequence goes on along the minus strand of JAROYE020000004.1, from coordinate 56,974,217 downwards.
TGATTGAAATTCTTTCAATTTCAAAGTAAGAATCATGTTAAATCATATTTTTAAGTAACATTTTCAGTAGAAAAATTAATGATGATACTTTAATAAGAGTTGATTTCACGTTTTTACACCTTTATAACACCCTGAACGTTTTTTCGCAAGTTTACCGCTAAATTCAACGGCTGCAAATAAGCAAAAGAATTGACCAAGAACGTTTTTCTTTCAAAAAATAAAAAATAAACAAATTTACAAGAGAAGGGTAACCCATCTGCAGACGCATTGTACATTTGCTCGTAACGCTTGTGTAGTAGGAAATTATTTTCTTCCTATTATTAAACCTACTTTATACATTCCACCAATCCTTTGCCAGTACAAATTATCCAATTAATTTTGATCTCTGACGTCAAAAGCAAAAATCTCTCGAAACGAAACATTCCTTCCACTTCCCCGAATTACTATTTATATTTTACTTAAAGCTGCTTCTCGGAACGTTCGGCATCCTCAGATTTTAAATTCATTTAAATTATATCCGCGCTACTTAAAGGACCGAGCTGAAAGAAATTTCATCATTTCGAAAGGAGGAAGTATTTCGTAGAAGATCCGAGGAAACGGGCAACAGAAGTGAAAAGACCGCATCAAAGAGGTTTTTAATTTCGATTTAATTTAATTTGGCAAAGGTTTCTTTCATCTCCCGTGATCTTGCGTGCTTACATCTTAAACGCGACGATAGCCCGCTGATTCATTATGTGGTGCGCTCGCCGGCGTTCTAGAGGGCAGGAAAGAAAGGAAAATTTGTCCCTTCCGAAGGTTTGTTAATGAAAACTCAAATTTATCATTCTCTTTGACGAACATAGTCGACATAAATGTAGAAAAATAAAAGGTGGTAAATGATGTAGAATGGAAGAATACGATATGTATTTTCAATACCAAGAAAAGTTTTATTTTAAAAGCTAGCTTGGTGTAATTTCATAAATGTCATTGAAGTAGATTATATTGAAATATAAATTAGTTTACATACGAGGTAGGTAGTATAAATTCTCGGCCTGACAGGCTTATACATGTTCAAACTCCATTGTTGCGCATGTGCGAGGCCTACAATATATATATTACGGTTCGAAGAGTAGTAGTTTTTAGTAGCCAGCCAGGCAACGTGACTAATGCATGAACATGTATCAGGTAACGAAAATTGAGCACCGCGCCACAATATTCTAGGATTGTAAGGATATTCTACTCATTGACTTTAGAGCGGAATACAACTATCAACAGCACATATTACGCTACTTTGTTGCGTAAATTGAGGGACAATATTCGCGCAAAAAACGTCGAAGAAAATTGAGGAAAGGTGTTCGACTATTGCACGACAATGCACCCGTCCATACTCCACCGTATAGCTCGGGCATGGCCCCAAGTGATTATTATTTATTTTCTCATTTAAAGAAAGACCTTAGGGGACGTCGTTTTAAGTACAATAATGATTTGCAAGCAGCTATAGTACAACATTTTGAGGGAAAAACTTTAGATTATTTTTACAAAGGTATAGAGTTATTAATTGATCGTTGTAATAAATGTATTGAAGATCGGGGAAATATCAGGCCGAGAATTTATGGCGCCTACCTCATACTTAATGTTGGTTGGTTTTGATTTGGATTGTTAAGGAAATGAGGTTAAGAAATTGTTTGCAGAGTTTGAGATTCTATCATTAGTTTTGCCTTCTCCTTTTTAATCACAAGTTTACAACGATCGTTTCTCACTGCTTAATTTTCAGAGCTTCAGGTTTTCTACTAGGCGTCTGCTAATTAGAATGCATTCTTTCTCAGAGAAAATCATTTTCTTGTAACTTTTCACACTTCATATACTGACATCATCTGATAAAGAGGAACATTTGATGGAGGATAGTCTATGTAGGAGGTGATCTGTAAACCAATGAAAAACATAAACTGACATGTGAGGTGCAGCTCCACGTCAGATTCTCGCCACAATGCATGTCCACACGAAATGTGTTGTACCTACGCAAAGGTAATTTTACAGAAGGCTAATGTGAACTCACAAACAACTTCCAAATTATTCATTGTAATCATACTAATTTACAATTAACTTAGGATGTTACGTTGATCTTCACTTAAGTATATATTAACATTGATTTTCCTTCCTTTCTTTGCAGTGCGCATACCCCATCTAACGCATATCGTATCACCTTCGGTTGACTTTCCTAGTTGTAATAAGCAGATTTCCAGGCAGTTCTGGTGCACTACTGCAATGTACACTGAAGTATCACTCCACAAGATCAGAATTAAAGATGAGCTACCCATAATTACTTCTGGAAGCATCGCGTCTATGAAATTATAAATAATCAAGAATAATCCCAAGAGATCGTAAGAATCTGAATTTAAATCAACAAATAAAATTTATTTGGACGCTTCAATTGCACGTCCAACATGCTCAAATTGTCATCATCATCATCAGGGCTTGCGATCCTTAGCACTCTGGCTAACGCTCGCGCGCTTAAAATCTGATTATTGGGGTGGATTTGTCCCCTCGTTTATTTTTAATTTTAAAGGTTTTTGCGGATCCTGTCTGCTTCTGTAATTTCCTTCCATTGCTTTCGGTCATTGCACATTGTCTTCCAGTCTCCCTTTCCCATTATTTTTAAATACTCTTCCACGTCATCGCTCCATCTCTTTCTTGGTCTTCCTCTTTCTCTTGGCCATCGTGTTATTCTTCGTATCATTTCTCTTGGTTTCGTCCTCATTATGTGACCTGCCCATTTTAATCTTTGTGTTTTTCTCCTCCCAGTTGTTCCTCTATCTCTGCGTATGTCTTCAATTTTTTTTCTCCATTTCGTGTCATGTTTGGTCCTAATATTATCTTCATTACTTTCCTTTCCATTATTTTTAGGTCTTCTTCTTTTTTGTCTATTACTATTTCCATTGCGTATGCAATGGTTGATCTTATTAATGTCTTACATATGTGTATCTTCGTTTTTTTTGCTTAGTACTTTGCTCTTCAACAATGCTCGATTTCTACCATACGCATGATTTCTTTTCATGATGCTTTCTCTCACTTGATCTTTATCAGTTTTTCCAATTAATGTCCCCACGCAACTGAAGGAAGCAACCGCTTCAAATTTGTGTCCCTGTGTTTCTAGCTAGGTTGGTATTATTGTGTTTTCCCTTCGAATGTTCATGTATTTTGTTTTGGATTCTTTGATTTCTAATCCAAAATGTTTTGCTTCTTTTCCAGTTGTTTCGTTGCTCTAAATAGATCTTTTCTCGTATTTGAAATAATGATTACGTCACTCCCTTATTCAAAGTGGGCGATAAAGGGTCTCCTTGTTTCACTCCTTTATTTATGAGCAGTTTTTCTGTTGCATGCTGTTGAAACCGTATTTTGACGTTCGTATCGCTTAATATCATTTGTTTAAATTATCAATTTTTTGGATACTTTTAACGTTCCTAATTCCTTTATTATTTGTTGTCTTTTAATTGTATCAAACGTACTCCTAAGTCGATAAATCTTATATGTAATTGCATATTGTGCTCCCATGTCTTTTGCATTATTAGATTCAAAGTATGTATTGCATTTATGATTGATCTTCCTGGTCTGAATCCATTTTGATAATCCCACAGGACAGTTTCCGCGTGTATTTTCAATCTGCTGTTAATTAGGTTAGCCAAAATTTTGTAAGTCGTGTTTAACAGAGTTATTGTTATGTAACTGCCGCAATTTTCTTTATTGCCCTTTTTATATGTGGGTGTAATTATGCAGGTATTCTAGTCCGCCGTCATCTTGTCACTTATCCATATGTGTGTTACCAACGTGTAGATGCTTAAATCAGTTGCTTTAAAAGGGAAAAAAACGGGTTTAGCTTGCCAACAACAAATTTCATGGTATTTACTTCTTCCTCGTAAAACTACTCAAAAAAAAATCGTAAACCAAAGCACTATGCGAGACTTTGCTAGCGATACCAACAAAACGAGAGGAGTCAGATAGATCATTTACGGTTGAATGTAAAGCAATTTACGGAAATTCAATTTCTTTTACACTTTAAACGCAGACGCAAAATGGGATTTACTATCGAAGGAACGGCGGGCGAATTCGATGGGAGGGGGGGTAATGGTGGTGGCGGTTTTTTTTTGTGTATAAGCTTCGCTGGTAGCTCTCGAATCGGGATTTTTTTCTCGATTAACCCCGGCTTGAATTTACATTATTTTGTATCTCTCTCTCACGCCCGTCTCTAGGTTGCTTTCCGTGGATAATAGGCGCGGGGTCGAATTAAAATAGATAGGGAATAAAAAATGCATAGAATTAATTGAAGTTTTTCGCTTAATTGATTTCGTTTTATTGGCGATCGTTGAGGGAAAGGGTCGGAACTCTGATGGCCGTCGGATGCGATTTTTAGCGTTTAGTTTTTAATGAAAAGCGGGCCCCTTTTTTCGAGAGCTCTTTAAAGTAATTGCGCTATAAATGAAAGATTAGTTTGCTCCGCGCTGGAACCGAGGGATGAGCGTTTTATTGAATGAAACAAAAAAACGGTAGACTGCAAACTCATGAATTTGTTGAATGGGGAAACCAAATATTTATTATTTCGATAAAATGAGGTACATATAAAAGTAAGATTTCATTAGAGGTCATGGATCCCAAAATTGTGGAAACTCCCAAAATTATTTTTACAGTATATGATACTGTTTTTTCTGAATTGTACTTGAGTCTAGACAGGCTACGAGAAGTAAGCAGATACTGTAATAGCTACTACTATTAAGGACTCCTAACATTTTAACTACTTGCGAATTCATCATTTAACTTGTTTTATTTTCAAAAATTAATAAATGCTAGAAAATCTATCTTGATAGTGTTGTTTTAAGGTGTGTGAGCTTGTTGCAAACAAATCAACATCATTACAATAAGTGTTAACATTTTCACATAATAAAAGTATAGGAGAACGGTAGTGGTGACAAGTATTAACAGTAGGAAGGTAAAAAGTTTGCTTTTTCCTAGCACCAGGCCTAGGCACAAGGAATGGGAGTTGGTTCAGTAAATTGGGAGCAGAAATTAGACCATGAATAACTTTATAAGTAAAGACAATCTGTGTAATTATTCTTCGGTCATGCAGCAATATGTAACCAAATTCCTTTAGCAGCTCATCGTAGGGGTAATCATGTCCTACGTAAACGCCATGTTTCCGCAAATATAAAGTTTTAAGGAATTTCTTTTGGACGTGTTCAACCATATTTATATATATGAGGTAGTCGAGTTTCCAGATGGCAGAGCAATATTCCAATTTAGTGCGGATAAATGCGTTATAAAAACTAATGAGTGCGGAGTTATTTAGAGAGGGTGTGTTTCTGGTAAGGAATCCCAAAATAGCTAGAGCCTGCTGGCAGATATTCGTGACGTGTAAGTTAAAAGTAAGCTTCGTGTCAAACCACACGCCAAGATCCTTAATTGATTCACAGCGACCCAAGATTTTGTTATTAATTCTGTACGCAAACTCCATAGTTGATTAAAGTCTGGTAAATGTCATAACCTTCCACTTTCCGATGTTTAAGAGGAGATGGTTGGACATGTTCCACTCCTGTAGTATTTGAAGATCAGCCTGCAGCGCCACGGAGCCTTCGTAGGTCTTTATTTTACGGTATAACTTCAGATCGTCGGCATACAGCAAGCAGTTTGAGGAAAGACACTCTGCAAGGTCATTTATGAATATTAGAAACAGAAGAGGCCCAAGCGTAGACCCCTGCGGTATTCCAAATGTAGAATTATACATAGGGGACCTAAAGCCCCGAATCTCTACGTAGTTGAGACGATTGGCAAGGTGTGACCTAAACATCGCTATAAGATTAGCCGATATCCCAAATTTGTTCATTTAATGCAAGATTAAATGATGCTGCACCTTATCGAACGCATTTGAAAAATCTGTATATATGGTGTCATTTTTAAAACGATTGTCCAAGGCTTCAGACACATACTGCCCAAAGGAGCACAAGTTCGTAGCAGTTGATCGTCCTTTAATAAATTCATTATGTACAAATATATCGTACTGTTTTAAACAAGTGCAATTAATAATGTAGTGTAATGTTCAATATTTACGACAATTAGAGCATCCGCTGTCAACCTCTGAACGAGTAGGTTGGCCAGGTTAACCACTCGTTGGTAATTAAATATCCCTCTTGCGGTAAGAAATATAAATTTCCTCGTTACCATTTCACCCCAGCCAAGTGGCCTTGCGGCGTTAATGTTAAATATTAAAGTTAAGTCCAGATAACGACGATCGTAGGGGAATGAAAATTATACTTTATCTTCTGGTCGATTTCCCCATTTGTAATTCGTCAAAATTAATGGAAAATTAATCTAAAACAACCAACAGCGTAAATTTAAAGGTATTTTAAATATTATTTCATCAATTAAATCTTTATATGAAAGGTTTAAGTAAATCGTTAGAGAAATTTCACGTTTAATACTTGTATTTTCTTTTACAAATAATTTCATTTCACCGAAATGCAGCGTAAAAATTTATATTTGGATTTCTTTTATCAAAATGTGCTGTGAAATAAAACAATCACCGGTCTTTCGCGATTTAAAATAAAAGAAAGGTGAGCGACGTTGAATTAAAGTGTATTTTAACACCGATCCCAATTTAAGTGTTCGATAGTGAAATCAAAGTATTTATTCGAAGAGAAAAAGGGTTAAATTCTAGAACAGGCAGTTTCCTGTAGAGGTTATTGTAAACAGAGAGTTTAACAAAGTATAACATTAGCATCGTTCGAATTTCAAGAATAGTTACATTTGTAATTTTAAAATTCGTTAATTTCGATTTATTAATTTTAAAATTCGTTAGAAAATTGCAAAAAGGGTATCCAAGGATACTCTCGAACTCACTAAGGATGGTAAAATTTAGTTTAAGTTAGAAAATTTAACATTTTAACCAAAAATCTCCTGAGAAAAATATCTCCGTAGATATAAATAACAAGCATTTCAAGAATTCTAAGTAAATAAATACTTTATTTTATGAAAATGAAACTATTGATTTATGAACAAAAACGCTAAACACTTTCTGGAATTAAGAAAACTATTAACTACGCAATATCACGCAACCAAGAGATGAAAGAAGAGAAAAATCAGGAGATGGCGGTGATATAAACGAAAGACCGCAAACGTAGCGAGATGAGGAAAAAATCTCGGCTTCTCCCGCCGTATATACGGCATGGTTTCATGATTAATGAACGCATCGTCGGACTAACGCAATATTTTCACAGATAAATGGGCGTAGCGCGTTGCCGGGGCTACCGCCGTAATTTATTAGGATCGCCGCGCGATTGATAAGTTGTTTATTTATTAATAATACAATTATCGGGATAGCGTTGATGTATGGACAGATTCATTGTAGCACCTGAGGTATAATAGGTTACACGCTCATCGTTCTCCCCCCTCGCGGAAGAATATGCGCCGGATTGTGTCATAAATTGTATTATTAATTGCGAAACGGAAGCTATTACCAAGCAAAAAAATCTGTTTTATTAGCAGATGGAGCTTGTTCTTTTTTCTTTTGGAATGCATACAACTTCAAAATGTTACTGTTTAATGCTAAGCATCTTTAACATCAACCTAACTAATTCATTGTATGTTATACAAACGTAACTGACCGTTAATCAAGCGCTCGAACTCTGTGGTAAAGAGGATGCCAGTCGTCAACTGAGCCCTTCTTCGTAACCCATTCGATTTTATTTTGGAAAAACACTTATAACTTTATAACTTTGGCAACAAAGAAGCAGACAGACTGACTAGGAGGGTATTAGCAATGAAAGTTGATTGCTTATAACCCTCCATTTGACCACCTGTGTCTGAGCATATGGACATTTCTTGAAAAGGTGATATTGATTGATTTATCCGAAGAAGTGGAAAGCATTAATATACCTGGCACTGCCAAGAAGAGGCCATCACGTGGTTGAAAGAATTCTGATTGAACATCGCTGATTAAACAAGCACTTTTTTAGAATAGAACTAAGACCTATGCCAAGGCAATGGGTGGCTTGACGGTCTAGAAAACTCTCCAATATAAACATTGAGCCTACGATGGTCTAAATGCTGTGAGATTTCTCACACTCTCGTTTGTCCATAACTATATATAATCTTAGTATCAAAATCTCCTTTCAGATCTTTACAATCTCATTAACAGTCGAATAAACTTAATCTTTAAAGTGAATTTAGACAAATTTGCGAGAGGTTCTTTTCAGTCTAATTAGTATTTCATATCCACAAATATATCGGAACGCATACATACATAGTAAAACACGAAAAGCCCCTACGCTGGATCTAAATTAAGCCACCGTAAAGCCTGGATTAATGAGGAGAAATCCCCGCATCGAACAATCTCACACGATATAATTAAAATAGCAACAACGAACATATTTGCGTATCCCCAATACGTACATGCGTTCACATCCTCTACACCATTATCTATGCCGATTTATCCTTTCCCATAACGGGACTTTGGTAGGATTTAACGTTTACCTGTGCCCGCTTTTCCTGCTCCTCCACCAAAACGCTCTCCACGCTTACCCGTTTTAACAATCGAACACGAACGAATTCGTCGCCAATTCGAGACCGGTCGCTCTACCGCCTACCTCTCCAATTTGTATAGGCGGACCCCCTTAATTGATTGTACAAGCTGGGGACGCTTCAATGGATATTTATCGGATTTTCTCCGTTTTGTTCCGGTTATACTCTTCAGTGATGCGCTATCTTCTGTCTGTTCTTTTTTTGTGCTCGAATTGATTGTCGCTACGCTAATTATTTATTAAAAACGATCCTATTTCGTATTGTGTTGTTATTTTTTTAATGAACCGAGGGCAAAGCGGCTGTGGTGCATTTATAATTCAGCGGTAACTGTGCGAAAACTTTTTTCTTAATTAGATTTATCGATTATACTGTTATTTTTATATTTGATTTGTACGCGTTTTCTGCTAATTTCAAACTAATTGGGAATGAAAATCATTTTATATTATTAAAGTCAAATTTACTTCATGTACAGCCTTGGCCAATAAAACGTAGCACCCGTAGATTTTCGCAAGTGTTCCTTTGAGAAACAAAAACAAAATCGTTAGAAACAACCCTAAAAATCAAAGCTGATTATGCTTTAATATTTAGCTGCGGAAATGGTGGAAATGATAGAAGAAAGTAGCATAGAAGAAGAAGAAAATCCTCCAACAACAGCAAATATAGAAGAAATAGTGAAAAAACTTAAAAATAATAAAAGCCCAGGTCAGGGTAGAATTACGACAGAGTTACTGAAGTATGGAGGGGGATGTTGAGGAAGCACATAACATAGTAGATTGGCGAGATATGAAGAAAAGAACACATGCCAGAAAGTTGGGGTGAGGCCAAAATAATATCCATTTACAAAAAAAGGGAGATATTATGGAATGTCACAGTTATAGAGAAATAGCATTACAACATGTTGTATACAAAACATTAGCTACAAGTACGAAGAATAAATTAATAGGAAAATTAAAAAATCAAATGGAAGATTATCAGAGTGGTTTTAGCAAATTTTGATGATTTCTATCCAAATATAATTTATCGAGGAATTTTGATAAATAAAGTTATTTTTAGATGTAGCATGAGAGAATGAATGGACTGACTCGTCTAGACGACTGAAATTGTCCTATTCAGTGATACAGAATAGGACCGACAACCAAACAATACTAAATTTCACCGACGTTTTACCTAATAACTTTATAATTAATTTAATTTACGAAATCATGCTCGAAATGCCTTTGAATTTACGCTGTTGTTTGTTGTAGGGACGTTTTCATTTATTCTCAAGATTTACGAAATGGTGAAATTGTACAAAAGAGGAGTTTTGTCCACATTACCCCACATTTGTCGTTGGCTAGACTTAAATAAATTATTTAGTAGCTCCACTCCGAAGATCGGAAGTTCGGGAAGAAAAGGAGGCTTCCGAAAAAGAGCTAATATCCGCCAGAGAGAATTTCATATCTATCGAGTGCTGAACCCACTATACGTGCTCGATTGACAGCTGCGTTTGACGATCTAAATATTTAACAGAACAATATATATATTTATTTCTTAAAACGCGGGAGCTTAAAGAATCCCCATATTGATTTAAAACCACCGGCGTTGTGTACACAATTTGTACACCCCGCGGCTTCTTGCGCTATAAATCACTTGAAATTAACGATTCGTTCCGATGGAAGGCCATAAATTGGAATCTACCCATGCGTCCGAATTCGGATTTGGCGACGACGACGCTAAGTATTTCCGCCGTACGAAGCGAACTTTGAGCTCTCTATACCATTCACAAAGGATGCTGACGTGGAGTTTGTCTCGTAAATAGTGGGAAAGGAAGGATCCGGTTGTCGAAGAGAAAGAATGGGACGTGGCTTTTATTTAGAAATTTATTTTAGAAAAGTATGTACGATGTAAGTACTTGTGTGGACGTAAATTTCAAAGACTATAAATTTGAAATCGTCCTAAATTTAATGCAAAATTTGTAAATACTTTTAATGTTTCTTTGGATACTGCTTCTGAATGCTAGAATTTTAATGTTATTAATGTTTTAAGGCTATTGTTGGTTATCACAAATCCCTCGCAGAATCTGTAATCCATTAGGCTTCTGGCAAATAATCCGAAATTGTTAAATGGCTAATATAATTCTTGGAACTTCCGTAAACACCTGCTTAAAAGTTATTTATGAATAGACTAGCGCATTGTCACCTAAACAGACCTCCTAAACATATTCATTATGGCACAATGTAACTAGACAACAAACATGCGATGCGTTGTGTATATACATCATCATCATCATCATCATGAACGCCTTTAAATCGCTTCGGATTATGGTTCACGCTTAAGCGTGTTGTATCCATTTTCTGCAGTGAATTAGTCTGCTTTTCCTTTTTTTCTATCCTTTGTTTTTACAATTTGTTGCGAGTCCTTGCTGACTTTATTACTTGTTTCCATGTCATCCTGTCTTTGCATTTCTCTTTCCATCGCTATATGTTCATTGCCTTCAGATCTTTTTCCATATTGTTCCACCATCGTGTTCTGGGTTTTCCTCTATTTCTTCGCTGGATTGGTTTATCATCTCAGTTTCTGGTCTTCTCATTAAATGTCCTGTCCACTCTAACCTCTGGGATTTAATAACTCTTACTATATTTTCGCCTTCTAGATCTCTTTCTATTTCCTCGTTTCTTTTCCGTCTTCTATCTCCATCTGGAATGATATCAGGGCCCTAGTATTGTTCGCATAATCTTCCATTCTAGTCTTCTCAAGCCTTCCTCTTATTTTTTGTTCATTACTGTTGTTTCCGCGGCATATGTAATTACCGGTCTTAATATTTTGTATATTTTTATTTTTGTTTTCTTACTTAGTTTTCTGCTTGTCAGCATTTTTCTGTTTCTGAACGACTGGTTACCTTGGTTATTCTTTCTTGACATCTCTACCTTTTCAAATTCAAGGTTACCAGTCTTTAGTATTCTGTAATTGTTTTCACGTTTTTTCCTTCTTTCCATATATTTTGTCTTTTTTTCGTTTATCTGTAATCCGTGCTTTTTCCCTTCTTTTTCTATTGTATCAATTGCTTTTATAATGCTGGTTTTTATTTTCCCTATAACTGCTATGTCATCTGCATAGGCTATTATTTGTATATTGTGCTGAAAATATATTTTTATATATAGTTTTAGTCTTCTTATTATTTTTTCAATTACTAAATTGAATAGTGTTGGGAAGATTGGGTCTCCCTGTTTGTCTCCTTTTTCAGTTTCAAATTCCTTTGTTGTCAGTCCTTGGACTTGTACTTCTGGTTTTGTTTTGTTTATGGTCATTTTTGCTAGCTCTCTCAGTTTCTTAGGTATCTTTTGATTGTGTCAAGTGCATCTTTGAAGTCAATGAACACAACGCGCACATCACAAAAAATGCCTGGACAACGATTTTTACCACCTCAAAAAGTTGTTGAAGCCTTTAAAGACCATCTTGTGAAGATACCACCTTCAGAGTGGATAAAATGTTTCGAAAATCGGTTGGAACTCATGTAAAAATGTATAAATGTTAGTGGTATATATTTTGAAAAGCACTAAAACGATTTGTACCAACCTTTTGTTGTTTTTCTAAAAACTTAAATGGTATCTCTCGTATGTTCGTAACAACGGTATTACAAAAAAATGTAAAAACCATGGAAATTGTAAATTAAACGTGTTTTGGACGGGCTATACAGAAATAAAATTACAAAATCAGATGGGTCCTATAAATACGCAAAATTTCTTTCAAACTGGCACCTCTTTATTACTAGTTTTGTTACTATTGTACTTCTATTACATATTATAACGACATTATACATTCATAAGAACTACAGGTTCTTCAAGCTCGTTCCAAACTGAAGATCCTCTATTTCCAATAGGTTCCTAAAGCTATTAAAAGTCATTGTGGTCATCCAATATGCTTGCAGCTTGTAATTGCAATTCCTTTTTTTTTGCTCTTAAATAAAAGATTTCTAATATAGAGTGACTCAACCCACACTACAACATTAAATCCAATTTCAATGCAAACAAGTAGGCACACCTAACGCTAACGAGATCATAACCGTCTTCACATCATCTATCTTTACATCTACGAACTAGTCGGCTATGGATTAATGCGGGGGCATTGCGCCACCATCGTCGGTACCATATGCAGCATTAAAACCAAACACGCTCTAATTGCTACACCTCCGCAACTGTCACTGCTAGCGTGTTATAAAATTGTTGCAGACTCGGCGGGAAAATGGCGCGACACTGACTGACGCCGACCTCGCTTTCAACGGACAGGAATGAACACCTGAGTTAGTGGATGGAGTTCTTCCGCTCCCGCGGGTGCTGTATACCGTCCCGTCAAACGTATGGGCTTCGCTGTGAGATTAGACATGTAGATGACTTTGTAGTAGTTCGGAGCATTATGTCAGTACGCTCGCTTGTAAAGCTTCGTACAAAGTCGTATGTATATGAGCTCCATTAATGCTTCGCTCTAATTTTCACTTGTTTTTACAAGAAATTATCGAGGAAGATATATTATTATGGCTTTTAAAATCTATTCTGGTTTACAAGTCAATGAACTTCTTTACACAGCATCTTATATATTAAGTATAGAAATTTAACCCCGTTTTTTATATTCACTCCCCATCTAAATCCTTTTTTACTGTCTCCCTTATACTGACGTCTTAAAGGTTATAAACGATCCCAATATTTGACAAAATTTGGCAAAAGCTTTTCTAAGTTTTTCTAAACGTCACCGCAATTCATTTTACAAAGTGTTTTCTAGTAACGACTAGAGTTTGTTAAAAAGGTGGTACCGGATGGTAGTAGCGTAGCGGTATCGGCGTGAGTAAAGGTAAGCGACAGTATGTTGTACGCGGAGATGGGACGCCCAAAGGGTGTACCGTTCCCTTCGAATGTGAATAAACATGTCAGGCATTTCCCTGGATTAGAATATAGAAGTCCGCATATTTATTGCACAATATGCAATAGCGGATTGCTAAGTCGCGATAGATTTGAATGTAGAAAACATTGTAAAAGTAAACGTCATGTATTGAATTTAAGAAACGTATTCCACACTGGAAATTTTTATTTTTATGTTAAGTGTGTGCAACATCCCACAACATCTAGTATCTAATGAACACGTTCGTCTTTTTTGGGCTAAGTGGAAGCTGCCAACATCTATGCAACTACGATACAATTTGCCACGTGTGCAAGGTACAGTAAAGGAATGTATAAAAGACGAGTTGAGAAATAAGAAAATCTGCCTATCTGTGGATGAAACAACTGATGCTCAGAAACACAGCGTCATTCATGTTGTAGCGCGTCCTTTAAAACGTGATGGTCCACCAGCTTCATTGTTGTTATCCAGTAAAAGGATTCAGAAAACTAATGCAGAAGCCGTTGTTACTGACGGAGCCACAACAATGCTGATAACTGGTAGGATTTTGAAAATATGCTTTCCGACTCTTCTTCACATAACATGCCTCATACACGCATGTCACCTCGTAGCAGAAACCATTCGAAAGAAGTATCCGATGGTGGATAAGTTAATAGCATCTACCAAAAGAGTGTTCATCAAATCTCCCAAACACATCCGTGTATTCAAACAAATGTGCCCGAAATTACCACCACCACCTCAGCCTGTAATAACGAGATGGGGAACATGGCTCCAGGCAGTATCTTACTATCAGAAATATTTTTCACAAATGAAAAATGTCATATTGGAACTTGATTCAAATGATTCTGCAGCAGTTCGAGATAGTCAGCAACTTTTTTCTAATTCGGACGTTCAACAACAAAGAGATGAAATTTCCATGAACTATTCTGAAGTTGCACAAGCTATTGAGCAATTAGAAAACAGTCACTTATTTGCACAAGACGCATTAAATTACATAAACAATTTACAAGCCGCTCTAGAAAACTTGACGAATACTATAGGAGTCCATGTTGCTCAAAAATTTGATGCAATTTTAACGAAAAATCCCGATTTACAAAAGGTTCGGTCTATAACCGTAATTCTTTTTTTATTTCTATATCAGTAAAATAAGTATTTCCAATCTTAGCTTTAGTTTAACAAATATACGGCTTGCATATCCTGCTAGCTAAAATACACGCTTTCTTTCGCTTTTTCCTAATACATAAATTATACATGATACTTAACTCTTCTTCACTTCGAAATTTTGGATTAATTGGAGTATAAGATCGTCAATGTGCATATGTTTTGTTTACTGTTGTAATGGTAACCAAAGTATACTAACACCAGAGACCACATAGAGGTAATTCCCAAATGCAAAATTCGCCTTTAACTGCAAGTAGCTACTTGGGCTCAAAATTATGAATCAATAATTTCAAAACGTCAAAATCAACATCTTTTCTTTACTGTTGTCACGGTAACCAAACAATACTAACTTCAGAAACCAGTTTAAGTTGAATCCAATATCCAAATGCACGACTCACGTTTAAGTGTAAACTGAAGGCGTTTTAATATCATGTCTAGATAGAACCAAACAAGTAATCTAATCTCGTAAAAATTTACGCTAAAATGTGTTTGCATTTCAAGTATTTTCAACGAAATGGATGTATCTACATTTAGACGATTGAAGGCACACCGAAATCTATTAGAAATAAACATATGAAATCGGTGTTCAGGTTATAATCTGAGCGATTCTACTTTTATATACTATCTTCGTCCTTTGGTCTTATTATGAAGCTTGCAGATATTATAAACTTTCTACTTGAATGTAACAGTGGTCATTGGTTGTAAGCTATTTTAACCGTGTTGCTTTGAACCTTTACATTCATAACTTTTAAATTTTTCTAACCATGACTGACATCCATTCCCTGTGAAAATTTAAAACCATTTACTAAAAAATTGCTTCAAATTTTTTAATACAAGGTGACCACAAGGAACATTTACATTTTTAAAAAATCAAAACACTATCAATTTAACAAAAAAAATTTATTCAATTTATCTAACATGTTTATTGGGATACGCCATTTACTTTATGTAGCGAAAATAAGGTCAGGAAAGTGACGTCCGGCTTCCCTGATGCAATTTTCAATTTTGTCCTTGAAATTCCTCCACACTCGTTCCAGTGTCTCCTCTGTGATCAATTCCACCTCTCTACGAATTGCCGCCTTCAAGTCAATCAAATTACGGGGTTTATGTTGATAAACTTTTTCCTTCAAATATCCTCACAAAAAAAATCACACATGTTAAGGTCAGGATATCGATCTCCAAACCTGGAAATCACGCGACCTGGAAACAAGTTCCGCAGCAGATTCATCGATATCCTTGATGTGTGGGCATTAGTCCCATCTTGCTGAAACCATATGCCTTCTTGCAAGTTTAACCTCTGCAGTTGTGGGAGGAAAAACGTATTGATCATATTCACATACCGATTTGAGGTGACTGTTACCACTACTTCACCCTCTTCAAAAAAGAAGGAGCCAATAACACGCTCTATCGAAATCGCACACCACACAGTTACACGAGGTGAATGAAGAGGTCTCTCATGCAGCTGTCTCGGATTTTCCCCTGCCCAGTGCCTGCAATTTTGCTGATTAACAGTCCCATTCCGGTAAAAATGGGCCTCGTCGCTCATAACAGTTAAAGCATCAGGTTCATCGTGAAGAAGAACATTTGCGCTGCGAAATCCTCCCGTTGGGCGTAATCGGTTACTTTCAACTCCTGCACACACACGATCTTGCACGGATGAAACTTGAGATCCGTTTTCAAAATGTTCCTTGCCGTCTCATGTCCCATACGTAACACAACTGCATGAACGTCGGGGACTGGTGGTGACTGCTATTCTCACTCTCTCAACGTTTTCTGCTGCCCTCACCGTTCGTGGAAGGCCTGGTGATTTATTATTATTTATGTTGCCTATCGCTCGCAATTTTTCAACCCACTTCATAATGGTTGGTCGGCTAGGGACTGCTCCATTGAGCCGCTATCACTGACTCACCGTTTCTTACGTACGTATCGTATGCAAACATGCGCTGTTCGACCGACCACTGTTCCATTGTGACTGAGATACCTAAATGGCCACCTCTCGGGAGTTCAATACTCTCTCCGCCACCGTGACATGGCAATCCAGGCTGGGTAACCGTCCCATCCAAAATGTAAATGGTCCTCGTGGTCATCCTGTACATATTTGGAAAAATCTCCCTCCAATATAAATTTCTTTTGTAAGTTTACCTTTTTTGTTCAATTGGAAATTGCACGGATCATACCAAAGGTTTTACTTGATTGTATTTTATAATTGTCTAGTACCATAAAATCTAAAGGTTTACATCTGCTGGAGGTGGCGCTGGCAACAATGTGAGAAGCTCTGCATAATTCTGATTTACATGTGTGTACCGTACTGAACATTTGCGGTCCGACTCCATTGGCACGGTGGCGGCATAAACTTCGCCGTCTTACCATGATTTACGGCGTGTAGTAATTAAAGTCGACACACAGTTACTGAATTAATTGTCTTCGTCGATTTGCATTTCCGCTTAATGTGCGAACTGTCTCGTAGAGGGCATCAGAATATTCTTGTGGTTTTCGCAAGGAAAAAAAGCTACAGAACGCATTATATAGACACATAAAGTGTTGCGTTTATGGGATTTTAGATTTCATGGGAATCTTGACAAAAATAAGATAAACAGTCCCTTTTACAAACCATATCCTTTCGTATTAGAACAGTATTCGATCAGAACCAATCGATTTCGGCCCATTAGCATACTCCCATCTCTCTCGCGCAGAATTCCGATTCCGAGCGCTCAGGAGGCTGCCGCGTCGATTTCTCGTCCATTAATCTAATCCGGTCGAAGTGCTAATTCCGGAGACAATAAAAACATTCAATTAGCGGCGGAACAAATCACGGACGCATAGTGGCGCCCTCCAGCTATCCGAAATGCGAACAGAAGAAGCGAGACGAAAGCTCAACGTATACGGATGCTTCCGTCTTTGTTCGATGAGCTAATGGATTTCCGACGCTGAAAAAAAATAAAATAAAATCTGAAAAATAGGCGCTGAAAAGTGTTTGGTTATTTTAATGGAAATAAATGTGGAGGTCTCTTGGATCGATTGCGATCGTGTTAGGGTTGGGACGTGAGTTTGAGTGAATTACGAGGGTGTTTCGAAGTTAATTTTATACCAATATAATAATAATATTTATATGTAAATAGGACATTAGTAAGCTTTGGAACGTTCCTAATTTACAACCAAGCCAAAGTGAATGCTATAAAGAAAATTTATTTCATTAAAGAAACTTTACGTGTTAAATACCATCACCAACAGCAAACAGACAAATGGATGCAGTATATACTGATACATCCAACGCATTTGACGACCGTAGACCATGTTTTCCTACTACAAAACCTAAAAAATGTTAGCCTTAGTGACGTCTTGATATAACTATTCCTCCCTTAGGGGTACCGCAGGTTGCAACTTAGGTCCTCTAATCTTCTTACTGTTCATTAACGACTCGCTCGACGACTACCTTTAAAAGGATTTGCTGATGATTTAAAACTTTTCACTTCAATAACATTTTACACAAGGGTTTCGCTAAGTGTGCGCCGCAGCGCCTCGTGCCACCCTAATGAATAAACGCACTCCTGCGAACGCGAGTAAAGAGCGGTCTGGAACATTCTAGAATGAACATTTCGAAACGGCTTCGAAACTAATGGAACTTTCTAGAACATCTAGACTAGATCGTTCCCGCAGCTTGTAGAACTTTCCAGACAGATATGGGACATTCTCGAAGCACATAGAACATTCCAGAAAAGTATGGAACTTTCGTGAAGTTTATAGAACTTTCTAGTAGACTTATATAGTATGCTATCGGACATTGTCGAAGTTTCGCGAAAGTTTTAAGTAGGTGGGGCGGCTAGTATAAATACGGCATCACTTCGACGAACCAGTTCAGTTTCTAAATAACAATTTAAAAGTAAACATCTGAGAAGAAAAGTAAACGATTTTAAGACGCCCGCTACCAGAGGAGCGCCTGCTTTGTTTCAGTGTGTCGCTTTGTGTTTTCGTAAAGTCGTAGGAAAATGGAAAGACTTTTATGAAATAAGCAAGTCGACAGTTTAAATGAGAGTGATCAAACATCGAGAAGTGGTGGGGTAGCAAAGAAACGGAAATATCGTAAATACGATGATAACTCTCTGAATTCTGACAATTCAGTAGAAGGAAACAATGAAGAGAGATCGCAGTGTGTGCTCTGTTTAAAAGTTCTAGCGACCGAGTGTATGCTCCCAAGTAAGCTAAAGCGACATCTCGAGACCAATAACTCTAACATGATTGAAAATTCTCGCGAATTCTTGAATAGCAAGTTGCAAGATTTACAGAAGCAAAAAAGTGTGTTTACTAAACAAGCCACAGTACCGAGCAACGCACTGCTCGAATCTTTTGAGGACGCATACAGAGTGGCGAATTGCAAAAAACCTCACACCATCGCAGAAGAGCTTATTCTACCAACTGCTTTTTTTCATATATTCCGGTGAATTAGAATATGTAGGATGCCTTGAGGACTACAACACTACAAGACGTCGAGATGATTGGATTCAATGCGTCAGATGCAAACGATGGATGCATGAAAATTGCACAAAATATGAAAATATGTGTTACTTGTGCGGAAAATTTAGTTAAAAGACAGTTTTTAATATATTTTTGTGTCCTTAGATTATATTTTTATTTGTCCCATATCTCCCTGACAGATTGGGATAGATGGCAATGTGTATTTTTTTTAAAGTTCATTTTTTTATCTAAAAACTGTACTATAATTTTTTGTCATACTGTTCACCAAAATAAAACTTTGTTTTACTGATTGACGTAGTACCCCTCAATTTAAAAACTATAATGGTGGAAAACAATCCATTTTCTCAATGGTGAAGCATTTCCCCCGGACTTACCCTATATGAGCAATTAGGAGATTTTGAACATATCATCATTATACCCTATACAACTTTTCCCTTCCCTAAATACATTTGGAGGTCGTACATCTCAAATTTAATCGCACCACCCACACCCGTCCTTACGTTATAATCCCCATAATTCCCTAAACGAAAAACATCGGCGTCGCGTCGTAACGACCCGCAGGTCATCTAGCGTCGGATTCGTAAGTGAAAAGTTTTGACGTTTCCACGCCGCGTTGACTGCCAGGTTGCGGTAAATGGTGATTAAATTCGTTTTCAGACTTCGAGCTCTATGACGCGAAACACACTGCAACGGTAGCAGCAATCGAGGGTCGAAGGACTCTCGCGGTGAGGGAAAATAGTTAATTAAAGCTGGAATAGACGTTGCAGACGGCGAAATGACTTCGCGCGCGAAAGATAGAGATGGAATCTTGGAGGTCGAATATCTCGTAACAACGTGACACGTAAAAGTTACCTTAGTAAAAGTAGAAATGCTTGTTGAGGGCACTAAAAGGTATGGATAAACTGTTACTTTACTACTGAATTCAAGTAAATTAATAATAAAATGGCAGAATTGTATCTACTCATTGTTGAGAGCAGAAATTAATGCACTTACGTCATTAAAACTACAAATATAAATTACAAAATACAAATACGAAGGGCATTTTTTAAATAAGGTCCGTCTTTTAATAAGAAGAAAAGTACTGTAAATATCACTAAAATATATTTTTTTCCATATTCTACATACTTTTATTTACTTTTCTACATAATTTCCATTTTTGTTAAAAAATTTGTCATATCGCACAACAATTTTTTTAATTCCGACGTCAAGGAAATCTGCCGCCTGTGAAGAAGCCCAATCCATGACTGCAGTTTTCACATCTTCGTTGTCGTTGCACCGTTGACCACCAAGGAACTCCTTTAAGTACCGAAACAAGTGAAAATCAATGGATGCAAGTTCTGGACCATAAGGTGGATGATCCAGTTGTTCCCATCCAAAAGAACTGATTAGACCTTATATTTGCGCAGTAACATGTAGCCTTGCATTGTCATGGAGCAACATCACATCAGAAGACAGTAGGCAAAGTAGGAAAAGTGATACAATGTAGCTGTCGTTCTGGATACAATTGTTAATATCTTATACTCGCTGTTATTGTCTTTCGGATTGATGAATGAGAAATACTCAACATATCTTGTTTCTTTTCATTAGAGTACAATATTTTTCTATTACTAATGAACGATAATTGAAACTTTGACAGTTTGAAATATCATGGCTACCTTATTTAAGCTTAACATGCCTTCTTCGGCAATTAAGGCATAATATCAAAAACTTTTGTCAACATGTTATACATAGTTGAAATCAGTAAAAAAAAACTCTTTCTGTGTGAAAATCCAATATGACCCCAATAAGAAATAAGAAAATTGATAATGGCCAGAAAGAACCGAAACGTCATATAAAAATTTCGAGTACACCATTGGATAGAAGATCGAAAGTCGCCTTGAAAATGTGTTTTTAATTTTTCTGGCAAAGCCAAATAAAGGTGCTAATAGTAAAGGTGGAGTCAAAATCTAGATATTCATCCACTTCGATAAAACAAATTATCATCACCATATTTCCACGTAAATGTGAACCAGAAGGAAATGTGCATGTATCGCCCCTTATTCAACTTAATTAAACCAAATTTTACAAAAAAAGTACTTGTCTTTGCGTTAGGCTGAAAATCTTTCAGACTACCCATGTAGTACTTTCGACAACTATCTTACATGCGCACAATATCGACATGCCAACTTACTATTCAAACTCCATGCAAATGATCAATATTCTCCTAAAATACAGTGGCTTTGCTCTTAAAAATGTCAACAACAGGTAAAAAAATAACCAAGAATATCCTTAGTTAACAGTATAAAGAATAATGGTCCTAAAATTGAACCCTGCGGAACCCCGTTTTTTAAATTTTTTAAATTTGACGTAGAAATAATCTGCAAAAATGCTTCACACTCTTACCGTGTTATCTATTTCTTTGCAGTATTGAAAGCAATTTACCTAAGTATTGTGGAATGTATTGAAAACAAAAGTGCTAGTCTATTAATCAGGCAAAATTTCTGCAAACAATCTTCATCAAAGTTAAGTTTAATTTGTAAACTTATCCCTACCTTTTTAGTTTGTCGTTGTTCTCGCTGCTAAAAGTTAAAACATAGAAAACGTTCGAAATCGTTCACAAACTACGTAGGCGTTAGACTTGGTAATTTAATAACGTTAGAAGATAACGTAATTTTGGGTTCGTCGTTTTCAATTCGGAATTCAACCAGTGAAGGGCGAAACTTTGCTTAGTTCCTGACAAAGTTTAGTTGGAATTTGCATAAATTTAGTTTATACTATTTGTGATAGTGGTTCACGAAATAGCTGAAGCGTACTTTTATGATGAATTATTAACAATTAAGAATGTTTGTTGTATTTTCGTTGCTATTACGCATGTGTAAACATACGATTTTATAGTTTTAGTATCCGGACGATGCCTTTCCATTCTTAAATCCCGAAAATTTTCATTAAATATCAAAAAAAAAAACTACCAGCGACAAAAACAGCCTTAGTAATCTATATACACGTATCACAAACCCTAACGATCATTAATAATATTACGGCGTATAATAATGTCGTCCACACAATGAAGCTGCAGAGGGAGCCACTAGGGACTAGCTCGCACGTGTAGCGTATACGCCTGTGTGTATGTGTGTGTTTGCATGGGTCGCTGTTAGGTGTCGCTGCTCTTCCACTCACATGCAGTTCCATAATTTAGGTATTATATAATTGGATTTTGCGGCTTGGCGAAATAGAATCATTTCCACAATATGTGACCGGACTGTGGCCCCCCTTTCACCGCTCACAATTACAATATTATTGTTGGAATTCTCGCCATAATAGTAACAAGTGAGTGTATAAAAAGAACTCCACAAGCGAAAATGAACTTAGGACCGTGGAGAATTGGAAATAATTTTCCAAGGTTCCTTTTCAATATTGTCCTGACATCTTTAGAAAAAATAAACAATAATGAACATGTCATAACGACAATGATAGTACAGTATTTTTTGAAGATGCTTTTGTATTAAAATCAGTATTGGTGGAATCATTTCCGGCAAAAAACAAAGCGAGGGAAAAGGTGCGTTAAGCAGCCCAGGAGCTGCTCGATAGGTGGTAGGAGTCTGCATCCCGAATTGTTGTCTCTATTCTCTAGACGGAATATCTATGTTTCTCGACGCTAGGTGGCATGGGGAGATATATCGTGATTCTGTTCGTGGAGAATAGCAACATATACTCGAGAGCTGAAAAACAATAGCGAGGGAGAAGGACAGATACGAAACCGCGCTGATGACGCCGGGTAGGCAGAAACATGTTCGCGGGTTTACGCTGTCCCTTTTCCCTCGCTTTGTTTTTTGCGGGAAATGATTTCACCAATACCATGAGCTATATTAGGATTAATTTTTTGGTTATTGTTACTAGGGAATCTTTTCTTGTGTATTGAATCTTGATTTTAGCGGTTTTGTTGATATACATTTTTTCAAAGGCGCATAAAAATAAACATTTTTAATTTTTCAAAAATTTTTTGTCTTCTTCAGAAGTGTAAAACAACAATATTTTAAACGTCTGTACATTTGGTTTCGATATAATTGTAATTACGGAGACATGGCTGGATGATTCTTTTGGTAGCAACGAGTTCTTTCCTTCAAACTACAACGTTTTTAGATCCGATAGGCGGTTTGGCTTAGTGAATCGGTGCACTGGTGTTGGTGTACTTGTGGTTGTAGCTGATAGGATCTCATATAAATCTCTAGATGTTTCTATACCTACCACAATCGCTCCCCTAATAGATATAATCCTATGTGACTGTCAATATACTGCCTTATCTTTCATATTAGTCGCTGTTTACATTCCTCCGGACGTTGCTGTGGACGTTTTCGAGGCATTTGTTAAAGCATTAAGTATTATTCTTCTGCACAGAGATGTCGTTACTGTTGAAGACTTTAATGTTACTCTTTTCTTCTCCCAACGGTCTGTTTCCTCCGTCGAAGTCATTGCACTTCAAGAACTTTGCGACGTGTTAAAGCTAAAACAACATAACACTATTCTAAATGCGGATCTTCGAGCACTAGACCTAGTTTTTTCAAATCTTAACAGCAATATGGTTGTTTCGCATGATGATCTTCCGTTGGTTATCGAGGACCACTCCGCCCTCTCCATTGAATTGAAATTTTGTCGTATGAACAAATCAACCATCCTATTCATGATGTTATGCGTTGCAATTTTCGCAAGACTTTGTGAAGCTATACAACGATCTGCTACATATTGATTAGGTTTTTCTAGATTGCATTTTTGATGCGAATGTAGCTGTAAACGAATTCTATGCCACACTTTGAAGTATTCGATATGTCAGTTCATAAATTACCTACAAAGCGGCGTTCCTCGTCATATCCTCCCTGGTTTAACACCGATATTAGAAATAAATTGAGACTGAAAGACTACTATCACAAAAAATGGAAATGCCCTGGAAACATTTTGTACTACAATGAATTTGCAAATTTACGAACACTGTAAGAATTTGATTGCTGCAGCCAACAGTATTTATGTCTCGAATGTTGAAACTTCCATTACAATAAATCCATCTTACGTCCGATCACGGCAGGGAGCATCCAGAATAGCTGGGGCGGTATGGCATGATGATCGTGAGCTAAATAGTCGCCAGGAGATTGTAAATGCTTTCGCTGATATGTTCTACAGTGCATACACTCCAGTTGGTCCTAACGTAGTTCTCCCAAGCGGTTTGCTAGATTCGCCCGCTTTCTAGTTTGACTTGACTTCCGAGGAGTCTTTGGTGCGAATTATGGCGAAATTCTGCAATAAGTTCATATCAGGCGATGATCAAATACCCAGTTTTTTCATCAAAGACACACGATTGCTGCTTGCTACTTTTCTCAAAAAAATCATGAATCTCTCCATAAAATCCTGTGTTTATCCTAATTTATGGAAGCGGGCTAAGATTGTTCCTGTCCACAAGAAAGGCAATAAGGATCACACAGTTAATTACTGGCGTATTTCTATACTTTGCAACTTCTCCAAGGTTTTTGAGCAACATCGTAAAATCGTTCCTGTTTACAGCAAAGCGTACAATAGATCTAAATCTGACCAGATACATGAATATGTACAGCATTTAAGGTAGTTGGGGCGTAAAAGCTAGACTATGATACGGTGGGTCCTAAACCACTAAGGGAAAAACCCGATAAGCTGGCAGAGGAAGCAGAGAGTGTGCTATTCATTGGTCCAAACCCTTATAATGCTGTACAGAAGAATCACCTAAAACAGAAAATTGGGAAATTGAAGGAAAATCGGAAGGCCTCGTAGTAGCAAAACCTACCAAGACAAAGTCAGGCGCAAGTATTCATATCAGACTCTCGTTGAAGATAGCATAGACAATGCTACTTTTCAGCAAAGAGAATCTCAGAACACTAACAAGTTTACTGACACAAACATCAACATTTCAGTAGACCATTCCTAGCACTTACGAAATCAAAGAGATTAGCATTAAGGTTCATTAAAAGTCTCCAACTAATCAATAATAATAATACAAACTTGGAGTGGAACGAATTTGATGAACTCAAAAAACGTTGCCTTCACCACAATCCCTTCCTAATCCCATCCACTCAAACCGCAGTGAACACCCTTACCCTACACGTTTCAATTTCGTCCCAAATCTAACCGAATTAACGAAAAATTAGATGCACCTAATCTTGCTTCCTCCCACAAAAAGCTCCACAATTCGAATTCGTACGTAAGGAAAATAGGTTAAACCCATAAAACTCGACGTGTTTATAGGACAACGGGCCCGAAAACCTTTTCTATTTTGACCGCGGTCTGTCTATCCGATCTCGTTTCGAACATACGTTGCAAATGTGCAAGGAAGGAGAAATTGAAAAGGCCTCGATCTCATTAATTTCAGAACGACCTGTCAGTTCGGATTTGAATCGGGAACGTCAGGCAAGGCGGAAGGGAAGGGTAAGAAGCGAGCGCGCCCTCTAGGGGACCATTTCTTCGTGAAACTACTAATGCGACCGCACCATCACCCAACCCTTGTACGCTTGTTTGTGTATATGGTGAATGTATCTATATATACAAAAGGAAAGTACAAACAAGATTTCTTTTCTGAAATTCGCAGAGAGATAACAATTTGTTCGTCCGGTTGAATGGAGTAACATCAAAGTGGCGTCGTCCATGCGTTCTTGCTGGTTGTTGTTGCTGCGTTGTATACGCTTATATACCAAACAAAAAGCTTAGCTAAATAAAAGGAAAGTAATAGATTGAAAATATTGGGAAAAGTACGGGGTGATACTAAAAAGCTCCTGAAATCTGCATTAAGCGCATAAACAGATGCAGTTATGATCAAACGCCACTACGTTCACCCTACGGGCACTGCGCCCGTAATTGCTTCGCCAGTACACTTTTTTAGTCTTTTGCTAGCTAATAAGATTGTAAATGTCGGTTTAACAGGATCTAGTACTCTAATATTCAAAATAGTTTTTTTTTAATCTGTCGTCTCATCAAGACATAGCCACAGCTATTTCTCTTTTAATTACCCTAAAACTGTAGAAACGGTTCTTTATCGAGTAAGAGAAGCGATAAACCACAAACAATAAACTACAAAAATAAATCCAACTTAGATTGAGTTTTTGTTCCAACACATTAAAGGTATTTTGGAAACTCTACACAATACTTTAGTTCCATGATAGCTCAAATCCGGAAATTCACTGAAAAATTTAGTGACTTTATTAGACAACGGTCGTTTATTTTCCTTGCGTACGTTAAACATGCATACGTACATATACAGGGTGGGACAGTCAAACTTTCTTTTTTCATATTGCTCGAAAAAAAGTTAAACAGAAAGAAAATTCAATTTATTGTAAGAAATCTTAAGCACATGAGTGGAAATTTATTTATAAGCAATGAAAAGTTCAATTTTTGAAAATCGTGCCTGGTAAATGACAACCGTTGTTTTCCAAGCATGTTCTAAGTCTTGTACAGAAATTTCTACAAAAACTTCTTCTTCAATCCGTACTTTTAACTGTTCTAGGGATGTTTTCCCCTAGGTGGGCTTTCCTTTTTTCCGTAAGCCTGCCTTAAGTATGTGTTAGATAAAATCGCTTCGGCGGGACCCGAAACTTGATGTTTCGTCTTTGTCAAATCCAAGGTTATAGGTAGCCTAATATTCTCGGTAACTAATGCACTCAGTCCTCAAATGCCGAAAAAAATACAAATGCTATTAATAACAGATAAACGAAGAGATGTTAAAACAATCAAGGATTGTAATACTTAAGCTTTAATATTTATTATATGTATTAGACTATAACATTACAATACTTATTAAAAGTAAAATAAAACATCAATAGTAATGTGGGGAATTTTTTTTTTTTTAGTGTGGCCCAACGGGGTGATTAATTAATTAATGGTAACTTTCTAAAGGTGACGTATTTATATTACTTAAACTAGGTATTAATTAGATGTACGAGGTTTTTTTTTATGTTATATTATATATGTGCATACATCTACTGATTTCCCTACTCCTCTTTTAATTAATTAAATACGTCTGATCTCGTCTTTTGTAGAACTTCTACCAGTTACCTTCAGTACTTGTACCTTTTTGTTTTTCTATTCACACATTCAACTAGAGAACGGGAGAAAGGATAAATGAGACAGAATGCTACTAGTTTCTGGAACATTAGACGACGTTACGTGCGCCCGTCAACTCAGCTCGACTCACCTCACGACAGCAACGACAATTTCCTACTCTCAATCCGGGCCCGTTATCCGCCGGAAGGATAAACTTTTACAATTTAAAAGATAAAGGTTCTCTTTTGTGCGTCCCACTCGTAGCGTAATTAAGAAAGAAGAGAACCGGCAAAGCTATGTAGCTTAGCTTAGTACTTCTCCGGCAATAATCATGAAATGAGAAGTGGAATTTTACGCTTTGTTTATGTGTTGAACGAAGAAAACTTCATCCAGTCCGTCTATAATTTCCTCGACAATGAAAATGGCTACAGTCCTTTTCGGTACGGTTCTCTACTGTTTTATTATTTGTCACATTGTAGTCGAAAGGATTGACGTAATAAACAAAAGTGTATCGTTCGCCTCTTTAAAGACTAAGACTCTAAAGTAAATACGGATTTTCCACGTGGCCGGATGTCCCTAAATTAAAATCTGCAATCTCTTGAAGAAGGAAGTGAATATCTTGCAGATTAGACGCCATTGTTTATCCGGTTATGATTGTACTAAATTGCATTAAGATAATTATATAGGTAAAAGCGCCGGCAAGCATCTGGAAAGAAATAAAAATTGTTATCACAGTAACATCAAAACTTTACTAAAAACACACTAGCTTCAAAAGCCTCCGACATTATACATGTCGTACACATCATAAAATTATGCCTTATATGGGACCAAATCTAAAAATATTGTATAAATGTAGCCAAATTCAACCTTCGATTCAAATTGCCCGCCATTTGTACCTAACTCCATTAAATGCTGTACAAGAGTAGCGTCTTAAGTTTTTACGAACGACCACCAGATGACGCAGAAATCGACCGAGTAGTTTGTTTACAGTGGGCGCTTTAAAAGAGCAATCTACGTGAAAATTTTCGTTGGATGATTTTTCACTTCAGTAAAGGACTAACTCAACAACAATGCCTCAAATCGCTATGTTCCACCAGCATTAAAGACTGTTTACAACTGGTTTGCAGAATGTCAGTGATGAATTTCGTGAAGGTTGACCAAAATCGGTTGTTGTTGCTTGTTTCTTTCGTTGTACTGAACATGCCACAAACATTGCTTTGGGGAATCGAAGAACAGTTAATGTTGAATGGTATACAACAATTTGTTTGCCAGAAGCCATCGATCAAATCAGGAAAACAATCGACAAGTCCAGCTCTTATACAGCAAGTCAAACAATTAATTATTTGAACGAGAAAACGATCGAATTAAAGCCTCATTGACTCTATTCGCCTGATTCATTGCCTAACGACTTCTTTTTGTAACCGAATGTCAAGCAAAATATGGATAGACAACGATTTTTATCACCTCAGCCTTCAAAAGCTATGTTTTGGAGAGAACCTTCAGCATGGAGAAAATGTTTCGAGAACTGGGTACGCATGCAAAAGTATATAAATCGGAATCGCGACTATTTTGAAAAGCAATAAACATCAGCAATAAAACGATTTGTACAAAAAAATGTCTTTGATTGTTTTCGTAGAAACTTGGAAGTAGTAAAAGAGTAACAGACGACAAGTAAAAACTGCAATTAGTTATGACTTGATTACCATAGGACGATTTTCTATAGAAGAACACGTATTTGTTGTAAAAACTTACCAAATTGGGCAATCTATTGCTGAAACTGTAAAGAAATGTCGTATGTATTTCGAAAGAAATGTTGCACCATCTGTTAAAGTTATTCATAATTTTGTAAAAGAACGTGAGCAGTCTGGGTCAGTAAAAGCTAACATACAGCATGTTTACAATCGTCGTGTCCCATCAGAAGAAAATATTGCTACAAAACTCGAAAATATAACTTCGTAAACATTCACAACAAGTGAATATTAAAAAATCGGGCCTACATAACATTTTATTGAAAGATCTCCATTTCAAACCCTATGAGATACAGTTGACTCTTGACTCTTGACTTGAAAATTAAAACCAAACGATCACTTATTACGCCGTATGTTTGTTAATTGGGCATTAGAGAAAAGGCAAAAGAATTGAGTTTTTCCAAAAAATAATCTTTAGCGACGGAGCGCATTTGGAAGCTGGAGGATATGGAAACAAGCAGAATTTCAGGATATGACATGAGGAAAATCTGAGAGAAATACTGGAGAAACGATGGTATCCAGAAAAAGTGACTGTGTGGTATGGTTTTTGGGCTGGAGACGTGATTGTCCTTATTTCTTCCAAAATAAAACTGGTGATGCGGTTACTGTAAATGGAGCTCGATACAGGACAACGATAATAAATTATTTGTGGAATAAATTGGAAGGTATGGATGTCCAGAATTCGTGGTTTCAACAAGACGGTGCCACTTGCCATATAAATGAAACAATCAGTTTTTTAAGGGAGAGATTTGGCGATCGAATAACATCTCGAAGAACTAACGTTAATTGACCCTGTAGGTCACACCCCTAAATTATTTCTTGTGTAATATCTACTGCTACATTTAATTTCGATATTTCTAGAAACTTCAGAGATATTTACTTGGTTCCACACATTTGCCCATCACTGCTCAATGCTTTGAAATAACATAATTGAGAGTACAAGATTTGTTCAGTCGGCTGGAACGAGGAACCCGACAAAGTGTTAAAAAATGTACAAGGCAAAAATGAAAAATAACTACCTAAATATAAAAAAGTACCCCAAACAAATCCAAAACAAACTTGAATCAAATAAAGCTCACCATGCTCATATCGAGTAAATACAAACTAAATTTTGGTATAGAAAATCTAACTTACCCCAAATATGGTTGGTGAATTTATGGGAAATAATCCATAGACAGTGAAATTTGCATCGTGGAAATAAAGTTGATCAGAAAACAATACAATCTGCAAAATTTTAAACTTAACACCGAACCTTCAAATGCGTTGAGGAAGACAATTTACCACGTGATCGATTGACGGCTTCTGCGGGCGATGACTATGGAGGATATCTTTTGTTTTATTAGCCTAAATTAGAAAAAAAAGAATTAATTTTCAATACAAATACAATTGTAAGAACATACATCTATAGAAACAGATATAAAAACATAAAAAATTGCAAACTGCCGCAAAGTTAAAAGGAGGTAATACAGAAACATCCGATACAAGGTCTTCCCAGAAAATCTTTACAATTTGTGGAAGGATATTTAAAAGAAAGCGAAAATGATATTCAAGAAAGAAAGAAGTATGTTTAAGAGAATTTGAAGTTCGAAGGTTCTCTGAATCGTTTTAGAAATTAGGCGCAATTTCCAATGCAGATTGCTGCATTCTATCAAGGTTCTCTTAGATTTTGGTAATGGTATTTTCCCGCGATTTTGCTTTAGAGTGTTTTTAATTTGACTATTCACTATTTGGAACCGTATTTTGATTTTGGTCAATAATGTAATTAAAAGGCAATCAAAAATAAACGATATCGTGACCTCCAGCAGCCAGGGTATCCTGCATATTCTTCTCCTGGGCGCAGCATACATTAGATGTATATTCCAGTGTATCGAAATTAAAAATAAGATTAGAAATTGCCTCATTTTTGTCAACAACCTTTTTCTAACCATTTTATCACTGACGTCGTTTGAAAAGCATTGAATACTGTTGTTGTTGAACATAAGCAGTGTTTTGGATAACTTCCCGTCATAAAGTACAATAGATAATTGTGATTTATTATCTGCAAAAAAATACTCTTCTCTGGAATGCAGGTTTGAAAGGTACCAATCAAAATTACCACAAAACTAAGAGTAGGTATTTCACATAAAATATTTAGGATTTATTTTTTAACAACTTCTTGTATTCCTGATTTTCATCAAAACCAACCCGATGACCTATTACCGAACACAAGGTCAACATACGAGGATAGTCTAGGGGCCAAAAACTGCAACCGCTACTATTCCCTGACGCCACCTACTGCCAAGAGCCAAGTCATGCCGTGATTGTTCTTCCAAAAGACCTAGAAGTAAGAAATGAAGGAGAAAAGTAACATTAAATCCCTATCTTAAAGAAATAATTTTGCAATAATCACATGCACATAACCAAACAAGGAAAATGTGAACTTATTACAGTAGCTATTCGCACGGCATGCCAAGTAAAGAATTTACAGCTTATTCAAGAGATAAAAGGACGAACGCGCACAAGAAAAATTACCATATGCAAATAGATGACTTAGAAAGCAATTTAAATCTACTTGCACTTGCCCTCTTTATATGTTGAGATACAGAGTTATAAACACGAACAATCTGATAAGAGAAAGAACGTTGAAATAAAGCAGTGCAGTGCATAGGTGGTGTAAGCGAATCCTTGAACCTCAAATTTTGAACTGAATTGGATAAATATAATACTTGTTTCTGTGTTAGACTAAAAATTTTTCAAGCCACCCTCGTAGGCTTGATACCCAAAATGAAACTCGTCTTGAATCTGATAATGTACTTTAAAGTACTTGCTTTGATTTCTTGGATGGTATAAAATAATTAAGTTTAGGTTGAATAATAAATTTACCTCATGTAATCGATACATCAGGGAAATAAAATTGTGAACTTGTGAAACGATTTAATGGTTATAGATTAAATTCTTCGTTGGTGTTGGTTGCTTCCTTGTTTCATCGTAAAGTAATCGATCTGTTGGTTCCTGTTCTGATGAATATTTTTCTTTAACGTAGTGTCACGACCGGTTTCGGCGGTTGCCACTATCAAGTGACTAGTGGTGCGGTGTGTGCTTGTGCTTTTATATGGTGTAGGTGAAGTAGTGGGGAGAATAATGCGTCCTGTGTGTTATTGATCTGCGTGTTCATCAACTTTCCTGTGTGTTTGTGTATGTATATCTGCATGTTCTCCATTATGTTGAGTGTTTAGCTTTTCTGTTGTGTCGTTATTATTTCCATTGTTTGTTGTATTATCTCTGGGCTGTGTCCGTTCGTATTGAGGTGTTCTGCGTAGTTCGAATCTGTCTTGTTATGTACGAAAGATTTTATGTGCTCTTTGAATTTTGTATTGAATTTGCGTTCCGTTTGGTCTATGTATTGCATGTCGCATGTGTTGCGTGTTAATCTGTATACACCACTTAGGGTGTACTTGTCACTGTTGTCTATTTTTGAAGTGATTCTATATTTTATGTTGTTGTCTGTTTTGTATGCGATCTTGGGTCCATGTTGCTTCATTATTTTGGTTATCTTGTGTACGTATGGTGCCGTGTATGTGAATATTACTCATGTTGAATCTCTAGCGTCCATTTGTGCTATTTGTGTTGCAGGTCTCTTAACTTTCTTTTTTTTTGTGTGTGTGTATTCTGTTTAGTGTGCGTTGGTTGTAACCGTTTGTCTGGGCTATTTGCTGAATTATGTTCAATTCTGCGGTGTAGTTTTTGTTATTCATCGGTATGCTTTCCAGGCGGCGTAGCATGCTTCTGAGTGCTGCGTGTTTATGCTATTTCAGGTGGTTTGATGCGGTGTGAATGACGTTATTTATTTGAGTTGATTTCCTGTATATTTGAAATTCTAATTTGTTATTGTGTTTGACTATTATGTCCAAGCAGTTGATTGCTCCGTTGGTTTCTTTCTCCAGTGTGAATTTTATGTTCTCGTGTTTGCTATTGATGTATTGTAATATTTCTTCGGGTTTATTGTGTTCTGTTATGCAAATTAAGTCATCTACATATCTGGACCAATTAATCACTTTGTATGTTTGTTGAAGTTCGGGGATTAGCTCTTCTTAAAATCCCTATAATAATGTGTTGGTCCAGCAACCATTGTCAACGTCACATCGAAAGCAAACAGAATTCTTCTGCAAAAAGTGGCATACGAGACCAAGAAAAATTTACATTTGATTTATGTGTTACTCTTATTTTATATAATCTATCGTTTCGTTTACTAGACAAAGAAGCATTTGTCTCCTTCTAGAATAAATATGCGGACTGTAAATTACCTAGTCGGACATCGATACGAAATGTAATGCCATTTGCTCGTGAACATATAGAAAAAAGAATGAAAACGGAATTGAAAGATAAAAAACTGTGGTTATGTGTGGACGAAACAACAGATCGTCAAAAACATTCTGTGGTTAATGTAATGGTACGTACGATGGAACCACATCAACCGTCACCCTCCTTCTTACTATCTTCCAAAAGAGTTATAAATTGTACTGCCGATGAGATCTTAAAGGTGGTGTTGAACTCATTGAACAAATTTGAAGTTTCAACTAAGCAACTTTTAGTGTTTATGAGTGATGGTGCCGCAAACATGCGTTCTTTGGGCCGATCTCTTAAAGAACACAGTGGTAATTTCTTACATGTAACGTGTTTTCCACTAGTAAATGCATTGATTGCTAGTACAAAGGTAGTGTTTCTAAAGTCCCCGACACGTACCCGACTATTTCACAAACTGTATCCTGATTTACCTGAACCACCACAGCCGATTGTTACACGTTGGGAAACATGGTTGCAGGCTGCGTTTTACTACAACAAATATTTTGATCAAGTAAAGAAGGTAGTTTTAAAATTCAATCCGACAGAAGCTGCAGCAATCAAGAAAAGCCAGGAAATTTTTCAAAATAGTCAGGTTAAAAGAGATTTACAAACTATTCACAATTACTTCGGACTAGCGGAGGCAATAGAAAAATTACAAAATGTTTCGATGTCGCTAGTGGGTTCTGTTCAAATTGTGAATGATGTTCACGCTGTAGAAGGCAAAACAAATTGGTGTGTAATACGAAAATTTGAAAGTGTTTTAGAGAAAGACTCCGATTTTCAGCACGTTTTATAATTTATTTCTTACCTTCTATTTTATGTGTAAACTTTTATGCGCTCGCCACACCTCTGGCTGTTACCGCATTTTTGCCCAGGTTAGTTATCTGTATTGTTTTCTATAAGTTGTTGTTGGATGATGTTCAAGGTTTCTTCTATCGGTATGTTTGTATATAAGTTTGTGATGTCGAAGGAGACCATATTTGTGTGTCTTTGATTTTGTTTATGAGATCTGTGTTGTTCTTGATAATGGCAACCGCCGAAACCGGTCGTGACACTACGTTAAAGAAAAATGTTCATCAGAACAGGTTATAGATTAAATATCAGAGTTGGACTTTTAATCAATATTACTTACCTCTTTAGTGACAAAAATAAATGCTGCAAAAATCACTAAGATCTCCACACCATTTTCTATTGACAAATACAGCGATATCACCGTATGAAATAACAGTTCCGCAAATAACAACCGTTCTTCAGCAATTAACAAATAAAACGTTGTAAAAACGACATTCGTTGTACAAAACAACGTCTTGACCAGGATTAAATATTGAAAACGCCTATTTATTAACTTTGACAATGTAGATAGCTCCAAATGGATTTTGCTGCATTCAACTAACTCTGTAGCCAAATTACTGTAAAAAGTCAGTTCAAATTTAGTTTAGGAACCAATATTTCTTTGATGCAAAATCACTATATCTTTGATATGCGAATTCAGGCTGGAAAATTTGTACTTCATTTCGTTTAGTAGGATTATCAAAAGGCATTCACTTGTAAATGATATCAGGAAAAAGTAGCAGTCGATGATAAGGCAAAATTTTCTCTCAATATCATCGATTATCATCAAAATGTAAACAATGACGTGAAACGCATAAGCCATGACGAAAATTATAGTAACATTAATGACTCGTCTCCTTATGCTGTCGTATGGCGAATATTCTTTACCAAATTTCTCCATTTTCTTAACGATATTTGCAAACACCAACAGCATCTCCCATAATTTCTTACTGTCGTTGTCCAAGAATAAATTACTGACGAAAATCGCAACCACAAAGACAGCGTTAATCGATCTATTAATCAACAGGATCACCTGATCTGTTCTACAACAAAATTCCATATTCCACAACGCTGAAATCGTAAAGAACATTACCGGAATCTTCACTAATATTCTCATGGCTTTATATTTTAATTTAAATTTAATTTTTGTCTCCATATACTCTAAACACATCGTATATCCGCTTACTGAACACAGTAATAAAATAGGCTTTAAAATACTTATAAAATGCACTTTCATGTTGACTTTATCAGAGGAAAAATGAAAATCTTGCTGTATTGTGTTTTGCTTTGCTTCAAGTGAAACTAGTCTTCTTAGTGTAGTAAAGTACAACGTTTGATCGATATTTAATATGTAATATTTAGGTATTAATATTTGATGGATTCGTTTTATGCAAGAACAATTACTTTACGAATACTTATCATTTGTTAGGAATTATCTAGATGGAATATGAAGTATTTCGTGTCTAAACGATTGCCTAAATGTATCACAACACTGTTTACTTTTATACAGTGAGATCGTAAAATATTCTATGATTTTTTTTATTATCTTTCTGAAAAAAGTAAAAATATACAGGTTGGCATCACTTCCAGTGGCACCAAAAAATGGAATCAAATCATTGATCAAGCAAAGAAATAGAAAAAAAATTTGAATGAATATTTTTTATATATTTCAAATAAATAAAATAGTAACAAAAAATTAATGCAAATATAGATCATGGTATTGGTGGAATCATTCCCAGCAAAAAAAGGGAAAGCGTTAGCCCACGGACATGTTTCTGCCTATTCGGCGTCGTCAACATGGCTCCGAACACAATCCCTTCCTCGCCGTTGTTCTTCACCTCCCGGGCTTATGTAATTACTCTCCACAAACAGCACCAAAACATATTTCTTGGCGCCACCTAGCGCCAAGAGATATAGTCATGCTGTCTGAAAACAGCAACAGAAACCCGGAATGCAGATACCCACCACCCATCGAGCAGTTCAGCTCTTTTGCCGGGGATGATTCCACCAATACAGTGAGTTATATTAGCATTAATTTTTGGTTATTGTTACTAGGCATTTTTCCATGTGTATAAATAAAATAGTGGTGAAAAATAATGTTTCAAAATACAATCAATAATACCAATATCCCACAAAATGTATGCATATTTAGTAATCTTACTTACCTACTTATCCTGTCCTCTTCTACCTTTCATTGTTGAGAATTATAAGTTGATGAAGGGAAATAAAAAGCAGGTCAAATTTTCTCACAAATTCTATTAACTATCAAGCGACCGGTTTCGTGTTAAAAAACACATCATCGGGCCAGCTACGGGGACCACCATGAAAGAAAACAAGCAAATATATATATATAAGTGACCAGAAAATTGTAAAGATAATTGCACCATAGTGACATGTCAACCAATTAAAATACGTTATGTAGTGTATTATAAAAAAAAACTAGTCAATTGTAAACTATTCTAAAATGTAATAAAAGAAAAAATGTTCGGACAAAGATTTAATTTATGAAATGATGTTTGAAACATCTCTGAATATACCCTGTTGTCAGTTTTAGATGAATTTTACGTTAATTTTGACGATTTACAAGGTTAGGAGAATTAAAAGAAGAGTGGATTTGTCAGTGTTACACTACGATCGTCGTTATCTGGACTTTTTAATATAATGTCCTTACTCCAAGGTCAGTTGGCATGGAGGAAAATGGTGACTTGGAAAATTACATTTTTACCCGCAAGAGGGACTTTTCATTACCAACGGGTGACTAACCTGAATACCCTATACGTTGAGATTGACAGTTGATGTTGTCGTTGTAAATATTGAACATTACACTATACACCAAAAAGTTGCTCAAAAGGTGTAGTGGCGATGGTGCGTTGGTGGATACTATTTAGCACCTCTTATAGTTTTCCGACGTGTTTAAACCAGATCGCCAGATTTTCGGTCGGAGCTTTATGAGGGTTGGAATAATAGCGTGGTTTATTCGTTCCACTTGGCGGTTTCCTCTGGGAACGCCGGTTCCTTTGATGTAAAGGCCTATCCGATATGAACGTTTTCGAATTTTCAAAGTTCCCTTCTGAAGCTGAAGTTTATCCAGGACCTCCTTGGTGCTCTTCGTAAATCTATCCCAATTTTCTGAATGCATCGACAACAGATAGATAATGGTATCCTTTTCCAGTGCGTGTTAGCGGGCCTAAATGTCAATGTTATAGGTTTGTGAAGATGCATCACCTTTATCAAGTGGATCTAGTAGCCCTTCTAGTTTTTATTCCTTCCTTTTGACCAATATGCAAGGAATGCAGTTCGCTATTACATTTTTGATTTTATCCTGCAGCTTAAGAATATAATATTCGCGTCCAACTAGTTTTTGAAATCCTTGTTTGTTTCCCTATCCCCTTAGCTTTCGGCCGTTGATCGCTCAATACGACTTCGACCAATTTGATGTTTTCTGGAGTCACTACAGTAACGGGCCCTCCTTAGCGTGGATCATCTTCAAGAAATTCTCTGCCCCAACGAAACAATTTTGGCGAACGTTTAACTGTGGCAAACGATGGTGCACAGTCTTTATAAACCGTATCCATTCGCTCTTTGATTTTGGACAGTGTCTTCGTCCAACGTGAGAAATATTATCACTGCACAATATTCAATTTTGGACTTTTTTCAAATTTACCATGCACTGCTCAACTTCTGATTGTCTAACTTAACTAAGCAATGGCTATAAACTGCCAAATTATTATTTGAATGTTAACTAAGGACAAATCTGTCAAATGATAGCATTTGTTTTTGATTAGATGATAGGAAGCAGACTTGTAGGTCGGTAGGAAGTTACTTCTTCTGTCCACTATAATCGGCGCTATTTTCCAGATGTTAGAAAAGTATCCCCTTCGAATTATGGCATTAAATATGCAAATTAATATTCTGAAGCCTTTATCTGATAATTCCAGCAGTAGTTAGATCGAATCCAGAAGATTTGTTAATGTTAATTTCTTTTATGATCATATTCTTCATCTCACAAATTTTAATATTAATGTTTACGAATCTCCAATTGGTACGGTATTTTTAGATACTCTAGATACTAGATATGATTTCTTTCCTTTCGATATTATTTGTATTGAAGATATATGGTGAAATGCTTTTTCTCATTGACTCGCAAATAGTTTTACTTTTTCTTCATCGTTTCTTACCCAACCGTCTGCCACTCATGGCAATGATCTTAAGTAATACAGACACCAGAACAGGTCTAAACAATTTCCTACTATTTACAAAATTAATAAAGCGTAATTAAAGTCGATGTAGCGGAATTGCAACCACTTTACTTTTAAAACTCCCCGTCGTGTTTGAGACATACGTATCTACGAACAAATGTATTTACAAAAAGCTCTTGTTATCCAAGAAAATGTTTTCTCTATACAATACACCACATACACGACCTTGTGTAATGATAGTCAAGCTCCGATACTACCCTGCGAAGCTACCAAGAAGTAAAACTTCTCAAGATTACCGCAACTACCAGTAGTAGACGTTGTGATGCTGCGGTTTCCGAGAATAAGAATGTTGTGCGAAGCGAGCCAAGCTAGCCTAGCTTATTATCCGCCCTATCAGGTTCAAGCGCGGTCAGATGTAGCCCGTGGGACGGTGGCAGGCGTTTCAATTTCGCAACAACCGTCGTTACCGGAACTTGTTTCGTTCGCGTACGCCGCCCGCACCCCCATGTTGTCCCGGATAGTTTGCGTAATTCTTGCCAGATGTCATTTGCGTCGGAGTATTCTCCCACGAGATGGCGCCCCATCGGAGTAAGAGGTCGGGTTATTAAGTTTTGTATAGCTTTGTACGTCTATACATGGACTACGCCGGGTTATCATTGCTACGACAATAATTACGAGAAGGCTGAGATTTGTGTTATGGGCATGCACAGGACGTCTTAATTATACATACATATACTCAAATTAACGCACCACTCAAATAATTGTATGTAATTTTTACATTGTTTGATGATTGGTGAATTATTTTATAAAATCATCAAAAACCAGTTTAACTGGAGATTAAATTAAACATCGGTTGATCAATTAACTTCTTTCATAATTAAACAACACCTCCTCTAGCCCTGATAACTGCTTGGATTCGTCGTGATGAGAACACTATCAAATTTCGGATTACTTCTTGGGGAATATTACCTTCCTCGAAAAGAATGGCTTGTTCCAATTCCTCGAGATTGTCAGAAGCTGCTAAATGACACTTTAGGGCATCTCAAAGATACTCAATCGGAATTAAGTCTGTGCTTCGTGGTGGCCAATCCATGTCTTGACTGTTGACCTCTTGTAAGTAATCCAAAACTTTCCTAGCGCTATGTGGTCTCTCATTATTCTACATGAACATGAAATTGTTCCCTGAAAATGGTGCAAAAGGCATTACATGGTTCTGAATAATGTTCTCTAGGTAATATTCAGCATTCATTGACCTTTAGCGAATAGGGATTAGTTGTATGCAAGCATCAGAGAAAATACCTCCCCAGAACATATTTGATCCACCACCAAAGAGCTCTCTTTGAGAGCTTGTGCAGTCAAGATATCTTTCTTCATTTCTCCAATTCTTCTCCATACTCTTCCGCGACCATCTAGAGATTTTAGACTTACTCTAGTCTCATCTGAAAACAAAATTCGCTTCCAATCTTTAACTGTTAAATCTGCATGATTTCTGGCAAATCACAAACGTTGTACTCTATGTGCTGCGATAAGTAGTAGTACAACTGCAGACCTCTTACTGCTCAATCTTACTTCCCTCAACTTTCTCCTTAAATTTAAAGCAGACACTCTGACCTTTCTGACTGCTTCAAGATGATTACTGAGTTCTTTGCTTGTTATTCGCCTATTTCTGAGAGCTTGGAGTTTCAAAAAACGATCATCTCTCGTACTTTTAACTCATTTTCTACCGTGACCACGTCTTCTGGAATACGACTCGGTTTCCCCGAATCTTCTAACCATCCGACTGACTTTCGCATGATCAACTCTCAGCAAATTAGCCACATAACGCATTGCACGTTTTTCTTCTAACAAAATTCAATCTCTTACACATTTATCATTAGTTAAATGATGTGGTCGGTTCATGATTTTCAATTTAGACTGTTGCTTTTAATTTTTTTTAAGTGTTAAACCATCCACAGAACCCCGCCGTATGAGTCCGCACGTTACTATAACGCCATCAGATGCTACAACGAATTACCCCCGGCCAGAAAAGCAATTTCCGCTTTTGAGTGCTTTAAGAAAGCTCCAGATGCCTATTTGGTTACCCTTCCCTTGTTGTAGTCTGGATGAATTCCTACACAATTAGATCTTACTTCCATACGTACACTTTTAACATTTTTTTCTTTTTCAAAGATGACGTCTTTGTGTTTTCAAAGTTTGAATGGCCGAACAGTATTGTTTAGTAATTAAAAAAAAAAGCAGTGTTTTAAATTTGAAAGTGTTGAAGCTTCTAAGACTAACAACAATTTCAAAAGCGCATAAATTTAAAAGAATAAACAACTTTGAATAAAAAATCTCCATTTTTGGGAACAAGTTTTATCGTTAAAAGAAACTAGATTAAAAGCGCTTCGTTAGTGTTTGTTTTAATTGAATAACTGAATTTGAAACATGTTTACAATCATGCTGAAACAGTTTCAAAATGATTCCGGTATAAAAATCTGTAAATTCCATGGAACTTTCGACGTAATTAAATATTCGAAAAAATCTCGTCCCAGTAAAGAATCGAACCTAACACCCGTTTGTCGGACGGGCATGCTAACCACTAGACCTTAATCCTAGGAACGTCCACTTTTTAATACCTAGTTGTTATGTATATGCAGTGCGGTCCTAATATGCCCCCCCCCCATGCAAATTTTTAAACTACAGAAGTTAGCGTTTTAAAAAAAAATAGGTCTATTTCTATTTTTTGTGAGCCAGCTTCTGCCACTACCGGCAGTTCAATTGTATTTCCGGTGTCACCGGAAGCGTCGTCAACTTTCTTATTTTAAACAACATCCTATATATTTTTGCGTTTTTGGAAAGGTAATCGAAAGGTGAATCCAACGATACCACATATGTTATACTAAAGTTAAGAAATATGAGGATAAGCAGCAGTAAAAGTTTTGGTAATCTGTTTTTGTTGTTTCGCAAAATTGGCTAGGAAAAAGCGCCAAATTGTAGCTTGCGACGCCAGACTGATCTAAAGAGCTCGTTGCTAAGCAGGGTAATCATAACAATTGCCAAACTATTATTATTATTTATTGCTATTATAACCTGCATTTGTCATACTTTTGTTCTTTGTGCTTATTATTTTACCTCATTTTAACTTGCTTTGTTAACTTTACAATGGCCCCCGCATGAACCACGTGAAATAAACATCAAGTACCTAATTTTAATATTCGGTGAATTTGGCAACAATTACTACGAAGTGGAACATAATGAACACTGCCCTTGTACAGCCTGAAATATTTGAATTTTGCGCTAAGTAAGAATAGATAGCATAAAATTTACAGGGCGAACTGCTTTAACAAAGGATAACTTAAATTATTGTACAATTTGTTGGGTAAATATTATGATATATTTGCCGATAAAATAACTAGATATTAAAAAGTTAACTTCCTGGCATCAAGGTCCCCGTGGTGTAGTGGTTAGCACCACCATCCGTCAAGCGGGACGTGTCAGGTTCGATTCCTTATCGAGACGAAATTTTTTCAAGTATTAAATTACGTAACAAATTCTTAGGAAATTACAAATATTCATAATTCACCGACTAAAGCCAAAATATATTGATTCCGTTATAGCTTCAATCATCTGTTTCGGTTATTACAACACGTCAAACACTTCTTGTCCTCTGGAGGCTGTAACGGTTTAAAATTTTAGTGATAGTATGATGCAAAACAATTCTTTATGAAATCGGTATTTTGAGTCATCTAATTCCCCCTTAAATTTAATAACAGTACTAGATTAATCTATTTTTTTTTATTAGCAGGCAATTATTTCGATAAAATACTTCTAGAAAATTAACTTCTTTTCCCGAATCCTCTTCGCAATCGAAAAATACCAAACATCTGTCGCAATATCCCTCAAAAACAGTCAGCCCGAATGAAGATTCGATTTTCAATTTGAGAGTCCGCAGGACCGAGTCGACTCTCTCCATTGCCAACGCGACGGCGAAGTGGGCGATAATTTTTGCACGCCATTGGCTGCGTTCAAAGTCGAAATTAGATTTCATTTTTCATTTTTCCGACGCCGCTCGCAAATTGAATAATTCGTGCGCGACATAAAACAAATTACGCTCGCCGAGGCTGCGGCGGAGCGAGAGGAGCCGTCCCGATTACCTACCGGGTACAAGAAGTTCGGCTAATAAATCGGCATCATGGTTGCGAACAGAAAAAAGTCGAGTGTCGTCCGCCCGTTGTTGTGACAGCGGCAGCGGGGCCTATTTAAAAATTCTACGCTGCACGTTGCTGAAGTTGGCGGCGCTGTTTGAAATTCAGGAGGGAATGTCAAGGGCTGCCTTGTTGCCTGAGGCGTTTCAGCAAAAAACTAAGTACGATTTATCCATCTCGGCATGATTTTTAAGTCGAAAATAAATGAAATTATAACGTAGTGCATATGGTGAAAGCTAAAACGAAGGATAAATTAATATATGTTCAATTTGATACCAAAAAGATTTATTATTTCTTACAAGCTATCGACTTCGACGAATGTCATCATCAGGCTTTCCTGCAAGACATTGAATAAATTTTGGTGTACTAACTGTCTGTAATTACTAAATTAAAGAATGTAAAAATGTAAAGAGTATAAAATCAATGTAACAATAGTATAGTAATGTATAATTCATTTGTTTGGGAACTGCTATCGATACTAGAGTCAGTTTGAAGGACCTTGAACCCTTTTGTCGTCTTATGCCAAAACTGGCTCATTTCGCGCAGCTTGTAATTGATTGGGGAAAGAAGTGGTGTACATATGTCTGATCATCTCTTTATTTTGGTAGGGAAACTGGGGCATATCCCGGGGTCATGTGCGATCGCCTGGGCCCGCAGCGCGGCCAGGATTGAAGAAGTCCCCTAGGTGACGCACTCTCACTAGAGGAGGATGCCTATCCTGGGGTTCGACGACCATCTGGACGCATCGGTTTTCGTTTTCGTGGGCCCTTGCCCACGATGAGTTGAGGGTCTTGTCTAGGTGTTCGTGAATCGTAGGAATGCCC
Organism: Dynastes maya; assembly: GCA_029619315.2. Taxonomy (NCBI): domain Eukaryota; kingdom Metazoa; phylum Arthropoda; class Insecta; order Coleoptera; family Scarabaeidae; genus Dynastes; species Dynastes maya. The sequence goes on along the minus strand of JAROYE020000004.1, from coordinate 56,931,030 downwards.
AGATCTCGAAGAATCTGTTCACTCCTGACGAACCACGGGGCGTCGACGATGATGGCCAGGGTCCTGTTTTGAAGACCTTCCAGGCCCTTGAGGTACGTCGGGGCTGCTGATGACCAGGCCATGGCGCCGTAGGTCAGCAACGGTCGAAGTGTCGATTTGTAGAGTAGCAGCTTGCTTCCTAGGTGGAGGGGACTCCTTCGACCAAGGAGGGGGAGCAGCAAGTTGCGGGCAGTTGAAAAACGGGAGCGAAGATCTGTCATGTCTGAGGCAAAGGTGAGTCTTGTATCCATGCGTATACCTAAGTACTTAACGTCAGGGCTCCACGGCAACTGGACCTGTCCCACGTGGATGTTACTCCAGGGGTCGCGCAACCTTCACGTGAATCCAACCGCGACGCACTTAGATTCGTTCACGCCGAACCTCCACCGGGCTGCCCAGCCCAAGATAGCAACGCTAGTGCCGGGCGACCGGGGAAGGTCCCCCATGAACAGAAGAATTCATTTATCTAAGAAGTCTGTACATATATACACACGCACACACATATACATACCCATACGTCGAAAAAGGGTATGCAATATTCTATATGCAAGATAAGTTTTTAAAAGGTAAAATCTTTTTGAATTGGGTTTTACACACACATATACATATATACAGACATGACTACAGAAGTACATATATTAAAATATACTGGGAAGCTAGGCTATACTTACAGTCATTGACGTAATGAGAAAAAACACACATATCACAACATCATGGCAGTGGAAGTGGTCAAATTTAAATGAATTTGAAGGTATTAGTTAAAGATCTTTTACAAGATTTAAATTTTTGTATGGATATTTGGGAAATGAAATCTGAAATTTTTTGAGACAATTGTAGTATGGAAAGAAGATCGGAAGAGGGAAATGTGGTAGGAAGCGGCAACCGATATTACTGTACGGAAGTTTGTTGGTCGTACGTTTCGCTAAACAGACGTGTAGGGTTATCTAGATGGATCCTGTTGTAAAGGTGCTTTTGGGTATGTCATGTAACAATTGTAAATTTTTCTTTGTTGTAGTATAATGTTTACCCATTGTTGAAGGGGGATTGTTTTTGAGATGTTCTTTAAAAGATACCTTGTCATCCCTGAAAATAGATAAAGAAGGCGGACAAATTTCGAAACATAGACCAAAGCCCTTAGCCGACAAGATAATCCCTTAGGGCCGATTTGACCGGTCTTACTTAAATGTTTCACTTACCAAAGAGTGTCACATAATAATAGTGCAATAATTGTGAGAGGTTATGTTTCATTTTTCCAGTTTTCAAAAAGATTCACTTGTAATCATGTTTCAAAAATACACACTCAAATGTCGATACTGCAGTGACGTTTTGTTACATTTAAATATAGTGATAAAATACACAGTAAAACGTTTCATTACAATTTTCATCATGTTAAACTATCACATAGTAGAGGCTTCATCAATTCAAGATGTGTTTATATTTTGAAAACGGTCGTTCGACATCTACGTCTCTATGCAATACATGCATGATTAAAAAACTCTTTGAATTCAGTTAATAGATGTATCATCACATATTTGTTTTAATGTGATAATATCGGAATCTTTGTTTAACACACTCTCGAACTTTTCTAAAACGCGATTATATTTTGCGTCATGTATAGCGCGTAGCAGTATAGGTACTTCGTCCATTATTTACAGTGACTCCACTAACGACAACGCCCTATTTTATAATCGTTCTAATGGTTTGTAACTCTATTTCAACGAAAACATCTTGAAATTTTGTCTGACTCTCCTTAATAGCTGCAGCTTTACCTCGCTCTAATAATGATACAAGCTAATAACATGTACAGACGCTCGTTTCGCCGTTTGCGGCTCATCGAGGTACCTCTGTGGAAGGTGGTAGCTATATTTGAAATTGTCGTTTATACAATTTCAAATATAGTAAAGAAATTTCACCAAAATACATGCTCAAAATTGACCCCTTCTCGCCTCCTTTAACATGACACAAAACTTGTCAATTTTGAGCATATCTTCTTTTTATCAAATACATTCCTATCATTTTTCTGCGATTCTTTTATTTGTGTCTAAAATAATGTTTTCTGACAAACTTGTTACTTATGGAAATGGATGCAATAGGGAAAAGTGGAGCACAGGGACTTATTAAGCAATATACATTTATATTAGATTATTTATTGCTAAAAATAGTTGCAGTTATAAGCGCCGTTTCAATATACTCCAACTAATTACCCAATAGATAACATATCAAATTGAGAAAAAATTAATTGGGCGATTATATTCCATGAGACTTCTTTGCCCCACCTACCCTACCTAAATGAGTGCACTACAATTTAGGTCTATTGCCAAAGATTGCTACTAAAATTTGCTTTTTGCAATATGGAGCCTAATATCAACAAGAGGTGCCATTTTAAATCAACAGGAAAACGTAATATTTTCGTAAAAAAGTGGTTATATTTTGATTTTAATCAAAAGTACAAACTCTGAGGTTAGTAATGAGACACAATATCTGCCAAATATCCGCCTCGGCTCTGCCTACAAACCGTCATTCTTTTAATTAAATTTTTCATCGCGTTTTCGCATAATAGCGGCTGTATTTCGCCAATGGCAGCTCTAATATTGCCTTTGAGTGCTTGAATCGTTGCTGGAGCATTGGCGTAGACTTTATCTTTAATGTAGCCCCAAAGAAGAAAGTCTAATTGAATCGCAGCATCTCGGCGGCCAATTGATGTCTCCGTTTCAAGAAATCACAGGTCCAGGAAATTTTTATACGCTATAGAGCCATTGTTTCACGAGCTGTGTAGCAGATAGCACCGTCCTGATGAATAGCATCAATTTCAGGCAAAAAAAAAGTCAGTCAACATCGTTCTGTAACGCAATCCATTCTCTATAACAGTCGAACCAGTGACATTTTCGAAAAAGTATGGCCCGATTACACCGCCAGCCCAAAAACCGCACCAAACTGTCACTCGTAGTTGGAGAAGTTCTTCGACTATTTCTCTTGGGTTTTCAGAGCCCCAGATGCGACAGTTTTGCTTGTTTACGTATCCGGACAAATGAAAATCAGCCTCACCACTCAGAATAATTTTGTTGAAAAAATCATTATCTTGTTCATGCATTCCTAGCACCCAATCAGTGAATGTACAGCGAGGCGCGTGATCTGCTGGTTTCAATTCTTGTGTCAACTCCAACTTATACGCATGTAGGCCAAGATCTGCATGCAAAATGCGGTGCAAACTGGCTTGTGGTATCCTAAATTCCTGTGATCGTCTCGAAATGGACAAACTTCGGTTTTCAGCCACATTCTCTGACTTGACCGGACGAGCACGGGTTGGAGTCTTCGCATCACTAAGTTGTCCGGGACATTCGAATTTATTAATTAAAAAAACAGTACGAACTTTACAAACCGTTTCCGCGACATTTTCACCATCTTCGTAGTGAACTTCCACTATTCCAATGCGAGTGTCTATCGATCCATTTCTCAAAATCTCCTAGTTTTTACTTGACAAATGTCATCGCAACATCGCTACTTGTCTCACATATTTAAAATAAGATGTGTAAAAATATGCTTAACATGGAATTCATTGTCGTATCCAAAATTCCTAAGGTCGGCAAAGAGGCTTATTGTTAGGCGAAATCGATATATTCGTGCCTACAAGGCACTGTATAATCTCGGGATCAGCGCTAACACCAACTCCATCGTCCTATTGCGAGTTGGCGTAATATTTGCTATTTAAACATTAATTTTGCGGACGGTGGCAAATTGCGAATTACGTATTAAAAACGAAGAACGGAGGGTGGCCTACATGACACTGAAAGCCCTGCTGCCTCTGTATTTCAGTGGTGACCTGTTAGCGAAACGTAATCTTATACTAACCAAATCCTCATGTAATAAAAAATTAATTTTGACGTCAATTTGAAATGTAACTGTTTCACTGTATTATTAAAATGACTTTAACATTAAAATTCAGAGGTACTTGGCTTCAATATGAACAAGTAAGCACAGATTAACTTCATTTTAGATCCCCTTAACCTACAAAGCAAAATTTCTATAAACGATTAAAAGAAGACAATAAATTCAGCACAATTGACAATTCTGATCCTTCCAATACCTTCCTCCTATATTTGATTTCAATCTCCTAACATCGGCTTGGACCTGTTTGTGCCTCCAACCAATTACATCTATTAAATGCAAAAGCAACCAATTGATTCATATTCCTCATTGCTTGTACGTTCCTAGATGTAATCCGTCGCCCATAAGAAGCTTATCTCTTCGCGCAGCCTTGAGCACATTAAACTACAATTAGTCGCTTTAGATTTTGACTCCCCCTTGGTGGGCTGCTAAAGCTCAGCGCGTCACCGCCGTTGCCACCAATGTCGCACTCGTGCAGCATTAACCGTACGAATGACTGCTCGCTTCGTGCCTTTCCTCCATTTGCGAAATACAATTACGATATATGCGTCATATATACAGGAAGTAGTATGTTCGATGATCAATTGTTTGGGATAATTTGTAATTGGATAGATGTCTTACTGTAGAAGACTAGTTGCACTTTTTGGCAGTCCATTTAACAGAAATTTTTAATGATTCGTGTTTTAATGTCAGACATGTCATGGGGCCTCTCCACATTTTAGGCATTAGACATACAATTTTTTGTTTTTAAATATTTACTTTCATAATCCTTGAATTGGTAGGGGTGGTCCTCAAAATTAACAATTTATATTATGGTCTTCCAAGGTGAATGAAATCATTAGTTTTTGGATCAAGATGGAAACGAAGGCGATACTACATATTAGATCGCATTTCTAATATAGCAGCTACCATAAGAAACAATCGCCGTGCTACCCAAACCAGAAAATTCATCGAACTCCTTTCTGTTCTAGCATTTCGGATTCCATTTAATTCAAACCATAGTAAACTTTGGGATATTGGAAAAAGAACAAAAACCCACATACAAAGTTGACTGGTCCAGTGGTCAATTGCGCACGTGCTGTTCGACCACTGCGTCGCCTTCAAAACGTTCCTCTCCTATTGCCTTCTTCAGTGGATGAAGCATGTGGTAGTCACATGGGGATAAGTCAGGACTGTAAGGTGCGTGTTTAAGAGGTTGCCAGTGTAACTTAGTGAGTTTCTCACAAGTTAGAGGTGCAGTATGTGGCCGTGCGTTGTCGTGCAGAAGGAGGACATCGCCGACGTCGTTTGTTGCGATAAGCGATCTTGGCATCATTCAGCAGCTTGCAGTCCTTCGCCTATGCAGATAGTCGATTAGCAATACACATTTTGAGTCCCAAAACATAGTTGACAAAACTTTCCCGGCCGACAGTCGAGTATTGGTCTTTATCAGTGTCCCCTCTCCAACTTTTTTCCACTCCATACTCGTCCTCTTATTCTCTGGGATGCGTGTATGGGCCATGTACATGGCTATCCCCATTCCTTTCTCCTGCAAGCGATTTCCCAGCGCGCTGCGCTGCTCACGTCACTACGCAAGTCAAATGAACAAAGTTCCGGTGCATATTTGAATGACCCTCGTAGAAGAAAAACATATCCCAACGAAAACATTGATCATCCGTAAACTTTGATGTTGTTTGTTCTTAAAATGTATAATACGATGTTTATAGATTGCTCAGTACATATTTGCCTCAATTCCTGAATGAAGGCGTAATGTTTAGGACTTTCAGTATTGTATTGTTACCGATTTTACCGCTCCAATTTCAGCTCAGAATATCTCTACAATAAACTTTGATCTCGGTAGGATCTCGTTTAGAAACAATGTCTTTTGCTAACGTGTCCACCACTTTATCAGGCGTATGGTTAATTGCTCCTTAATCCAGTGGAAGAGCAATTCATTACCATCTTGTTCCAATTCGATAACTCAGTTCTTATATTGAAAACAGTGCATTGGACGTGATGGTGATATTTTTTGTTACACAATTTGTAAAGATATTGGTTTTTATTTAACCATTTGGATATATTTTTGATGTACTTCTCTTTCCTCCTAATAGACTCCGTTTACGAAACGGGACAGTATGAGGAAGTTCTTCAATATAATAGCAATGATCCAAGGAGAAGTTTTGTACAGAATTGATTAACTTGTAATATCAGGTCCATGCTGCATGGCAGACAAGTAGAGGCAGCGTTGGCAGGTGAAACCATGCAGGTGTCGGTCGCCAGAGGATGCCCGTAGGTAGGGATACTATCCCCTCTGTTGTGGGACATGGTGATAAATAAACTGCTAGTCTTGCTAAACAATTCTGACAACTATACACAAGGATACGCTGATGACAATGTAATACTCACCATTAGGTGAAATGCCAGCATGATCTCAGAACTAATGGAGAGAGCATTAAAAACAATAGAGGTATGGTGCAAAAAGGAGAACCTTGGAGTAAACCTTGGAAAACTTGCACTTGTACCCTTCACCAATTGAAGGAGATTGGACGGTCTAAGAGTGCCGACTCTTTGCAATGAAACAAGATAGATCGGTCAGGATGTAGCCTTGGACTTTAAACTAAACTGGAACTCACATTTACAAAAAATTACCGACAAATGTAATGTAAAACATGGGAACTCAAACCACATGTACTGGTTGTACGCTACGGTGGTAAGACCCATGATAACTTATGGCTGCCTGGTTTGGTGGCTCAAGATCACACAGAAGCATGCGATAACTAGTCTCTCAAAATTTCAGAGACTGACATGCCTATGCATAACTGAAGCCATTAAAAGCACCCCGACAGCTGCTATGGAAACCATGCTAAACCTACCTCTTCTTGAAATCTATATCAAGGGATAAGCTAGAATGGGAGCATACAGACTGAAAAACACTAGTAACTAGAGAACCCACAGTGGGTCTGGGCACACCAGAATAGAAACAGCAGTAACAAGCCCCATCTTTAATATGAGTAGCGACACAACAATCTCCAGGATCTCTTATTGCAAACCTTTCGAAGTTTTCTTGAATTGGGAAGAATTAAGAAATAGAGACAGGAGAAACCCGAAAACCCAAATCTGGTACACAGATGAGTCAAAAACGGACACTGCTTTTGGCGTTGGTATTTATGAGGACATGTAGGGACACAAAGTATGTGCATCACTTGGACGAAACACCACGGTCTTTCAAACAGAAATATATGATATACAAACCTGCGTGTGGGAGAGACTATGTCGGCAAGCGCAGGGTGGGACAATTTGCATTCTCGCACGCAGCCTTAAAGGCACAAGCATCTTATTATATAGCCTCCAAACTAGTATGGAAGTGCCTGCGAAACCTAATGGTTCTGTCTAAACACAACAAGGTCACATTGGAGTGGGTGCAAGGACACGAGGGCATAGCGGGCAATGAAATTGCAGACCAGCTAACGAGAGAAGGCTCAAAAATGAATTTTATAGGACCTGAACCGGGTGTAGGTATTACCAAGAGTGCAGTGTGTGGTGCAATTAATGAGTGGATCATAAAACAACACCAGTTAAATTGGAACCATGCAGCTGGACAAAAGCACAACAAACAGATGATGAGAAAGCCGTCGCAACATCAGACTGCTGACCTACTTGAATTAAACAAGATACAGCTTAACGGAGCAGCATGTCTTCTAACAGGACATGGTTGTTTGAGAGGCTAGTTGCATAAGATGAGGATCTATAAAGATGAACCTTTATGTAGACTTTGCAATGAAGAGGAGGAAACAGCCTCTCATGTTATTTTCGAATGCGCTGCGCTAGCTCAACGCAGATTCGCTATGCAAAGCGCAATTAATCTACCAATGAAGAAAAATTTACTGCATGGGCTCTTAAAACTGATAGAGGGAACCAACCTGCTTCAGTAAAATGAAACGGAAACAGGAATAATATAATAGGCTAACTGAGCCGCAGTGTTAAGGATGCAAAGTCCTGCTTTGGTAGTAATCAAATCAAATCAATATAAGGCCCAATAGATTTTGCCTAGTGTTACTGTATGAAATACGTCATAGACTAACTTAAAAAAAAAAACAAAAGTAAAAAAACGCCACTCAAAGAGCTGAGTTTCTATGCAAAGATTCCTAAAGATGAAAGGACTGTTTTCTCTGTATAAAAAGAATTCTGCTTCGCCATTGAGACTTGGAATCAATTAAGCAAGCCAAATCCACACAACATAGAGGATTGGTAAAGCCGTCCAAATCACCCAACTGACGCCAGCTTCCTAAATTGAAAATATTGAGCAGTCGCGAAAAAATTTTGACAAACATAAATATATTTAAAAAATTGCATCAAAATCATGTACAAAAGAAAAGAGAAGTTACCATTCCTTTTGTATAAAACATGAATTGCATTTCAATATTAATTAAAAAATGATTCAATTTTAATTTAAATAATTTTAACTTTTCGCACTGCTCTCCCACCCTGTATACGTTTAAAGGGTCTGAGAGAGGTTGTGAACCCTTTCACTCGGCGCGGGCACCGCTGTTCTCCGGGAAAAGTTAATAGGATATGAATACTAATTAGTAATATACCGGTGCATATATTTCGACTACGCTAAATGTTACAGCCACGGCGCAATGTAATTAAGAAATATTGTACTGGCGAAGGCCTTTCAGCAAGTCTCAGCGCCTTTGCAGATTTTCGCCGGTTCGGGGTTCCTTCCATTTGGTCGTATATTTTAATGTATACGCCGTGGTGAAAATAGAAATAGGGAGATACCTCTTTCGACCACCTTTTTCAGCGTTTAGTACCCTCAACGTGATACAATGCAAGATACATTATCTTAATGCAGAACTAGTCTCTGCCAATTTTACGCCAAAAACAACATTTCAGGCCTGTTTCGTAATAAAATGTCTCACATTTGAAGCAGAAAGCAGTAAACGTTAATGTACACAATAACCAAATTTTAACACTATTGAACATTAAAAGTACACTATGATTTGTTCAGGGGTGTCCACATTAGTGTTAAAAATTAAACACTACTTTAGTGCAATGCCTAGTGCAAAACTAACACTAGAATAAATAGAATATCTACACTACATAGTGTTTTATTGTGCATTTTATAACATAGTGACGTAGTGAAAATTTATAACATTACCACCGTGTTGAAGATACACTACTTTCGAGTAAGTTTTGGAAGGGAAATTATCATTTGTGTAAATTGACATGTTCATGATGGCGAGTTTAACCTTTTTATATTTTCGAATGCATCCAAACAGTAAAATCTTGTTGTCTGCTCTATTTGCAATACTCCCCTTACTTCAAACAAAAAGCTTGTATAAAAAGGTAAATAAAAAAGCAATGTGCTAATGTAAGTTGCATGGTATATTGCCGACAATATACCTATTTATGAACTAGCAGGAACTACTGTGTTTTATAGCAGGTTTGGGTTTATTCTTTATACATACTCTTTGTACACTAATAAATGAAAATCTACTTCAAGTTAAACATTTTAACATTTTGTAAGTTTATTTCGCTTAAATAGGCGGCTTCTATATGAGGTTAGTTCCCTAAATATGTGAGCTCGGTGAAAAGTGGGTTTTACGGTGTCCTGGAGCACGGGGTTCATCGATAAATCTGTCTGAGGTAGCTCGGATTTGTCCAGAGCCTTCGGATTACAAAAAAACAGGCAAGTCTTAAAAGCACTAAAAATAAAACAAACGGCATTCGGATCAATGAAAAATAAAACTAAATAATATTCTATTCTTAAATTAAAATTTAAAATTCAAAGTTTTAGTTAAGACCATGTACAAGGAATCGTCGACAAAGTCAAATGTGTTCGTCGCGGAAGACTAAAACTCATTTATGATGATAAACAAACGGTGACGCGGGAATAAGTTGTAGAATCGGTGAAGTTAAACAATAAAATTACTACTGGCCAGTTAAAAGAACATCGACAGAACAGGTCCGTCATTCAGTCGTCAAAACTCAGTCGAAAGTAACTTTATACGGCAAGATATTTTAATTCGGGAAGATAAACGGTATTTGCGGCAATGAGTTCTTAAATCGGCAACATCAGCCAGTAAAACTATCACTAGTGAATTAAGAAAACATCGTCAGAACAAGTCCAACATTTGCTTGACAAAATTCAATTGATAACACCTCTATACGGAGAGATAATCTAACTCGGGAAAACTAAACGATATTCGCGGAAATGTGTTCTTAAATCGACAAAATCAATCAATAAAACTATCACCAACGAATTAAGAGAACATTGACAGAACGAGTCCGTCCTTTATGTCATAAATGTTTAGTAACATTCGTCGTTTGTTACAGTCGTAGTCGTTATAAGTCATTGTATGTCGATGAATTGTGTTATATATAAGTGGCTACAGTCGTTTCTGTGTCTTTATGTCAAAGAAATACATAACACTTTAATTTATAAAACCTAGTTGGTAACAGCTCTACACGGTGAGATAATTTAATACGTGTATGTATCTTAAGTCGGGAGCATCGGCTAATAAAACTATCACTTAGTGAATCAAGACAACATCGACAGAACGAGTCCGTTTTTCATTTATCAAAACTCAGTCGGCAACAATTTCATTCGGCGAGCTGAATCCCTTCAGAAAGTAAGGTATTCCGTCAGCGAAGGGGTGGGCAGGAGAGAACCCGTCGTGAATGTAATTCAGGTCGGCTTTATATACAAAATATCGGAATGACGTATGCGTTTCTTGTACATGACGAAGACGGATAAGAACAATTTAAAAATAGAATGTTACACAAGCTTTAGAGTGATTGATCGGCGGGTTATACACTAATGGTCCAACAACATTTAACAGTTGGCCCACACACAAAATTTGTAGTGTTGTTGGAATTTATCGCTCAAGAAATAAAACCAGCCGCTGCAATATAATATCTAAGACAAAATATGCTATGTAGAAGACTTTAGGAGAGATCTAGGTTCAACGGAGCGTGTTGTCCCATAAAAAATCGAGAATGTAGTTTTCTTGCGTTCCATTACCCAAGTACTGCTAACGATGAGTATTAAGGTGGCTATGGAAACAACGCTTTTTTTTACGGAAATGTCGGTGACAGATGTTTCAATTGTAAAACAATTAATTGATAGTGCAATTGTTGTCAATAATGGGCAGGGGAAAGGCAATTGATGAAAAAATTCGATCAATTATCTTTAATTTACACAGATCCGGAAAATCAAACGGCTAAATCGGAATATTGCTCAGCATATCCAGATACAGTGTAACATTTTCTCTAATTATAACAAAATACAAACAAGAAAATAAAAACAAAGAACAAAAACATACAACTTCATCGTATTTACACAACAAATGCATCCGCATCCGCTTGGATTTTCTTCGTTAAACGCAAACGACAAAAAGGAACTTACGCGAAGCAAATAAAGAAATCCAACACTTTCAATTACGAATCGCATTAACACTGCGCTCTACTTCTCCGCCGGAATCTGCATTGTAAATACGGCTGCAAAACGACGCAAAAAAAGAGATACTTTACGTGCGCACATTGCGAAACTTTCCATTACCACCGCTAGAGGGAGCAGGGGACCGTATATACGCTTTTCTAGAAGATGCGAAGACGACGACTAGGACTACTAGGAGGACGACGACTTTCCTCCTCCGGCCGTTATGCATTTTCCGATGCCTGGGGAAGAGGGTGCTTTGTTTTTAATTTCATACCACCGTATATAACACCAGTAGTGGGATGATAGTTTATCAACTGCATATAACGAAGTTGTGAAAAGAATTAGTAGTTCTGAAAGGAGACGGATAAAAATTAAAGTGCACCCCGACGAGAATGCTTTCTTATAAATCGACTTTTGTTGCATTTAATGGCAAACTTTCGAAGTTCGTTTCGAAAGTTTAAGATACAGTCCCATTCAAGGATTAAAGATCTTCGGTTGAAGATTCGGGGCGTGTTAATAATTTTAACCTTCTGGAAGATACGAACAAGCAAAGTTTTAAAAAAAGATAATTTATGTAAAACTCCATTAATCTGAAACAGTCTCCTCTCACCAAACCCTATCGAAACTTGAACCTCTGGTCAAGGAGACAGTAGTAGAAATAGCTGAACACAGATACCCAGGCGTTCTTGCGTTATAAGTAGAGCGGGCCAAATTGCGCCATCCAACAGAATCGGAATCAGGCGCAACGGCCGGTTATTGTAAATAGCGTATATGTGAGTCACAGCAGATATGTGATATTTCGAAATTAATACACAAGAGTAAAAAAATAAAAGCTGACGCAATAATAATGTTTAGTAATTAGAGCGGATATATATATAATATATATATATATATAATATATATATATATATGTACACGCTGAGGTGTTTTTATTTTCATTATGATTTTTTATTTGATTGAAAACGGTATGCGTTGTAAATGGGATGTAATAAGGAAATAACTGAGAAACTGAACGCTTTTTTTATTCTGTTGTACTTAATAATGTAACTGTAAATAAAGATATAATAAATAAATTCTATCCTTCTTAATAATGCGGATAGGCTTGTTTAAAAAGTTACACCATCAGATAAGTTTGCCTCGGTGAAGGATGTTCGCCGAGACGAAAAAATGTTCTTATATTTCGAAAACGACCGTTCCACGTCTACCGAAGTAAGACAGGCGTAATTAAAATAATCTTTAGACTTAGTCAAGGAATCTGCAGATGCCCCATCGCACATTTGTCTTAATCTCGTGCAGTCCGGATTCTTTTTTTAAAACACTATCGAACTTAGCTAAAACTCGTCCACTTGTTGCATCGTTTATACTGTGTAACAATGTACTAACTTCGTCCACGACTTGCACTGATTCTACCAACGACAATCCAGAATTTTGCAAATTTTCTATCGCGTCTACTAACCCTTTGTAATTGTTGCTAATATTCTTTAGATGTGTTTCAACAGAAATATCGAGAAATCCCTTCTGGCTCATCCTAATAGCTCTAGCTTCGGCAGGGACGAATTGCAAAATAACGGATTTGACTTCTTGAAAATGTTCATTATAATAAAAAGCGGCTTTTAACCACGTTCCCCAACGCGTAAGAATGGGCTGTGGTGGTTCTCGAATACCAGGGCATAACCTGTGGAATGCCCTAGTCCTCTTAGGACTTTTGAGAAACACTTTTTTTGTGTTTGCTATTAATGCATCCACCTCCGGGTAACACTCTCGAATAGTTTGTGCCACAAGATGTAAAGCATGGACTTTACACGTAACATGTAAAAGTCCTTCACACTTTTCTTTAAGGGAACGGCCTACACTACACATTGTTGCTGCACCATCGCTCATGAACAACAACAGTTGACTGGTTGACACTTGAAATTTTTGTAACGTTTCGAGAACTACGGCCGTAATTGCTTTACTAGTACACTGTTTTAATCTTCTGCTGGCTAATAGAATTGCAAAATTTGGTTTAATAGGATCTAATACGCGCACTATTATATTCAAAATAGAATTTTTTTTGCAATCTGTCGTCTCATCAAGACATAGCCACAGCTGTTTATCTTTTAATTCGGCTTTAATTCGATTTTCAATGTCCTCACGTATTCGTGGAATATCTCTCCGTAACGCTGTCCGAGATGGTAGTATCCACTCGGTATTGTATGTACCCCAGAATTTTCGAAATGCTTTTTTATCAAGTATACGAAGTGGTAGACCACATACCATAAACGTTAAAAGCAATTCTAATTGAAATTGACGTTGTTGTGACACACCATTTCTTTTATTTCTGTGGTGTGCGCTATTTATATGTCTTTCACAATCACGTTTGCTCCAGCACAGTAGTTTCTTTTTACAAACTTTACAGAAAATTGTACTCCCATTGTAGTGTAAATCCACAAATTCACTAAGAAATTTATTAACTTTCGTAGGTAATGGCCGTATATTTTTAATAGTTACGTTAGACATAATCACTAAAGCGAGCACACCGACGCTTGTTTCTAGTATGCCACGAAGTGGTGCAAACGTAACATCTGCAGACTCGTCATTTGTTGATGAATAGAGCGCGTCATCCGTAAATGAATAAGCGCGCTGTTAGTTCGTAGCCGTCGATGAATGAACTTTTTTTTTGTAGTGGCCCACTGTGAACAACGCCCTATTTATCAACGAACACCCAAACTGCAGGTGTATATTTGCGCGTCTTCACGACGTAATAGACAGTGGTTTTGGTCCTCGTCCTAATAATTACATATTTAAATTACCTATGTTTACATACATATATGCGCCCGGCAGCCTGATTGCGAACCTGGCGCGTGGCGCTCTTGGCCCGCTCTAGTTATAAGTTACAATTTATACGGTATGTTCAAGTATGTAAAGACAAGAATCAGATATTGTGCGCTATATAAACGTTGCACTACGCCTAGTCAAAGTAGGGACAGATGATAATCGTTGTATTTCGTGAGGTCCTATAAGCGCAATGTATTCTCGATGCATAGGGCACTTCTCCGACTCCTACAACACATGCATATTTCTTTCTCTGAGCTGTCGTCCGACCGTGGTGATTCTCTGTCTAGCCTCCGTCTCAACTCGGAATTTCCAATATATTGATTTTCATTTAATTTAATATCTTTATTGTAATACAAACATCTCAATAACTCAGCACTGCAGGCCTAGTGGCCTTTGGCTTTCAGCTCTTTCTCTCTTCTTTTCCATTTTGTTCTCTCTTTCGCTTCTAATTTCCAATCGTTGACTCCTGTACTCCTTCCTTAAGTCTTCCTTTACCTCCGCTAACCGTTTCTTTCTGGGTCGCCCTGTTCTTCATTTTCCTCCATAAATGAAGTATTTAATTTATTGGCATAAAAACAAAACTGAAATATTAAGAATCTTTAACGAGAGTTGACTTGAGAAATTTTGAGGCATTTACATATTTGTACTCATTTTTTTCTTGCTACAGTTCCACTTATGGTAAATATGGAAAGCTGTTAAATCTCTTCCTAAAAAAAACTTTATTATTATAAAAGTGTTTTACCACGTTTACAATTTTCCGAAATCGTTAAAAGCTATAGGTATATGTAAGCATTCTAACAAGACCCTAAAAATAATTTTAAGAATGTAAAATTTTTAAGTAACAGTCAATAAATCGAGATTATGATTCCCATCCTCCTCAGAGAAAAGTTACTACGAGCTTAAACGATGTCATAAATCTCCAATTGAGGTTAGGGACAATAATTAACAGTCAATCTATTACATCAAGTACATATACAGGCTGGCGCAATAGTGTGGCAAAGCTCGATATATCTGCTATTAAGAGAAATATCGAAAAAAGGGTATAGGTACAGGGAATACTGAATAGAAATGAGAGTACGTTATGTACCCCGTCTACTTTTGATAAAACATACATGGGTGTCCATTTAAAAAAATTAGCAAATCGTAAATTTCCATTTTGACTTACCCTGTACAAATACGACACTCGTGGAATCAAATTGCAGTTGATATCAAAGCAAGAGTATATTCCTAAACTCGTGGCAGTATTAAAACGATTAAGTATTCATTATTTCTCAAGATACGGGATATTATGTTTGTCATGTTTTTAGAATAAAATTAACCATAACTTTTTAAATACCCGGTATAACGTAATAAAACCCTACATTAGGAGTATGGGGGAGGTGAGCTTAACCAAACTTTAAATTAAAGATAGGGTATTCCGTTTAAAAAAACATAAGTTAGGTTTACCCTGGAATTATGGAACACCCTGAATAAATGTGAATAACTCTAAAATGTTACGTTTAGGAGTGTATACAATTTTTATCAGACAGTTTTTTTTATATCACTCTTAATAGTGGATACATCCAGCTTTGCCACACTATTGCGCCACCCTGCATATTTAAAGTTTAACCTCACCATAACTTCACACTTGTTGTAAAGATGCAAACGCTTGTATTAAAAAAAAAAAAAAAAAGAAATACGTTACTGATTAGAGTCGCTCAATTTCCGCCAACAGCCAGTGGCGGGCGCATAAAAGTTTGCACAAAATAAAGGGTCAGAAATAAAATATAATACGTGCTCAAATACTTACCGTCTTAAGAGTCTTCCGTGAAATCACAAAGTGAATAACGTCTGTTAAATATCTGCAACATTAGATATGTTTCCACAGTTGTTTCGGCAAACCGAGTGCGGCGTGAGGAAAAAGTGTGTTTATATGCAGAAAATTAACATCACTACATCTAGTGACATTATATTTGCGTAATTAAAATAATCTTTGGAACACTTAACGGTTCTGTTGACGCACCTTCACAAATTTGTCTTAATGTGCCAAAATTAGAATCTTTCTCTAAAACACTTTCAAACCTTTCTAGAACACAAGCATTTTTTGCGTCTTCTATCGCGCATAGCTGTCCGAAGTAATTGTTCTGAGTAGTTTTTAAATCCGTTTTAACCTGACTATCTTAAAATTTCGACTGGCTTTCCTTGATAGCCGCAGCTTCCTTTGGATCGAATTGTAAAACCACGTTCTTAATATTCTCAAAATGTTTATGATAATAAGACGCGGCCTGTAACCATGTTCCCCAACGTGTAAGAATAAGTTCTAGTGGCTCAGGCATACGGGGGCACAGTCTGTGAAATTTGCGAATACGTTTTGAGGATTTGACAAACACTGCTTTTGTATGCGCTCCGATTTAATTCTTTCTTCAACATATTCACGAGCAGATAGCACAATTCTTTGTAACGATACCCGGACTTGGTAATTTGCAGTCCGAATATTTATTCCAAAAGAAGACATATTCTTCCTTGTCTAATAAATTAAACGGTAGATTACATGCAATAAAGGTAACACATAAATTAAATTTAAATTTGTCATAGTGTCGTGCGCAATTTTTTTTTAAGAATGCTGTTTACTATTTACGTGACGTAAACAATCCCTTTTTGGACCAACACATTAAAGGGATATTACAAACTACACATTGAATTTTAACGCCATCATAATTTAGGTCAGGCATTTCTGCTATAAATTAAAAATAACTTTGTCCAACTTTGGTCGTTTTCGCGACGTAGGCAACATTTTTAAAACAAACGTAGAACTACGAAATAGTATTTACGGCAGCGTAGATGTATACACAACAGACCTGGTTGAGGCTCGCAGTTATATTGAGGGTTATATCGAACCTCCGCCACTGCCCGTTGGCGCTAGTGAACAACTCTACAGATAAGTATTTAATTAACTAACATGAACTACAGATTAGTTTCCTTTTGTTAGATAACGCTCACAAAAACCTAACCTAAAATCCAAATTAGAAATTAGGCAATCGATTTCCCCTACTTCCACTTTCACAACGGTAAAACTAAACGAACCCACATAATTGTAATCATAAATCATGATTTTATTTACGGCAAAACAACATAGAAAATAGGCAATTCAAAATACTATATTTATATATCTCCCTCGATAGTACAACGGGAAAAATACAATCATAAATTTTTGGCATCACTTCTAGCTCGATCATCCCATGTTTTCGTCCATGATCTGTCTCG
The DNA here is from genome assembly GCA_029619315.2 of Dynastes maya. Lineage (NCBI taxonomy): Eukaryota > Metazoa > Arthropoda > Insecta > Coleoptera > Scarabaeidae > Dynastes > Dynastes maya. The sequence goes on along the minus strand of JAROYE020000004.1, from coordinate 56,913,623 downwards.
TGCGTATAAAAAGTAAAGTTTGGGTCATCGAAAGTCAATTTCATCTAGGTTTGGTATTACTATAATCTGACATGTTTTTCCCAGTCGCGTTATTTATGATTATGATATTCTATAGCTTTTCTATCATATAAATTTGTTACGATTAGTTCTGTTTCATATATATGTGTATAAAAGGTTCGACATAATTTCGTATTGGAGACTGAATCGAATTCCATCAGATAATCATCTATGTGTAACAAAAAAATATGTGATACAGTTTAATCAGATGAAAAAAAAGTTTAACAAAATAAAACACATTCGTTGTATTTTGACAAAACGCACATAAATCATTCAGTGTTGCTTTTAATATTTCATATAAATAGTAAACAGACAACAAAAATTAATCTGTAGATACATAGACATATGCTTAGAAATTCTGCAATACCAAGAACAAAGCAAAAGTTACAAGTTACCAATTTAAATCTGGCGTAAATTATCAAATAATCAAAATTTTCCTGGATTCCGATCAAAAATTAAATGTATAAACGACCTACCATTTATGTTAGATAATCAAGTTCGATAATAAGGATCAAATACACTTGTACTAGAAGGTGTTATAATCATAACACTTCCCGATCTGCATTATATTATTAATGTAATTTTATAATAATAATAATAATATTGTGTATTTCCAGAAGTCATGTTACAATATATGTTACAGTGTAATGGAATCATCGTGTAAACAAACAAAATATAACAAACAGTACATAACAAACTATCATAACTGATAAAACACATAAACAAAAAAAAATATCAGCGGTTACAAATTGAAATATTAATCAAGGTTGTAAAAATTACCTGTGACATATTTTTTTAATGAGTGATTAAAAGTAATAAAATTTTTACAATTACAAATTTTTCGATATAGTCTCCACCTTTAGCAATGCACTTGGTCCAGCGAGCCACAAGCTTTCGTATGCCTTCCTGGTAGAAGGTTTTCGGTTGGTCGTGAAGCCATTTTTCCACCGCATCCCGAACTTCTTTGTCTGAGGCAAATCGACGACCTCTCAAAACTTCCTTGAGCGACCTAAAGAGACGAAAATCTGAGGGAGCGAAATCAGGGTTGTAGCGAGGGTGTTCCAAGGTCTCAAAGCTCAACCTGTTGATAGTTTCTATGGTGTTATGGGCCGTGTGCGGACGGGCTTTGTCTTGCAACAACAAAACTTTCTTTGAGAGTTGACCACGGTGTTTGTTTCGAATTGCTAGTTTCAGCTTATTCGCCAACAAATCACTGTACCTCGCACTATTTATGGTAGTCCCCCTGTCCAAGTAGTCGTCCAGTATACCTTCCCAGCCGATGGCGAGATCTTGAATTTTTTCGTGCTAGGGGATCCTAGGTGTTTCCATTCCATACTCTGGCGTTTCGATTCGGGCTCGTAGTGATTCATCAACGGTCACTATTCTGCTTAAATATGCGCCGCCTTCCGCGTTGAAGCGATCCAGTAAGCGTTGGCAGATGTCCAAACGTTTGGTTTTATTTTCTGCGGTAAGCATTCGTGGTACCCATCGCGCACACACTTTACGAAATTTGATTTCGTCGTAGATAATTTGATAGGTAGAACCGTGACTGATGTTTAAAGAAGAAGCAACCTCGCCTATTTGCTGTAACCATCTCTCGAGCTTGCTGAATGTTGTCGTCGGTGGTCGAGGTTGACGGCCGTCCAGCTCCCTCTTTTTGTGTTGCGCTCATGCGGCCACTTTGAAACATTTCGATCCACAAAAAAACGCCTTTAACGAGATAACGCACTGTCCCCGTATTGTGACAAAAGTCTCCGGTGAATTTCAGCACCTTTCACACCCTCTGACCACAAAAATCGGATCATTGCTCGTTGCTCCTCTTTCGTGCAAACTAATAGCGGAACTGACATACTTATGCTGTTGTAGCTAGCAGACAAAGGACGCGATTGTGATTAAATTCCGCACACATGACCACAGAAGCACCAACTCAACGCATGCGCAAACGGCCGCCACTACGATAACCTTCAAAGCTTGTTATGGCGAAAATGTAGATAATATTTAACTTACCCTCGTAGATATAAACACAGTTCAAATATGTAAATACCACACAAAGTCAACAAATGAAGATTCTTAAAACGGGATCTGTAACTGTAGCTTGTTGCAACATTAGCAATCGTTCTTCAAATTCTCTTTTGACAGAAAAATACCTTATTTGACAATGATGCCCCACCCCAGAAACAAACACCATAAGTCTAACGCGACACAACTTGAACATAATGCAAGAATTTAATTTAATTATAAGTTTGTCACAATGCGACCTCCAGAGCAAATGTTGATCTATGCTAATTTCCAAAAATCGTACATCTGAGGCACTGGTAATGTCACCAGAACCCACCCTTAATTTCGGAACATCAAACGCCGCTGATAGTTATGAAAGATAAGAAATTTAGTCTTACTGACGTTGTTATAAAGATCCAAATTGCCAAGAAAATCATTTAATTTACCTAAGAAAGTATTACTTAAATTATTATCAATCTCGGCAGTATTATTGCCAGAGATTATTACAGTGGTATCATCGGCATAAGATGTTATATGTATTTTAGGTGAAGATAATTTATCAATATTATTGATGTAAATGAGAAACCATATAGGTCCCAGTACAGAACCCTGAGGAACATCTGTACTATTATCTAAGGTGCTCGAAAAATCATTAACAACCCGATTACAATTGTTACAAATTATTGAAACATACTGCTGACGTCCCGATAGGCAAGATCCCAGCCACACATTGGCAACTCTACTGGCGTCCAAAGCTCGACGCAAGGTCCCGCGATTGACACTGTCGAACGCCCTGCTGAGATCATAGAAGATCCCAACAGGACACCCAGTCGCCTCCAAACACCCTACCAGACACTGATGTAATTCGTATGTTGCCGTTTCTGTGGACCTACCCGGCAAAAACCCATGTCGATGTGAATTAATTATATTGTTTTTTTTTAAGAACTCCAATAAACGCTTCAAAAATGCATATTTAAACACTTTCGAAAAAACAGATGAAACTGCTATTGGTCTTTTAAGAAAATATCGCCAACAAAAAATGTAATCGAGTTCAAGTGAGATTTGTTGACATCAAAATGGCGGTACAAATATACACATATAACATAAAACAGGATTACCAACGTAAATTTTACGTTGGCAGTTGTAAAAGATGTTTATCGTACATTAATATATAATTTTTACTTACTTATTTAGGATATAAAAACGTAAAATAGTGTTACAATTTATATCAATTTAAGTCCTTATTATACACACGCTTCTTATAGCAATTTTTTAATAGATGATTCGGCTACTTCCGCATCACATTCGAAAATAAAAATGGCTACCATTAGCATCAGCTGATTTTTTACATTTGAAGTTTTCTCTTTTAACAGATACGTTTTAAATCCTTCTAATTTCGTTTAAGCCAAGCCAAATTCACGCCAAACACTGACGCTTTTCGTTGCCGACCGCTTTCAATCTTCATCCTTTGCGGTGGCGAATTTAATTTATCAAATCTGGCGGCTTTAAAAAAAAATGTATTCTCCCAATTAGGCGGTTCTACTCTCGGCGGTTTCGTCCTAATTTCGCCGAAATCGGAGATGCCGGGCGCCCGCCAGGCATCGCTAATGAAAAAAGAAAAGTGGCGCTGCGTCGAATTAAGCCGGAGGTGGAGCCTTCAAATCTACTATGCGATGCACATCTTTTTTTCTGCTTGCTTTTTCATCAGCGAAGGAAAAGCGGAATGCTCGCAATAAACCTCTGCGGTTGTATTCTCTCCTACTGTGTTTTATGCATTTTCTAGGTTGAGGTTGGATTAAATTTTTAAGATGTTTTTCTTGGGAAAAGGGAAAAGAGAAATTATAATTTGTTCTTTCTCTCTCTAAACAAAGGGTAGCCATTTAGGAAAATTAATTTTTTATGCTAATGTTAACCCTCCAGCGCACGGGTGAGAGTCTTGACAGGTCCCGTGGCGCATTTGGTCCTGTACTAATTTTATTTCACCCGTTCACTTGAAGATTAATGTATTAAATTTCTGCACTGATTAAAAAAAAAACTAGAAGAAATCGCGTAAAAATGATATCACAATATTTCAATGAACTTACAAGCAAACTGACGGAACTGACCCCCTCCGATTTCGACGAAACTTGATATATTGGTAGACCATCAAAAAGTAAAGAACACGTATTTTTTTTTATCGGCTGATATTCACCTTAAGGGGATGAAGGGTGCATCTGAAATTACCCACAAAAACGCATTTTTCATCATAACTCCGGAACTGCGCAGGCTATCGGGATGAATTAGAAACCAAAATGTTCTACTTCAGAGGGGCTTTCAAACAGACCATAGATGAACGCCCTCCCCCGCTTTTTCACCACCCTAGACAGGTCATAATTTTTTGCTGCATACTACATTTAAAAATAAAAGTTACCACTTTTTGCATTTTTTTCCTCGGTTACATATAATAGAAGAAATATTTTTTATAAAGCGCGACCTCACACATACATATATTCCGTTATTATACCTATCTGATTCGTCTTCCGTTTACTATTTATGTACATTTAGCATCTACTATGAACGATCTATTAGACAGTGATAAATTCTACACTTCAGTTTATTTCTAACAACGAGAAGTGACTTTAAAAATCGCGAGATACTGAAAATAGAGAACTTGTGATTATGTAATACAGTACGAAAATATATTAAAGTGCGTCATAATGTCAGTAAAATGTCGTCTATTTTTAATTTACTGCCTATATTTTAGCTTTGTTTTCAGAATACTTTCAGATACATATATTTGTATCCCTAAAATAACTTTGAAATTGTTCCAAACGGAGTTGATATTAGTGCCAACAAAATTACGTGTATGTATGTATATAAAGGTGAAGGGTCGAAAAAGAAACAATGTCTAGATACATCAGCTATGACTGCGTTCGCCTTAAATCCACTTAACATCTTAACGATATTAACTACTCTGATAAATAATCATTACCCAAAGTATTGCAGCAAGTCCAGTTAATGTTGCCGAACAGACATTACCAGATAAACTTTTCGATATAATTGTGAGCAGCGTTAATGATCCTGCGTTTGAAGTACAACAAGAAGTAATCTGCGATTTCAGCTCGACTTCGGAATATCCTGTAGCGCAGCTTGTCGGCATGGAAGAAGATGATAATGTAAATTATAACATCGAAGAGGAAATGGATATTAACCAAGAACAAGAGCTCTCAGATGTAATAGACATAGATATCGACTGTAGACGTGCTGCCGTGGAGTACTGGAAAAGTGGGGAAAAAGGTCGATATTCGTTAAAGGCGGTAGTGAATCGCTACAAGAAAGTTACATCATTACAACAATTACGGCGGTGAGAACAGCAAGTATCTTCCGGCGGAACGAGACCCCGAAAGCTGTTTCAGCTCTCCCAATATGTATTTAATCAATTTAAAGCTGGTCTTGATCGTCAAATGATTATTCATGATTATGATTTGAGAAGATGGGGGCCGTAAGCACAAAAAGAGTTACAAATCCCTAACTTTATTACGTCGCAAAGGTGGATGCAAGGATTTAAAAACAAACATAACACTGTGTCTCACAAAATTACCAAATTTCGTACAAGAATGCAAGTTAGTGGAGCTGCAAATGTTGCTGCAGAAGCGGTGGCCTTTGTTAGGAACATACACAACCTATTGCCTGAATATGGATTAGAGAGCATTTATAACACCGACCAAAGTGGATTTAATATTGAAATGCATACGGGTCGAACACTGGCTGAAAGTGGATCCACGTCCGTAGAAGCTGTAGTTCAGTCAATTACAACGACCACCATTCAACCCACTGTATCAGCACCTGGCACATTAATGTCTCCCCTTTTCGTATGTTTAAAAGAGGCAACCGGCCGTCTAGGACCACTTGTACAACAAAGAATGTTCCGTCCGCCAAATGTCTACATCGTGGCCACCAAATCCGGAAAACTAATTAAAAAGTAAGTTACAAAGTGGGCCAAAGACATATATGCACCATACGTTGGCAAGAAGACACTTCTGCTTATGGACTCTTGCTCAGGGTAAAGCCCCGAGGACATTTCTGCAGCTGTACCTACTGACCATCAAGTTACAGTTATCACCATTCCAAAGGGTGCCACAGGTATCATTCAACTTATTGACGTATTCTTTTTCCACTTGTGGAAACAATTTACTCGATAGCTGTCCGATATTATCGTTCTACCTGCCTTTGCTATCCAATTATATCAAAGAGACATTATTCTACGTTTGCAAGGGCTAATCCATTTACAGTTTTCTTCATCACAATATAAAGAGATGCATAAATATGCCTGGTATAAAAGTGGATACTTCGAGAAGCGTCCTGCAGAATTTGCGACTCCATTAAAATTCTCTTTCCAGGATTCCCAAATGTCCCACTGTGACGAATGTGAGAACCAGTTAAAATCAGATGCGAATGGTGTAAAAAATATTTATATACAAGACATTTTTTTGTTGAATGCAACTGTGGAGTTAACAATCAATAATGCAAACTCACAACCTCATTGAAAAAAATGTAAAATTTTTACTATTACTCTAATATGTTAGATGAAAAAATGTGTTGTTTGTTGTTTAATATTGTTAAGATGTTAAGTGAATTTAAAATGAACCCAGCCATGGCTGATCTATCTAAACATTCTTTCTTTTTCGACCGTTTCACCTTTATATACATATATATATACACATAATTTTTTTGGCATAAATATCAACTCCTTCTGGAACAATTTGAAAGTTATTTTAGGAATATGAATACGTGTATCTGAAAATATTCTGAAAACGAAGCCAAAATATAGGCAGTAAATCAGTCACTTATAAAAAAATAGACATTTCACTCACATTATAACGCACTTTAATATAATTTCGTACTGTATCATATAATCACAAATTCTCTATTTTAATTTTTTCGCGATTTTTAGTCACTTCTCGTTGTTAGAAATACTGAAAACTGAAGTATAGAATTTATCACTGTCTAATAGATCGTTCATAGTAGATGCCAAATCCACATAAATAGCAAACGGAAGACCAATCAGATACGTATAATAACGGAAAGAGTGAAAAAGAGGTGAAATTTTCCTCCCCCTACCCCACTAAGGGGGGGACAGCATTCATCTATGGTCCATTTGAAAGCCACTTTGAAGAAGAAAGTAGAAAAATGCCTTTTTTGAGGTAACTTCAGACGCACCCTTCACCCCCTTAAGGTGAATATCAGCCGATAAGAAAAGCACGTATCTTTTATTTTTTGATGGTCTATCAATATACCAAGTTTCATCGAAATCGGAGGGGGTCAGTTCTGTCAGTTTGTTTGTTAGAGCACATCTTTTCATAATTTTGCTTCTCGTTTTTAACCAGAGAAACATTTACTGTTTATGATAACTATATTATCTCACTATATCATTTTAAGTGACAAAGGAACTGTTTTGTTGACTTGTTACTTGTCAATGTCAATTTATCACGACTACGAATATGACTTCACTTTAACTTTCAATTGCATCACATGCACTCGTTCCTGGAACTAAATTTAACACCTCGTATATACCAAACTATCAAGCGACCAACTAAACCGTAGATACACAGTTGAAATCTACTCATAACATATATTCCGCTTATCTTAGCTTAGAAATCAGTCCCCATTGACAGTTATTATTATCTGCCAGAGATAGCAAACGTTTGCAAACCGAAAGGGGTCAACCGGCAATAGAACCTGTTAAATCTTACATGCTCGACTAATTTTGCACGATTGCCCCGCCGGCCGACCGCCCAACGAGATAGCGGATGAATATTTACAATCCTATTGCAATCAATATTCCCTCTTTCTTAGCCTGCTGTCAGCTCTTAGGAGAAACTATAATAATAGTAACCCTAATAGGCGAGTTCCTTCTTTAGCTAACTTAGACGGGTTTGGTCGAAGAAGAACGATTCCTTTAATTAAGCTGAAGACGAAAAACTTTCGTTCGAAGGGGAAAAACAACGTTATTTTCTATGAAATCCAATCAAGAATTGCGATGAAGGAAATTGTTGGGAAAAGAATTATGGATGAAATGATATTTGCTTCGGCAAAAAAAAAGGAAGAAATCTATAGGAAGTGAACGAACTTTACTGAAATAGAATAATTTTCAGTGAAGCGTAATTTAGAAACAGAAAAAGGCAATTCATTTTAGTTTTAACAAGAAGACGCTACGAAGCAACGACAAATACATGAATAAAATATTTTTCTTAATTTCTAATTTTGGGTTGGTACTTCCGACTGTCACTATGAAATTTATCAAATCAAAAGTCTAAATTTTACTTTTAAAACTGGTCTTCACGATTAAATTTAGTAAATATACGATTACAATCTATTTTTTAAGAATATCACTACAATATCACTAATTATCTTAAGCTTAAATTTGTTGGGGAATAGAAGTGATCAGATTGACAACTATCTCAGGGGCACCAACCCAAGTAATTTCTATAAATCATTTTTTTGTAATTTAGTTTACGTTTCTTAACCCTGAACAATATTGAAATTTGCTACACTATTTTTTGCTAATATACAGGAAAAATATGTTTACAACCATAAAATTAATCCATATATATTTTTTAAGCCCGTTCCTTCTTCAAAACTACATCTATTCAATATTTTTGCATATAAGAAGCTCTTCAAGTCATGCGATTTTGCTAAGTATTTGCCGCCCTTTACATTGGCCGCCTGTGTGCAACGAACACTTCACGCCTCCATACGGCACGACCCTGCTTCTTAATGTTGAGTTGCAAACGATTATACCTACACCAATCATTAACCCCTGATATATCTTTTTGCAGCTTGATGCAGTCATGAGTAGATCTTATTTCTCGAAATACTTTCAGATCATCAGCAAATATTAAATGCTTGCTATTAATAACGTTGGTGATGTCGTTTATAAATAGTAAGAATAAAATTGGACCAAGATTGGATACTTGTTCTCTTCCAGTCAAAGAGGATCTAAGTAGCGCTAACAGAGAAGGTGAAAAACCAATAGTCTGTAATTTCCAATGTAGTACGTAGTGGTCAATTTGGTCAAATGCCTTTTGAAAGGCATTCATAATGTTTTGAGGGGTGTTAGCTTCGATATTATTGTAAGTCATAATGCCTGGAATTCTGGTGTGACCACGTTTGCTGTTTGTAATGCGCCACAATTGTCTTGGGTCTTTTGTTATACTATTCTCAATGTTTCCAATATAGCGTTTATATAGTTCATTTGCAAGAGATTTACAGGACGATCTTAATTTCTTGAAATTTTGGTAATGGAAGTTAGTTTTATATCTTTTGTAGGTTTCATGAGCGTTATTTTTCATTCGAAGCAGTTGGATTAGCTCAATATTATACCAAGTAGGATAACTACATTTGGAATTTTTACAGTTTTGTATAGGTACGATTTGATCAAATACGCCATATAAAATATTGTAAAGCGGGGCAGTGCAAACTTGAACAGAATCGGTACAAGAAAGAGGTGACCAATTGGTATTGAGAAGTATACTGTACATGGTGTGAAAGTCTGCCTTCTTAAAGTTATAAGTCTTGATTTGTTCTTGTAGTACGAAATGTACATGCCGTGTTGAAGTACTGTTAAAAAAGATGCGTAACGAGGAATGGTGTACGTCTTCATCTACAAGAGGAAATTCTTCGCGTTCAACAGTCTACAGTTGATAAAATTAAATCCAAGAGGCGATTATCAGCATTAGATACTCTGTTATATTGACGTAGTTCAAAAAATTCTTGAAAATTACATAACATGATAATTTTACGGCCGTAAACATCAAAATTGTACTGAGGAACATTAAAATCACCTAATATTATAACACAATGAAACACAAATCTTAATAGATTTCAAAAGAAAATTCAACATTTTGTAAAAAAACTCAAGTTAATTACGTAAATTATATTTTGCGTTTAAAATTTTTTATTTTATTCTTTGAAATTTGAAATAAAATATAAAACTCATAAAATATAATTTCCCAAGATTTATAAGATAAAATCCTGGAGATTATATAACTTCAAATTGAAAATATTGCCCTCTATTGATCGTTACTGAAAACTAACAATACCACGGTAGTGACATCTCTAGTTATACATAATAAGTATTATAACATTTCTCTATTTGGCAATAGATGGCGCTAAACCGTTTCACTTTACGTAGTGTGTAGCAAAACTAATTTATGCCTGAATATTACATTACATCCATAGATGGAGCCACACATTCTTTCACTTATAAAGGAAAAATGAAAGGAATATAGTTAATCAATAATATTTTATTTGATTCGTGAATTGTACATTCCATATTACAAAATTATTACGCTAAAACTACGTAGTAGGTAGACTATAATATAATGCAGTATATATAAAATATAGTATCACAGTTATATGATGTTATAAAATCGACGTATGTATATAAATTAAATATGTTACAGGAGGAAATCTGGTAGGTACAATAAATTATTTGTTCTTCTTATTCAATATTCTCATCAAATTCTTCGACATAAAGAAGGGCTTCTCGGAAGATCCGTCGTTCCTTTCGCTATCTTCCACTAGAGGGCGCAGGTTAAAAAAAAGTTAGTTTTAATCTTTTACTTCTTCATATTTTTAAAATACTTACGGAAACATAAGAATAGTGTATCGATGGCCATTGTGTATACCTTGAAGAACACGGTACAGATAAAGAATGCACAAATAGCGACAAATACGACAGGTACGAAGACGTAAGTAATTTCTTCGGTTCTTACGTATGCGACGATGGCGTAGATCGAAGCAGAAACACCGACCACAATCGCTATTTTACTAAGGAAGAATATAAAGTCGGTAATCTGGAAAAATAAATTACATAAGGTGAGAGACATAAATTGCGACATCTAGCGTTGTAAATTATAAATATTAAATGTCATTTTTACGTCAAATTCAGTGTATAAGAGGTTTTTACTTAGAAATAAGCTACTTTACGTCTAACACTTACCTTATCCAAGACGAACACCCTCAGAATATTTCTCATGAGCAAACTGAAGGCGTTTTTCGCGCTGACGCAGAAATTCTTCCCGTGTATAGCGCACATAATATAAGCGTTCCTATTTATAAACCTCAAGAATTTCTCCAAGCACCAGAAGAAGCACTTCAAACAACACATTATCGCCCTGGTTACCGGGTTGTCGTACTTCTTCAATTTATGGTCGATATACTCCAAGATAACCCGAATTATACGACAGATCGTTATGATCAGAGAACCAAAAGCTAACGTTCCCAAATGGTATCTGTTGGGGACAAAAGAAAACATTTAGACGCTGAATCTTTTGAGTGATAGTAGATACTGACCTTAGAGTTCTTAATGTAGCAACGGTTACCGTGAAGAAGGGTACATCGGATTTGTTGAAAGTCCAGTACCAAGTGGCAAAGGTTGATGCCAAAATCATTTCACACAAGGCTGATATGAAGAAGACGCCCCAAAATAAGCCGACTCCATTAAAGACTGAAAGATAGATTAAAGGAAAGGATGTGGAAATTTCAGATTTAACTGTTAAACTTACTGTGTAAATACGTGACGTAAGCATCATTTGTAGACTTGATAAATTTACATACCGCTGGACAACCCTTATTACAGCCGAGATCGGTGTCGAAATTGCATGATATTCCATTCTGTAACAATCAGTATATGCATGTTACGATGTGACAACACTACGAAGGGCCATTATTCTTAGAAAAGTTTTTTTCTAGAGGCAAAAATAGTGGAAAATTATAATAATCTCCACGATAACTTCTTACATTCTTATTATCAAATAGAGATTTATTTAAATTGGCAAAGTATTATGGTTTTTGCAATTTCAAATTCTGGATTCAGAGAGAGTTCAGAAATTGTTGGGAAAAAACTCAAAGCTGCTATTTTCTTTGAAGTAAAATAGCTGAACTAGATGTGAATGAATGTTTCATATGAAAGTTTTTTGGTTTAATTAAGTTGGAACAACAATTTCAGCCCAATTTTGAAAATTTTTCCTAAACATTAAAATAAACAATTTTTATTAATAACATCACAGTAATCTGACATGCTGTTTTTGAAATGACCGATTCATTTATAATATTAATAATCTCTTTACCATATAAAATAAGAGATTTGATATGTGCGTGGATACTGGTGCATCAGTGTCTTTAACGCTTTGAAAACATAGCTCCGAGAATGACTGTCAACGCCTCGTGGTTCGTAAGAAATGCCCAAATAAGGAAGGTATTGGCGTCCTCAGTTTGATCAAGTACCATAGGAAGGCGTTCAAGAAAACATGGATTCGGGCAAGTGATTCTGAAAACCCAGTTACGAGGGTTGTCGTCAAACCACAGGATATCTACAGCCAAAATTTAAAATCCTAAGGATTGGAGACGTCGTTGACCTGGTGTTGGAATATTCAAATTTAAAAACGAGTAATACACCAAACTAAACCCCTCCCCATGTTGCTGATAGAAGCTTGGAACTCAAGCAGCACGGAGAAGTTGCCTATATGTGACAGACAACACTAGTCCCGATATTCCTACCTCCTCTCCAAAAGATACAGAAACATACGTCCACAGATCAAAACGATATATTAAACCACCTGCCAGGTTAAATCTATAATTTCTAGTAAATGTCGTAGATTAATATATAGAAGGATAGAGATACCAATTATGGTTATTGAAGCTATTGAAAACTTCCACAGTAGAGTAGATGGGAATAATGTCACTGACATATTTGTATTAAAACGGCAACTGGAGGGTAAACGGGGAGGAAACTGTTCTAGTAAATGATCCATTACCAGTAAAGCCAGAGTGGGACTTAAAGGACCCCCTATCCGTATACCAAATGTTTCTTTGTAGATATTGTTATCAAAACGAGAGAGGCAGGTATTAAATAGGAATTTAATAATATCTAGGAAATTCATCCATGGGGACGAAAGTATGAGGGAGACTAATTCTCAATGTAAGGCTATAACTTCCAGAACCAGCTCCAGGGGGATATTAGTGAAAAAAAGACCACATGACTACAAAAGAGGAAGTATCCAAAATATTGTAACCAGTTCTGCTACTAAAGGCTGAAGAGAGAATCCTCGCTATAAAGCCAGACAATTGATAAGTGGCAGAGCCCACAAATGATACAATAGGTCTTAAAGAGCAGTTGGTCTTGCAGATTTTAGGTAGACAATGAAATTTCGCTAGCAAATTAACCTTTTTTTGACCACCAAATATAGTCCTAGCAAGATGGAGCTTCTGCGTACAATGCTAAAAATTAATTAATCACTTACATGATCTTCTTAATAACATATGAATCCTACTCAACCTAGAACATAATGCATATGAAATGAACCTGAAGCACGTCATTTTTGTTTCCATAAATCAACAATGACGAGAAATTCAATAAAATAGTATACACAATTACCTGTATGTTTTCAAGGGTACAACTGGTACAATTTTCGCTACTATAGCCTCTAATTTCGTACGCAGGACTGCCAACAGTGGATAGGTAAATAGCAACGGCTATGACGTAAGCGATGATACCCAATTGCAGGATCCATGGTAATATCGGGAAGAATAATGCTGCGGTGCAAGAGCTAACAGCCCTGGAAAAAAGAAGTAAGTAAGAACAAATAAGTAAAAGAGATGTTTTAGAGTGTAATAAGATATCTGGAAGATGAATTAAAGTCAACATATCGCTCAAGACTCTCCAAGGTTATGAAGAACATAACCTTGAATTGTAAAGTACTTTTAACGTGATTTTGATATATTAATTGGAGGTGACAAAATTAACGAAGTCAAAATAGACCTACTTGCTTCCTTCCTTTATCAAAGCGATGGCCAACACTATTCGCTTCCTAAGGAAGATAACCACAATCACCAATATGCCCAAAATGATTGAGAAAGCGATTAGCAATCCTAGCCACGTTCCTGACTTCATGAACTCTGCCTGCAACCAATTTGTTGCCTCTTCATGAGCTGTTGGATTATCCCTGTAGTATCTATAATTTTCCGCTGTCCAATACACGCCTAAAAAAAGAAAAAAAAAACAATCTCAGCAATGCTTCTATTTCTAGTTTGATTGGTACTAGTTGAGGAAATCCAAATTGATACTTACAGAAGGCTAAGGCACCTATAGCGGCTAAAATCGACAACCAGACTAAGATCGCGGCAACCCATCTTAGGATGAAGATGTATATGATACTTCCGACAATGCAGATCGCAATACCGAGGAGAATTTCTCTCCAGGAGCTAAGAATATCGTTTACGATATCATAACCAACCTACAAAGTCACGATATTGGTTAGGATATAAGTAAATAAGATGTTGTAGTTAAAAATATTGCTTACAATGTATACTACTTTGTCTAACAAGAGAAAACCGGTAAGGGATTGTCCCCGATTTAAATGAAACCTTGTGGATTTATGGACAAATTTAGTGTAAGAATTGTGGTAATTTCTCTAAGTTTTAATTACAATAGTACCTTTAAACAATTATGAAGATAGAACAATATTATACAGGATGCAGCAATAATACGTCAGTCTTTTATTACTCGGACTATATGCTAGATAACAATTTGATACTTTGGGAATATAATATAATGTTAATTGTGCATCTTTAGAAAATACATTCCGATATACTAGGTGTTCTATAAAAAAGGTGACAGTAAAATTCACTTCTTTAAATGGAACATCCTGTATATTTTTACATTATTAAAGAACCCTAACGACACTCCATTCATCCCCAGATTATGAAAATAACCTGTTTTGTGTATCCCTAAGAAAGTATTCCTAAGCCCAAATACTTTCAAATTTAGGAATAAAATTTGCTGTGTGGATTGGTTCAGATTACGTGAGAATACTGACGGTGTCAATAAATTGTTTTTATCACAGGATACACAGGATGGTCATCAGAAAAGTAGTTACTTCACTAATTCCAAAATGATTTTTCTCAATTGTGTTAAATAGAACACGTTGTATATTATGACCAGAAGTGATGCAGAAGAATTCTGTATCACTACAATTGAACAATTACAGATATATCATTAGTTTTAACGTTATTATTACGAACTGTCAATTTTTGACAGATGATTTCGCAACACGGTGGTATATCTTCTGGTATATCTACTTATGCGAAATCTGTATACTGCCGTTACCACCGAAACAAGAAGGCCAAACAGCTCTAACGTCAGCAGGCTGTAACGTATATTGCTTTAAGTAATAACAATCAGCCATATTTACATTTGACATTTACACATTCAGACCGTTTCTTGCGTTTTGAATTGGTTTATCCAAATTATACTGATTTTATTTTAAAAAATACTGCGTAGTGATACTTCCGTACTTTGTTGGTGATACCTGTAATGTTTTTTTAGTGTTGCATAAGCGATAACACCTTTTCTGAAACGATAAGAATGTGTAGAAAATAGGTCTGCGCACTGCAAAGGAAAAATTTTACTCCAACAATGCATACTAGGGTTTGTGAGTTACACTTTTAAAAGAAGATATTACTTATTTTTCAACAGCTACAGATTCAAGGACTGGTGAAACTATAACTGTAAGTTTAAAAAATCCTAATCTTAAGAAAGATGCTATTCCAACTCAATTCCCTAACTGTCCGTTGTATTTGACAAAAATGTGAAGATTTTATTGTTCAAATAGTTTTATATTCTTATGTTATATTTAACAAAATTATTTTTGAACACGAAGAGATGTTTTCAAATGTGTATAATACATTGAGAATGTCCATATTTAAGGATAGATATAACTGTAAGATAAAAACTCCTCTTCATTAGTTCGAAATCTACAAGAAACATTAAAAATATTTGTTTAAATAATTATAATTAAAGTAAGGTATAAAAAGAAAATAGTAAAAAACTCACAGTCAAAGGTTTCAAATGAAAAAGTCAAAAACATGTGTGGAGTTGAATTTAAACATTTGATAGGAAACGTGAAAAGGTAAAAAAATTTATAATTAAAAGATATGAAAATTTTCACATCTTTCAATTATAAAATTTTTATAATTAAAAGATATGAAAAAAAAAATAATGAAGAACTTACAGTCAAAGGTTTCAAATGAAAAAGTCAAATACATGTGTGAAGTTGATGAATTTAAACATTTCATCAACTCCACACATGTATCTAACTTATTCATTTGAAACCTTTGACTGTAAGTTTATTATTTTTTGTTATACCTTACTTTTATTTAAACAAATATTTATACAACCTTAGTTTCGTCCAAATACGTGTACAATTACAAATAATAATAATTAGTCGATTAAATATCCACCACAAATACATCTTTCATGAAAACGGTGCTCGGTTACGCGTTTGGTTTTTGCTTTGAAACTTCGTTTTTCCAAAATAAAATCGAAAGGGATACGAAGAAGGGCTCAGTTGACGACTGGGATCCTCTTTAAACCGGAAGCCTTTCAAAACTTAAAAAATGAATGCGAAAAAACGATTCCTTTACCGCTTAGGCTAATATCGTGCATGGCGATACATCACCTAAACAGCATGACGTCATCGATGGGCTCTGATGTCTTGTTGTCTCGGTGGTAACGACACTGCTCAACTCAAAACACACAAATAATCTGGTAACAAACTTATACACAATAAAAATCCTAGATTTTCTTACTATCAACCCTGTATTCACCTGCTTAAGCCAAGGTTTAATAACTATTTCTGTCTACTTTGTAAATGGTACAACAAAAAATATTTTAAACCAGTTCAACATTTGACAGTTTAAGTATTCTTTAGATTTAACTAGAGGTGGTGCAATTAGGCATAAATCAATTAAAAAAATGTCCAACAAGTAAAAAAAGTCCAAAATGTTTGTTAGTACTTTTCATAGTTTTAGAGATATTAAGGCAAATGACGAGGAATTGTGTTGGGTTTAAGATGTCCTACACTCCGAAAACGGGCGATCAGACACCTAAACAATTACCCACAGAGTTTCATTTAAATCGCTTCATTTAAAACACTTACTGGCGCTCCCTTGTATGTAGAATTAGAAATTCTTTTTATAGCAAGTAGGTACATTAAACGATGTCTAACCCACACAATTTAAACTAAGGATAATCATGTTTTCACTGTTTAATTTACAACCAATGACAACCAAAACTACAAATTTATTTGTAGGAATTTCCACTTCAACTGATTAACTTGTAGCAATATTTTTAACGCTGTTCATTGAAGGCCAATAACCTATAATTTAAATCTTACAACAATTATTATCACAAAAAAGCTATTCATCAACACAACTACAAATAGAACAAAATTATGGTTCAAGGTAGAAAATTACGTAACAAATACAGGAGCTACTAAAAATTATAAACCATTAGAAAACAAGTAACTTCTCTGTTGATTAGTAAAAGAAATTTGTAAATTAGAACAAAATACTGCTAAATTATTACATTACTTCACAAAGCACGATTATAATTGTTATAAGACTAATACTAGAACTATAAACAAGTTAATGCTCAATAACGACACCAAGCCACAGCTCACATTAAAATAATTCCCATGCAAATGACGGATAATGACACAACTCCATGGGTTCGAGCCGTACGATTCCAACAAACAATTCTACAAAAGTCACCAAAAGACAATAACGATATCTACATGTATTCGAAATAATCAACGAAAGCATCGGTGAAGATACGGTGCGTTGAAGTACCATCGTAAGCCTTGTGTAGTGCCAACGTGAAAAAAACAAAATGGAAACATCAAAGAAAAACAAAAACAAAAAATCTAACAAATAAGCAATGACCACAACGTATGTATAACATGAAAACCAATCAAATAAAAACAAATGTGCGTGCAATGCTAAAATTGGTGAGAATCTCGGCGATATACATATGTACAATAATTTTTAAATAATATAAAATTGTGAATACCTGCACTAAATATCGAGGTTTGAATGTTTTTAGAATGAACTTATTATTATTATTATATTAAAGGTAATGCTAATGTAATAATATGTTCTATAATATACTTCTCATACCAATTAAAGTCAATATTTGCTTCAATAAATATCCTTGAACACTTTCTTTTGTGCAGTAATGTGAAAAATTATAGGCAAACACCTGGTGAATGGTTTTCAGTTTAATCTCAAATATCACAATCCTATTAATTTATTCTAATAATGGTAGCAAAGGAAACATGAAAAATACAATATTTTCTTAGTTGATATAAATATCATTGAGAAATTTTTAGCGGTGGTGGAGAATCACTAATTGAAGATTATTTCTTAATAATGTTTTTCTTCAAAATATTTTACTTCTGAGTTAAATCCAGTCAAAGTGTAACAGGATTATTTGTACTTTGAAATTTATTTATTTTTATTTATAGACAAATATCAAAGAACATATAAAAACAAATATACACTAGTGGCCATAATTATATGCCTACCTACATTTTTGCTTGGATTTTAGAAGATTATTTATTTATTTTTATTTAGGGGGTATAATTATTTACCAATAAGTTAAAGAAAGATATCAATAATCCTGCAAAAGGCTCCTCTGATACTTAGTTATCGATTGAATCTCCTTAATCCTATAATTAGGGGTCCAGGTCGGGCTATAAAAAGACCCGAAATGTAATACAATTGTCATTCACTAATAAAAATAAATATTTAATGTAGTGCAGATAAAGATGTTATTGTTCTTTTAAACAAACCTTAATAAAATTATCAAAAATTAGTATTAAAATGCCGAAAACTAGAGAGTTGCCTTTAGAAATCTGCACAATGATTGTTGCTTTACATAATCTTGGCCGAAATAACAGAGATATTGCAAGAAAATGTAAATTAAGTCGCCAAACTGTTGACTATAATGTTAAAGAATATCAAGAGCACGTGCCAGCACGTTATTAAATAGAAAACGAACAGGACGACGGAAAGTGACAACACCAGCGGAAGATCGTCGAATAATTTTGACGAGTAAACGGAATAGATTAAAATAACGGCTGAAATAAGTATTGATCGTGAAAAATACGTTAGTTTAACCACCATGAAAAGGAGGCTAAGAGAGGGTAGTTTATTTGGCCGAATAGCGTTGCGTAAACCACTCTTACGCAAGCAAAATAAAATAAAACGGCTGCAGAGGGCTAGAGAACATCAACATTGGAGAGTTGATGAGTAGAAAAATGTTTTGTGGACCGATAAGTCTAAATTTGAACTCTTCGGTCCCAATAGAAGAACGTTCGTTCGAAAGGAGTATAGTACCTACAGTCAAGCATGGGGGTGGATCTGTAATGGTTTGGGGTTCTTTTGGCGTCACATCCGCAGGGACTTGGTTAAAGTAGATGGAATTTTAAGAAAAGAGCGCTATAGGGAAATTTTGAAAATAAATGCTATACCATCTGGAATAACTATAATTGGTGACTATTTTATATTTACACATGATAATGGTTCAAAACACACTACTCCACTTGGCCGCAAATATTTAGAATCGGTGGAAGGCGAAAGCAATATCAAAATTATGGGATAGCCTCCTCAAAGCCCAGATGCTAATCCCATAGAGCTTTTTGGGAGAAACTCGACAGGCAGGTGAAAATAAATCCTTCAACTTCCAAGGAATCGTTGTGGAAGCAACTACAGGAAGTCTGGCTTAAAATAGAACCCATTACTCTAACAAAATTGATAGAAAGAATGCCACAAGTGTGTGCCGCAATTATTAATAGTTGAGATGGATATTTCGAAGACTTAATTTTTTTGTGTCAAATAAATTTTATAATTGAATAAAGACTATTAATTTCTTTGTTTTAAGAGTATTCTATTAAATCCAAAACTACAATTTATTTTTCAATTAACACTTTCTTTATTTATGTGTATTTCTTTGGGTGGCCAAATAATTATGGCCGGTAGTGTATATCTCCGTTATTTCATAATCAGCCATTTCACTCTTACAATTTTTATAGGACAAAATAGAAAAATAATTTAATCTAATCAATCGGGATCAATTTTCAGAAAAGATAAGAATCTAAGTCACTGAAGGCAAGGAACTTGTATAACTCTATATCATTCGCATGCATGGAAATTTCGTATAAAAAAACATGCTCAGTATCAAAAAGGAGGCCTTGTGAAGTATAAATAATAGTGGTCCTAAGATGGAACCTCGGGAAACACCGCGAACAATTGCTTTAGTCGAAGAGATATTCTCCCAATTTCATGCTAAATGGGAGATCCCGATAAAATGTAAAATAGGTAATAATCAGAGAGCATCAGTTACTGTCGTAGCACCGCCACGAACACAGAGCAAAGCTGGAGTCTAGCTATGTTCAGGCGCAAAACCCAATTGGGTAACAGGAAGGATGCTACGATTTTCAAAATATGCTCTAAGCTGCCGATCCATAACTTTCTCAATTATTTTAGGGAGCACTGCGGTGGAATGCTGATAAAATATGACGGGTTTTTTAAAAAACATTTTCAACCAAGCACGAATTAACAATTTGTAATGAGAATAGTATTTTATACTATGTACTGCGCTTAAAAATATCATTAAACGTAAAGCCCTTCACTAACTAAACCTGAATCTACAATTTTTCACATCACATTTCACTACATTTTATCATAAAACCAATAGAATACAATAAATGACAATTTCTTCACTAAAATTAATTTTGTTAGCAGAAGCAACGCACACATGCAACAAAAATTGAAGCAATATCTTTTTTTTTGCATTTTTCCCTTTATTTTTTTCTGATATCGATACCTGTTCCGCCTGCGATAATAAAAATAACGAATGATTTGCATTTGAAATCTGCTGACTCGTTATTCCCTGCAGAGAACTTGTGTCGAGGGTACTTGGAAGGCATCGTTTTAGAACTGTAAAAAATAGTACAGAATTCAATGAATGCTAGTGTTAAACGATTGCTTGCTGTGAAGAGAACTGGTGAAAACAAAGAAGGAAGGTCGTGGAATGTATGTTTTGGATTCTAAAGATGTTTGAAGTTCACCGTGGCGCGTGGAAGAAATTTTTTCAAATTAATTTGATACCAAAAAGCTGGAAACATTTACTTGTTACTAGTTGGGTATGAATCTACGTGGCGTTTAGGTTGAAGAGATAGAATATACAAATTCGCTGCCAAAAAGATGCTTCGCCCAGAAAGGAAACAGAAACATACAGAAGAGATTTCATTATTTCATAAAGATAGAGGAATGTAAATTGAGATGGTTTACGCATATTAGCAGAATGAACAACGACAGACAGGTCAAAAGAGTATAGAAAGCCAGGACAACAAGAAGAAGCAGAAGAGGAAGACCCGACAGACGTGGAGCCATAGTATAAATATTACAAAAGAAAGTAAAAACATGGAAAGAGGGCAGAGAGATGGCAAAAAATAAAATTATGGTGCAATTTTATTCACAGTAACAAAGAATAACATGAGAATTGAAAATAGGCACATGTATGAGTTAATGTCAAACCAATCTACCAAAATTAATTTGTCAAAAACAAAAACGCTTGATTTTTTGGGAGAAGTTCGTTATAAAAAAATTACGCTATCTCAAGAATGGCTGACGACCGGACTCTAACTTTAGAGCCATAAGTTAGAGTCCGGTTTCTTATTTTGATCCCCTGTATCTATCTACAAAATGTTTCACTTTTCTTTGGATTCATCCTCTAAGTTGTAATATTGAAGCCAATCGATCAAATACACCTCCACCGTGTTCTATTTCTCACTCTACTTAAATAACATGCTATATGCTCATTTCTTTGGGGGACGGTATTGAATACCACCGCTGCATACGCTTATGTCTTCCTTACTAACCTTATAAATGTTATTTGGTACCACATGTCTTTTTTCCTCATTAATTAATACTTGAACCACTTTGATTCATTATATTTAATTATCAATCATATTACACGGTAGAAAGCGACAACTGTACTATGAACTACTTTGTAATGTGAAAGAAAACTCATTTTTTAAATATATAATACCAATTCCTTTAAATACAGATCTGTTACATTTTAAGATCTACATGTATTCAATACGGTTCCTCAAAGAAATGAGGGTGTAACCTGTGATATAAGTAGAGTTAGAATTATAATCACTATATGGTGAAAATTGATAGTACTATTTCATATTAGAAAGTATTTCATATAAATACTTAAGGGTTAGTAACATATTCACACGAGTATATGAGGTGTGTTCAAAAATCAAAATATTTTGACTTCATCCTGTAACTCAAAACTAACTCTTACACATTTAAAAAATAGCTCTATAATGCGCAAATAGTCCAACAATAAATTTACGTCATATAAAGTGTAAATGGGACTGGTAGCGCGCAACACTATCAGTTTCGGAGTGCTGGGTTCAAACCCCGGGGTCGCAACTCTCAGAGTAAAGTTTTCCATGATTTTCCTTACTCTAAATTTGTCGAATACTGAGGATGAACATCTTAAGAAGCTTCACGGAACTGATAATAATTCATGGCCAGCCGATGCCTCCCTGTAATTGACGAAAGCTGTTGGGGGATACAATAAGAAGGACTGTACAAATCCCAAACACTGCTGATTACCAGTAATTATATCCGTAAAGGAATTCGCGTATTCGAAACAACAATCAAACCTTATCGAATCGAAAATCGTGCAAGAAAACTAAAATATATAGAAGAAAGAAAGAAATAAACGGACAAAGTCTATGTACAGAACTCAAAAAGGAACATACAGGCACCGAGAAAGAAACAAGTCAATCTTGTATACTGTTTGTGCAACCTATTAAATGTAAAGATATAATACATACAGGGTGCGTCCAAAAAGCCTAGAAACATCGAAATAAAAATTAATTATTGAATTCTGGGCGAAATGGTAGAACAGGACCAATTAGTTTTTTGGGAAAGTTACCTTTTAGTCGCACAAAAGAATTTTTTCCAACGATTTTGAAAAGGTTTTTGGCATCCTGTAATTCTCTAAATGACACTTGAAATGTTCTCATATCTTACATGACAAAATTCTTATGACGTGTAGGACAAAAAGGAATGAAGATAGAACAAATAATGGGGACAGCAGCCGATCACAAAAATAAAAGACTTCCTTTTATGAAAAAAATATGTTTTCGTTTTTGGGATAGTAAATTGAGTTTTTTCCTGAGGTACGAGAAATATTTAACTGTTATTTGGTGATCTATCCAAGGATGAAGCATCAATGCTATATTGTTGTTTAAACAAAAACTCTGTGACGTCATTACATAGTCACTGCAAAACCAAATTTATGACACTAAAAAAATAGCTTTCTTAAAAAAATTCATTGACCTGTTTTACGATTTTAAAAATTGTTAATTACATTTTTACTTCGGTCTTTCCAAACTGTTTGGATACACTGCATGTAATTTAGGTATAAATATAGAGACATTATACGAAGTACTCTATAAATTAGAGTGAAAGACAGTACCTTTTCAGCGTCATAGGAATCTGAGAAGAAACCGACGCAATATTGCACGAATAGGGACACCCAGCTCTTGGCAATCTCTAGATATCTCTTCGCCAGCGAGATCTCGTCGCCAGGGATGCTCGCCACCCGATGCGACCGGAATTTCCTTCTATCCTCAGTCTTATACAAACATCTCTTTAGTACTGTCAGGAGAAAGGTTCGTGTTCTTTAAATGGTAGGTGCACACGTAGGGTGCGATGGCAAAACATCAAAACAAGAATGATAAACACTCAAAAAGGGAAATGATAATGAACCTGCCCTCTCCAGCGGTTGTCCTCAATTCACCGCTTGATGGAACAGTTTCATTTTCATATTCCAACTAACCGTCTGTGCTCTCTATCGCCCATTCTGCACACTTGCCCTCGTTGATCAAAGATTGGGCGGTAGCTGGTGTCGGTTTGGTTTCATAGTCGCAAATCAATTCTTCAACCGTTCCTATGTTAGGATAATAATACGTTTTGGAAGGGCATTGTTCCACGCACACCTAAAAGGAATCAAGTACTTACATAGTTATGTATTTCAGTTAGGGTAGCGACCATCTTGGAAACCATCATACCTAGAGAAATGGGGAAATGTTTTCACAAGTAAAGATACCAAGAGCAACTCAGTAAAAGCTACACATTAAAGACATTTGTTCATATCATGTGTAATAAGAGCACAGCTCTAACTTCTTCATTATCCGAATTAAATGAATGTGGTTGCTGCTACAACTCGATAATCCATGCAATTGGATGCAGCACACTCTAGTAATTTTATTGAGTAATTAAGGGCGCCACTAATTGCGACTTTTGCTTTATATGCCGTTTCAAGCAAATCCTCATTTAATTCAATAAAAAATTGCAGAAGTTACAGTTATTTTAGTGAAAACCTAGGTAGGCAACATTTGTTGGAAATTTGTTGGGAATTGTCAGGACTTTCACTTACATATTGAGTAAGCTCATCTATATTAGTAACAGCCCACCGCCAACAAACAACATCATGTTCAACTAAGAATTTGGTTTTCTCACACAGAATGCGGAAGCAATAATGGCAGAAACGTCGTTAATAATTTTATGTGTGTGATCTGACAAAGTATACAAACAAAGTGATGGGTGATCAACTAAATATTTAAATGATACATTTAAAGTTGTAGCTAATTCTAGAACTTGAGACCCCAGCAGACATATTTGGAATTTAAAAATATTTTTACTGAGCTGCTTTTAGTCACCTTAGTTATGAAAGCTTTTCCTCATCGCTGTAGATGTAGTGGCTATCATTACTAAAAAAGAACCTTTATAGGTTAAAACGAATTGACCGATTCCTACCTGTGGTGTTTTGCAACCAGTAAATGCTACTGTCGGGCTGATGCATTTCGTCAAGTCGAAGAAGAAGAGATACGTTTTATTGCGTACATGAGTGTCGTAACCACATCTACTCCCACTGGAATCCCTTGGTATGATCAGCTTCTCCGGATCGCCATTTGTAAATGCTGAAACAGTGAAATAAATATTGCTAAAAGGGTTGAGAACCATTTACGAGACATGCTTTTATAAATAAAATCTAACTCTTGTCTTGAACTAATCAATAATCAATAGAATTAATAGCAGCTCCATGTATTCTTGACATTGTTCTTCTGAATTCTTCATTTCATGTTGTTAGAAAGGCCCCCCATCAGAATATATATAGCAAGGTAAAGTGGAGACCGTCGAGAAGATACTATTTGTTGTTTTTGTCAGTAAAAAGTTTCTAATTTAAACCAAAAATTAGACGAAATTGATTGAACAACGTGATTAATGGCATATCAAGAAAACGTTCATCATTAATTTGAGATCCCCGAATCAAGACAGTTACAAAGTTATTTTCAAAGTCATTAAAATCTTTCAAGCAATTCCATTGCAAGAATAAGCTTTTTTTGGATCAACTGGCTTGATGAAGATCTATTGCGGCAGATTGAAGAGTTCATAACTGCGTATTACAATTTAAATTTAAAACGCTCCTTTTTTATTTAACAAAAGAACATGTCTCGTTATTAAAATAATCATCAAGAAATGCTTACCAAAAATGCCTATTCCTATCCAACAACCGATGAAGACTATAAAAATAAATAAACAAATAACGTCGGTGCAAGAGCGGTTCTTTAGTGGTCCATGAAAATCGGGATCGTAACGTATTGGCTCCCCTAAAAACAAAAAGAAAACACATGATACTTTATGTTGGATACAAATCTACATAATGGATATTATAAAGGAGGTTTCAATAGCTTCTATAGGATTTGAATCGCCCGCCATTCTTATTCTCTCAAAGATAGAGCTGTCATATTGTATAAATGTCATTTACAAAGCATACAAAGTAAGTATAGTGAATTTGGCTGTCCAATAACGAATAGTTATGCCTACAAATATTTTATGAAAATGGTGGGACATTTGCAGTTGCTTTAAGAAAAATTATTTGAGAATTATCACTTCGTAACTTAATGAAAAAAATTTGAACTGGTGAACCTTTTAAAAGCTCTCCAAATTTTAAGGAAAAATTTACATTTGATTTATGTGTTACTCTTATTTTATGTAATCTATCGTTTCGTTTACTAGACAAAGAAGCATTTGTCTCCTTCTGGAATAAATATGCGGACTGTAAATTACTTAGTCTGACACCGATACGAAATGTAGTCCCATTTGCTCGTGAACATATAGAAAAGAGAATGAAAACGGAATTGAAAGATAAAAAACTGTGGTTCCGTGTGGGCGAAACAACAGATCGTCAAAAACATTCTGTGGTTAATGTATGGTATGGTATGTACAATGGAACCACATCGACCGTCATCCTCCTTCTTACTTGCTTCTAAAAGAGTTATAAATTGTACTGCCAATGAGATTTTAAAGGTGGTGTTGAACTCATTGAACAAATTTGAAGTTTCAACTAAGCAACTTTTAATGTTTATGAGTGATGGTGCCGCAAACATGCATTCTCTGGGCCGATCTATTAAAGAACACAGTGGTAACTTCTTACATGTAACGTGTAAAATCCATATTCTAAATCTTGCGGCACAAACGATTCCTACATGTTTTCCACTAATAAATGCATTGATTACTAGTACAAAGGCAGTGCTTCTAAAGTCCCTGAAACGTACCCTACTATTTCATAAACTGTGTCCTGATTTACCTGAACCACCACAGCCGATTGTTACACGTTGGAGAACATGGTTGCAGGCTGCGTTTTACTACAACAAATATTTTGATCAAGTAAGGAAGGTAGTTTTAAAATCCAATCCGACAGAAGCTGCAGCAATCAAGAAAAGCCAGGAAATATTTCAAGATAGTCAGGTTAAAAGAGATTTACAAACTACTCACAACAATTACTTCCGACTAGCGGAGGGAATAGAAAAATTACAAAATGTTTCGATGTCACTAGTGGATTCTGTTCAAATTGTGAATGATGTTCACGCACAGTTATGCGCTGTAGAAGGCGAAACAAATTGGTGTGTAATACGAAAATTTGAAAGTGTTTTAGAGAAAGACTCCGATTTTCTTATATTAAAACAAAATTGTGAAGGTGCGTGTGAAGATGCATTAAGTTGTTTCAAAGATTATTTTAAATAAACGGTCGTTTTCGGCATTAAAAAACATTCATTCCGCACGTCGTACTCACTTGACTGAAACAGCTGTGGAAACATATCTAATGATTTAAATATTTAACAGATGTTACCCAGTTTGTGATTTCACGGAAGACTTTTAAAACGGTAAGTGTTTCAACACGTTTTATAATTTATTTCTTACCTTCTATTTTATGTGTAAACTTTTATGCGCTCGCCACGCCTCTGGCTGTTACCGCATATTTGTCCAGGTTAGTTATAATTGAAACATTCTTTACATTCGATTTTTGTGTTGAAACTTTTGCTGCTTGGTGTATATGAATCATATTACACCTACAGATAATTTGAAAACGTGATTATATAAATTCAAAATGTTGAATCAATACAAAACACTAATTCTAAATAATTTTATATTATCTAAATCCTATCTTCCGCTTACTGTATTTTTTGATCGACATTTATAAAGTAATGAGTAAGAATATCCGAACAAAATTTTCTATATCTTAGTCGGAGTATTTCACTCAGAATGATATAAATAGAATGGAGATGCTATCAGATAAATTAATCGATGAAACTAGGATTTATGACAGATTAGAGATCTTATCTGGAAGGTTATGATTCAGGTTTCAATTATGTTTTCACTGAACGGGATTTATATCTGTTAAAAATAGTGTTTATATCAATTTACCCTTAGGTGTTTAGGTGACTTTCACAAGCTCAGTTTAACTTAAACCTTTAAATATATTTCAAGTCCTTCACTTATAAATAAACTGAGCCCATTGTTTTTGATTTTTCGCCATTCTTTTTCCAAGTTATTCCCCCTTTCTTGAAGCAATCCGCTACCATTGTATCCCAAGTTTTTCTTGGTCTACCTCTAGATTGTTTTTATATTAACTTTTCGTTTCTTCCATTCTTTCTAGGTATCCAAACCATTTTAAATGTGGTCTCCCGATGATCGTTATTTGTTTTATTTCTGCCCCATCTAGTCTTATTGTTATCTTTAAGTCTTCTTTGCTTATTGTCAGAACTTTAGTTTTTTCTACGATAGTCACATCATATTCAAATTCCACTTGGCACAATGCCCAAAATCCTAGATCTTGTTCAATCTGAAGATCGGGTCTAGGATAAAACCAGAAGAACTACAACGCAAGTCACTGCTGCACATTTACTAACATTTAAATTAATGTTACCCATTACATGCCAGTCACCAATTATTCTAATTTATCCTACAAGATGCTGTAGTAATAAAATAGTGTACGCAGTTTTTAAAATAGACCCTGTATGCACTTAGAAAAATCCGCATGTTTTTGTCATACGATCCTCCACTTGATTTCCCACTCAAAGGGCAAAAGAAACCTCGGAAATGCGTTAAGAAACCTGACTAACGTCGCTGTGAATAAAAAAGATTTCAAAATTAACTATGGCTAACTATTAAATTATATTAAATAATTTTAAGATTATTTGTTGATTAAATCACAAAATGTTCGTTGATATTCGGAATATCATTGTTAAAATTGTGGCAAAGGAGCAATAAATTATTACGTCCGTTTTTATTTTCTACCATAGGATATTGATTTCTAATTTCACTTCTGTTGGGTTTGAGGGACACATACACTCTTTATTTATAATACGCGGCCCATGCGACTGATCCGATTCTGCCGCGAAGACCGATTATGCAAAGCCTAATTATAAGTAAATAGTCCTTGCAATATATTTTCTCAATTTTATTTATTCTACGGAACGATGAAATGACATGCGATTAAATTGAAATTTATTACTATTTTATAACTTTCAAAGAAGAAGAACGTTAAAGGACCCGCGTTGCAAAATTATACACAAAAGTAAAATTCTTGAAAACAAGGAATACCCTAACACATACATTAGAGAAAGCATCCAAAATAACGAAAACATATTACATCGACGACAGTAGCTATAGTATAAACACACATATAAAAGCCCAGCAACTCGCAGATGCCAAGCCGAGATGTGGGTGTGTAAACAACTCGGGCAAAGAACATTTTTGTCACACACATACATTCAAAGACGGCAACGATTCATCCGTATGTCCCAACGTGTAATCTCAGCTGTGGTCTTTTACTTTTCACATTTCCTAGTTGGCATCATCCAAGCATTTCTAAATATTATTTCGCCAACAGTTCAGTAGCCGTACGTGGAGAATATAATTCGGCTATTTCTTGCAATTCGATAATTGTACAAAATTTAAGCTTTTATAAAGCAACTAATCACTTTATATCGATAATTTGTACTAAGACAAGGTGACTGAATAGTATCGCAATCTTGAACTTGTGTGCCAAGGAAAGTCAACAAAGCAGTTCAAAAAAAGGAAACATCCCACTGAAGGATTGTAGTAATTAGCTGTTCTTTTGGACTCTCCCTCGTTTATGTCCCGAGCTAAACGAAAAAATGGTTTACCATCTCTTGGTTACATTCTAGGGTGGGTATTATCGATTTGGTTGAATTTTGTAGCATGCTTGTTTTGTTCAAAACAAAAGCCAATCCCAAATTTATTTAAAGAATTTTTTTAACAATTGAAAAAAAAATTCCCGCGTATACAAATGTCAAAAAATTATTTCTTTTATTTTTTTTTTATTTATCTGATAACTTTCTGAAAAATATTCAGCAACCACACATTTGACAACCAAAAGATTAATCCTTATATTGCAGAAACGGGCATAGACATCGGGCGGCCACGGTCGCTTCTATAATCTATATAAAATTTAAATGTGACGGCTTTTTGGGGTCCTCAGGACATAGGTATCGGGGGCCACAGCGTTACCAACGATATACACAAGGCCTACTCGCTTTGACGTCAGCAGGCTGTGACGTATTTTGACATAGGCGATATAAACGCGTTTACATACTGAGACCATCTCTGCGTTTTGAATTGGTTTATCCAAATTATATCGGTTTTATTTAAAAAAACACTGTGTAGTGATTCCGTACTTTATTGGTGATATTTGCAATGTTTTTCTAGTGTTGTATAAGCGATAAAACCTTTTCTAAAACGATAAAAACGAGGTAACCTAACCTAAGATGGCGTCGGTTGTTTTGTATGTTTTGTTTGTGAGTTATACTTTGAAAATAAAAGAAGATACTATTTATTTTTCAACAGCTACAGATTCGTGAACTGGTGAAACTATAACTGTAAGTTTAAAATATCCTAGGTTTAAAAAAGATGCTATTCCAACTCAATTCCCTAACTGTCCGTTGTATTTGACAAAAAACGTGAAGATGTTATTGTTAGATAGTTTTATATTCTTACGTTATATTTAACAAAATTGTTTTTAACGCGAAGAGATGTTTTTAAATGTATGTAATAAACGTTCTGTTTTAATACAATATATTTTAAATTATATCACCGAACGTAACCATTTTGGATATTGATATATGTAAATGTCATATTCACACCAGTGAACGTATTGCAACAACTATAATCACTTGTTCTACAAACGCCCTACTTAAAAATGATTGTGGGAATAGTAATGATAGATTAGGTAAAACACCACGTAATAGGAAATCAAAGACCCCGATTAAATAGCATGTCTGTAAACTTTCTCGTCAAATTGAACAAAATTTCGAATAAAATTGCAATTACTGTATCATTTCAACCCACGTTTCGTCTAAATTCACGCACAATCACAAATAATAACAATTAGTCGATTAAATATCAACCACAAATACATCTTTCACGAAACGGTGCTCGGTTACGTGTTTGGTTATTGCTTTGAAACTTCGTTTTTCCAAAATAAAATCAAATGGGATGCGAAGAAGGGCTCAGCTAACGACTGGCATCCTCTTTAAACCGGAAACCCTTCAAAACTTAAAAAAGAAATGCAAGAAACGATTCCTTTACCGTTTGGGCTAATATCATGCATGGCGATACATCACCTACCCACCGTGACGTCATCAAAGAGCGCTCAGCTTCTAATTTCGGTGGTAACGCCTGTACACCCTTTAGGTATTTGAAACAACAACACAATCTGCATTGAAAGCTTTAGAGTCAAACGAACCTTTCATAAAAAATCAATTTAGAACCTTTTCTTCTTTGTTTTCTTCCTGAAATAATTTTGCTTACACGGAACTGCTATACAGGATGTCTTAGTGTCAATTAGCAAAATTTGCTGTTGAGATGCCTGATATGATACTGAACAAAATAATTCAATAAACCTATCTCAGGAAATAAGTCGTTTTCGAGATATAAGCAAAAACAGTTGTACCATATGTAGCTTTAAGTGGCGATGATGAATTATAATACTCCAAATTGCGTTCAGTATTAGTAAATACTTAAGGAGCAAGTATTGTGCGTGAATATACGGCGTTTTACAAATCATGAATTATCGGATACGGCACTTTCGTAATTACCACAAACGGTATAATCAGAATCCCCATCTTAAAAGAATATCATCATCTTAAATGCATTTTGGTGTTAATGCATGTGTTGCATTATTGACAATACCTTTATCGGTCTCATTTTTTTGCCACGTCGACTTAATGTTAATAATTATTTAATGCCATTAAATAAGCAAATAATGCCATTGTTTGTGTGCTCATAGCACACCTACAGCACGCGATTACATAGTTTGACGAAAACTTTCACAGACAGAAGAACACAAAAATAGGAGAAAAAGACGTACCAACAAGAACTGAGATTTACTTGTCATGATGATAACCTGTAATTTGTCACTTTGCTTACTCGAAAAAGAACCGCTTCAGAACTTTTGGTATAAGTACAACCCCGAGTTGAGGCCGTTTTGGTTGTGTTTTGACGAGACAACAGATTGTAAAAGAAATTCTATTCTACATGGTATAGTACTTGCACTGAACCCTCATAAACCGACATTTCCACTGCTACTAGCTAGCAAAAGACTGGAAAAGTGTACTGGTGCAGTAATTGTTAGGGTGATACATAGTACGTTAAAAGACTTTCAAGTCTCTCCACGTCAAGTGTTGGTACCGCGTCAATGCGTTCGGTAAAGGAACGGCTCCCTTCTTGAACAGGGTTGCAAGTGTTTACATGTTATAGTTTATTTCAAATTATAAGAATATAACTTTGAACTGCTTAAATGCTGTTATTGCACCACCTGCGGTAATAACTACCTGGGTACGCAAACAAACTGCTGAGGACCGTAATGACAAAATTTAAATGAATTGAATAGAAATGGAATTATGATTTGCGATATGCGTTTGTACCTGTTTGTACATTAAAATCTCATTTAATATGTAAATTCTTTAATTACTTGTAACATCGAATTGCTTATCATGTAAATTTATACTGTTTGTAAAATATATATACATAAACATATAATTATCTTATAGGGCCGTAATTTATAGTCAATACGGCCCCTAGATTCAATATGCATTGCCAGGTTATTATCGTCACAGAAGGTGCAATAAAAGTATTAAAGGCCTTGTAAGTCTACAGTTATATTCTTATAATTTGAAATAAACTATACGTGTAAAGTACATGCTTTACATCTTGTGGCAGAAACTATTCGACAATGTTCACCTGAGGTAATTGCATTAATAGCAAGTACAAATCTTCAAAACATCTTCGATCATTTCACCCACAGCGTCCTGGTATTCGTGAACCACCGCAGCCGACTTTTACACGTCGAGGAACATGGTTGCAGGCAGCTCTTTATTATGCTCCATATATTAAACAAGTAAAAGCTGTTATTCTACAATTCAATCCTGCTGAAGCTGCAACTATTAACAGGAGCCAGACAAAACCTCAAGATATTTCCGTTGTGTTAAAGAAAGATTCCGATTGTATCACATTAAAACAAATTTGTGATGGTGCATCGACTAATCCATTAACTGAATTCAAAGAGTGTTTTAATCAGGCATGTATTACATCCGTAGATGTCGAACGATCTTTTTCAAAATATAAACACCTTTTTTCACTACGGCGAACATCGTTCAACGAGACAACTGTGGAAATTTTGCAAGGTTTTCTTGGTAAATAATAAACAAACAATGACGAAGAATTGTATCTCTAAACTCATCAATTTCCGATTTTGAATATGATCACAAATCTTCCAATCGTCCAATTCAACTACTGTAAAAACAAAGAGGAAAGTGAGGAAAGTAATATACGCAACCTACTAATATGCATATCTGTTTAAATGCGCCGCTCGCAGATGTTAAATCTTGTTGATCCATAAAGCAGACGGTTTGAAAGCTTATAAAATTATGAACTGCCCGTACTACTTTCCTGTTTCATCGCTTGAGTGGACAAATGGCTTCGTTAATTGCATGTACATACACGCTTGTAATGGGGTCGTAGGAAGACGCTTGGGCAATTCTTAGAAGTGATTTAGATCTATGAAAGTTAA
This sequence comes from Dynastes maya, assembly GCA_029619315.2. Lineage (NCBI taxonomy): Eukaryota > Metazoa > Arthropoda > Insecta > Coleoptera > Scarabaeidae > Dynastes > Dynastes maya. Next base: position 56,880,217 of record JAROYE020000004.1, on the reverse strand, counting down.
TAGAATACATCGTAGATGTAATATTGTTGGAACTTGCAAATTAATTTAGTTACATGAGATCGTCTATACAATAGTGTAGAACAAAACCTTGTTACTGTTTTTCACAGGAATACTTTTTTATTTTCAAGATTGTAATTCCAACCTGCCTTGTCCTATACCTACTCTAAAAGATATTTATAACTGCTTTCTTTTATCACTAGAGCGGGCCAAATTGCGCCATCCAACAGAATCGGAATCAGGCGCAACGGCCGCTTATTGTAAATAGCGTATATGTGAGTCACAGCAGATATGTGATATTTCGAAATTAATACACAAGAGTAAAAAAATAAAAGCTGACGCAATAATAATGTTTAGTAATTAGGGCGGATATATATATATATATATATATGTACACGCTGAGGTGTTTTTATTTTCATTATGATTTTTTATTTGATTGAAAACGGTATGCGTTGTAAATGGGATGTAATAAGGAAATAACTGAGAAACTGAACGCTTTTTTTATTCTGTTGTACTTAATAATGTTACTGTAAATAAAGATATAATAAATAAATTCTATCCTTCTTAATAATGCGGATAGGCTTGTTTAAAAAGTTGCACCATCAGATAAGTTTCCACATTTGCCTCGGTGAAGGATGTTCGCCGAGACGAAAAAATGTTCTTATATTTCGAAAACGACCGTTCCACGTCTACCGAAGTAAGACAGGCGTAATTAAAATAATCTTTAGACTTAGTCAAGGAATCTGCAGATGCCCCATCGCACATTTGTTTTAATCTCGTGTAGTCCGGATTCTTTTTTAAAACACTATCGAACTTAGCTAAAACTCGTCCACTTGTTGCATCGTTTATACTGTGTAACAATGTACTAACTTCGTCCACGACTTGCACTGATTCTACCAACGACAATCCAGAATTTTGCAAATTTTCTATCGCGTCTACTAACCCTTTGTAATTGTTGCTAATATTCTTTAGATGTGTTTCAACAGAAATATCGAGAAATCCCTTCTGGCTCATCCTAATAGCTCTAGCTTCGGCAGGGACGAATTGCAAAATAACGGATTTGACTTCTTGAAAATGTTCATTATAATAAAAAGCGGCTTTTAACCACGTTCCCCAACGCGTAAGAATGGGCTGTGGTGGTTCTCGAATACCAGGGCATAACCTGTGGAATGCCCTAGTCCTCTTAGGACTTTTGAGAAACACTTTTTTTGTGTTTGCTATTAATGCATCCACCTCCGGGTAACACTCTCGAATAGTTTGTGCCACAAGATGTAAAGCATGGACTTTACACGTAACATGTAAAAGTCCTTCACACTTTTCTTTAAGGGAACGGCCTACACTACACATTGTTGCTGCACCATCGCTCATGAACAACAACAGTTGACTGGTTGACACTTGAAATTTTTGTAACGTTTCGAGAACTACGGCCGTAATTGCTTTACTAGTACACTGTTTTAATCTTCTGCTGGCTAATAGAATTGCAAAATTTGGTTTAATAGGATCTAATACGCGCACTATTATATTCAAAATAGAATTTTTTTTGCAATCTGTCGTCTCATCAAGATATAGCCACAGCTGTTTATCTTTTAATTCGGCTTTAATTCGATTTTCAATGTCCTCACGTATTCGTGGAATATCTCTCCGTAACGCTGTCCGAGATGGTAGTATCCACTCGGTATTGTATGTACCCCAGAATTTTCGAAATGCTTTTTTATCAAGTATACGAAGTGGTAGACCACATACCATAAACGTTAAAAGCAATTCTAATTGAAATTGACGTTGTTGTGACACACCATTTCTTTTATTTCTGTGGTGTGCGCTATTTATATGTCTTTCACAATCACGTTTGCTCCAGCACAGTAGTTTCTTTTTACAAACTTTACAGAAAATTGTACTCCCATTGTAGTGTAAATCCACAAATTCACTAAGAAATTTATTAACTTTCGTAGGTAATGGCCGTTTATTTTTAATAGTTACGTTAGACATAATCACTAAAGCGAGCACACCGACGCTTGTTTCTAGTATGCCACGAAGTGGTGCAAACGTAACATCTGCAGACTCGTCATTTGTTGATGAATAGAGCGCGTCATCCGTAAATGAATAAGCGCGCTGTTAGTTCGTAGCCGTCGATGAATGAACTTTTTTTTTGTAGTGGCCCACTGTGAACAACGCCCTATTTATCAACGAACACCCAAACTGCAGGTGTATATTTGCGCGTCTTCACGACGTAATAGACAATGGTTTTGGTCCTCGTCCTAATAATTACATATTTAAATTACCTATGTTTACATACATATATGCGCCCGGCAGCCTGATTGCGAACCTGGCGCGTGGCGCTCTTGGCCCGCTCTATTTATCACCCATATACCCTAAAACATTCGAAATATACGAAAATGAAAGGAAAGGTTCTTGCTTGTAGCACAAAACGTAAACATGTGTCCGTTTTAAATCAATAAATCCATCAGAGATGAGTGGCTGAGTGAACCCCTTTCCCTATTTAAAAGATTTGCATTTTTTTCATATAAACGGTTTCGTACGCATCTAATCCTCACGGCGAAATTATGTCCTTAATTAATTTAAGGTTTTCTAATTTGGGATTCGTTTGAGGTGTGCTACATTTGACGATCGCAGATGCTTCAAATTTGCATCGGAAAAAAGTTGCTGACTCTCGCGAACCGCTTGAGAATTAGAAGAATTAAGTTTTAAAATGACATCTTTCACTTGGGAATAATATTTGCGATAGTAAGATACTGCTTCGATCTATGTTCCCCATCGCGTCAATACAGGCTGAGGTGGTAGCGGAATTTGCAAATACAATTGCGTGAATACGCGGATATGTTTAGGAGAATTCACATTGGTCAATTCTTTGAAATGCTGTTTCCATCAATCCATTATCTTATCTTCCTTAGTAATTACATTCCCTTCCTTGCCTTTTATGTTTAACATTGTAAATCCTTTCTTTGCTCTTAATTGTTTTAAAGTTCCATAGAATAATTTCTGGTTTTCTTTAAAGTTATCGTTCATTTTCTCACCAAATGTTTCCCACGATTCTTTTTTTTTGCTTTTGTAACTACTTTCTTCACTTTGACTCTTCTTTGCCTATATATGTCATAATCTTATAACTAACAATGTACTTTTTCTTTTTAACATTCTATGCACTAGACATTGCCAGGTGTTCTCGGTTTCTATTTAACTCAGGTAGAACTTCCTGTTGGTACGACAGCAAAGATAACATGTGTATATATCATTAAAATTTCATGCACATTTCGTTGGTACAACATTCTCAATTCCCTGTGTAATTTCAAACAAATTATCAAGTATTCTCCACTTTGCCAAACTTCAATTCAATTTCATATATTCCTCGCTACTTTTTTCAATAGTGAAAATTGAACAGTTTCTCCTCTGTATATTAATGTTTACATTTTTACTTCTGTCCGTTCGTTTTTCAGCTTAAGCAATAGATAACAACTGATAAGGTGATATAATTCAATATTTGCTAGCTGGAATTTTATCAGTACGAAGTAATTTTTCTCAATAAAAAATTTTATGGGAAAAATGCTTCAAAATATGTCTCTAAAGATCTAAGGATTTTTAAACTAATTTGCCAAAATGACTGCCTATTGAATTACGTATAATTTCTGTCACAGTTCCTCAACACAACATGCGCGAACTCATTTTGTTGCAACGCGAACATCGAGAATCAATTATAATCCGCTTTCTTTCGTTCAAATCGATACGTTATCAGTATTTGAGCAGCTGTTTGTTATACAGGCCAGCTAGTTTGCTCCATTCTATGACATTTAGATCCAATAAAAATCGAATTCTCCTGTTGATTTTGGCATTTTAAACGCTAACAAGTGCTAAATGACAACTTACAGTACTCATCGTTGCCTTGACGACCTCTCTCGTCCTCGCGCATACTTGATTTTTAACGAATTATGTAAGAGAACGTAAACAAAACACTATCGCACTAACTCGCAGCCGACTACATGCGAACTTCGAAACCACAAACGTCACATCTAGCGTACAACCTTGTTTTTCTGTTATCTACCTGTTTGATGGTAGGTATATATTGAGAACGGAACACTATGCCAAACTGTATGCTTCATACGATGAGGAAGTCCCCAGACCGGTTTTCTACATTTGTTCGACGCGTAATAAATGGAGAAGGAAAGTAAAAACCACGTGGAATAAATGAAAACAATCGAAATAGTTTTCTTAGTAGCGTTAATTGTATCGTGACGTAAACAAGGTGTCAGATGACGTATTTAGTTTTATTTTCTTTTCCAAGGATTGTGTGATAGTTACAGTTCTGGATAAAGTAAAACGTTATCGACATTGATATCTTGTAAGTTTTTGACGACATAAAGACGACTAAACAATTAGTGATGACTGATGACTAATATCTGACTAAGTATCTCAGTGGGAGGAATTATACTTTGCATTCTTTTAACTGTTTAAGCTCTATACCATTTCTATATTGTCCCATTGTCAGAATCGGTATAATAATGGTCCATAATAATAACTAGAGCCCGGTAACAGGGAGCCGTGCCATAGCCGTACCTGCCTAGTATACAAAAACAATAGTAAGAAAATAGAAAAAAAGTAACAGAACTAATACATAATTATAATATATGAAAAGTAGTGAAACACTCACTCTTTTAAGTAGTCTTGGCTACGGAACAGTAAAACTAGAAGCACTATTATCAGTATTAACATCATATGGATAAGAGTAGCAAAAAGTTGACACCATTAGATGTGTTTCCACAGCTGTCTCGATGAGCGATGTCCGCCGTGGTGAGAAAATGAGTTTATATTTTGAGCGTTCAACATCTGCCGATGTTATACATGCATGATTAAAATAGTCTTTGTACTTTCAGTCAGTGGATTATTCGATACACCATCACAAATTTGTTTTGGTGTGCTAAAATCGGAATCTTTCTGTAGTACACTCTCGAACTTTTCTAAAACGCGATTATATTTTGCGTCACGTATAGTCAGTAGCTGTGTATGCACTCCGTCCATAATTTGCAGAGACTCCAATAACGATAACGATCTATTTTGTAATTGGTCTATTGCGTCAGCTAATCCTTTATAGTAGCTACGAATATTTTTTAAATCTGTTTGAACGGAAATATCTTGAAATTTCGACTGGCTCTCCTTAATAGCTGCAGCTTCGGCAGGATTGAATTGTGCAACAACAGCTTTTACTATTTTGAAATGTTCAGCATAATAAAAAGCTGCCTGCAACCATGTTCCCCAACATGTAAGAATTGGCTCAGGTGGTTGGCGAACACCAGGACACTGTGTGAAATGATCGTAGGCGTTTGGGAGATTTCAAAAATACTTTTTTTGTGCTTGCTATTAATGCATCTACCTAGGGAGAGCGTTGTCGAATGGTTTCTGCCACAAGATATAAAGCATGCACTTTACATGTAACATGTAAACACTTGCAACCGTGTTCAAGAAGAGAACGGCCCACCGAACGTATTATCGCAGCTCCATCGCTCATAAACATCAACATCTGACGTGGTGAAACTTGATCACCCTCACAATTGCTGCACCAACACACTTTTCCACTCTTTTGCTAGCTAGTAACAGTGGAAATTTCGGTTTATGAGGGTGCAGTACACGTACTATAACATTTAGAACGGAATTTCTTTTACAATCTATTATCTCGTCAACACATAACCAAAGCAACTGATTTTTTCATGTAGATTTGATTTTCCCAACTTCAATTCGGGGTTGTACTTATACCAAAAATTCTGAAAAGGTTATTTTTCCACTAAGCGAAGTAACAAATTACAAGTTATCATCATGACACGTAAAAAAATACAGGCAGTTCTCGTTGGTACGCCTTTTTTCTATTTCTGTGTTCTTCGGTATTTACATCAAACGTTTCTCGCACACTTTACAAACTGTTTTAGCACCGTCGTGGAAGAAATCCGGAAAGCCACAGATAAGATTATTTAAAGTGCAAAGGGTCGTTTTTTAGCTTTGTTGTGAAAACTAAAGAACCCGATAAACATCAAAGAGCGAAGTTCAGCTAACGCTGTTCTAACTTAACCAAGAAGAGAGAAGAAAATTAAGAAAGCTAAAAAGATAGATGGTAAGAATTGGCACGCGTAAAGCTAACTCGTACATAAAAAGATCTATCTAAAGTATAAAAAAGAGTACAAGAAAAAAAAAGAAACAAAGAGATTACACAACATTGCCCGCACATGAAGTGAAAGGAAATAACTAAGCCAACTGCAATAAGTGCTTGCGTAAAGGAAATTTAAATAATTGAAGGAATAGAGGCTTCAGATTAGGAGGAATAGAGTTATAATCATATAAGAAAAAGAACTTTTAAAAAGTGTTATCCTAACATTTAAACCTCAAATTAAGATGGTGAACATCAGTACGAAATACAAAGATAAGTTGCAGTTTTGGATGAAATTATTTTATCAAATAAACGAACACTATGCAGAAATCTACGCCGCTCCATATTAAGCCAATTAGCGTCCTTCAACTTATGGCTGATTTTATCATATTCCCTAGTATCAAAGATAAGTCGAAGACAAGAGGTTTGTAATCTTTGAATTCGATTCTTTGTAACTACATTAATACACAGACCGTAAACGATATCACAAAAACTAAACTGCGACAAAACAGGAGAGTCACATAAATGTGTTTTAGTTCTGGGATTAAAAACATGTCTGTGGGGATAAATCATTTTTAAAGCAGTGTAGGAACGCTGCAGGCTTCTAGAAACATGGTTTTTAAAACGAAAAGAGTTGTCCAAATATAATCCCAAATTCCTGATAGTCTCGACAACCGGAATAAGGATATTATTTCTCTGAATGGGCAAATTATCTTGCCTAATATCAGTTCTCCTTCCAGAAAAGACAAGGATCGCCGACTTCCGTGGATTCAAAACCAGAGAATGTTGTTTAGAATACTCTGCAAGCCTGTTAAGATCATCAGCATAATCTATATACTATATAATTTATACGATCTATACGTAAAACCAACTTTAAATTAAAAATGTACAATATGTTTTTATTAGTAGCTATTTGTTAAATGCAATTTTCGTTTATACCGTTGTATTCCTAACTTCTAGTACTTCAATAACAATGTCAAAAAGAGGGGTGCAATTTAAAGAAATTGGATTGAGGGAGGTTTCTTAGAGGGTGGTTCAGTATGGGTAGATTTAAAATGGATATCTTTTAGGATTCTGCGAACCATTTTCCACGACACCTTGCTCAATCTTGTATCTCTACAAATAAAAAAGATATCGCTTGTAACATTGAATCTGAGACACCCGGTGTTTCGTATATGAAACCACTACTTTCGCGTGGGCCTACGATACGTTCCCCTTCAAATTCGTTTAGTTACTGAAAATGTACTCCTTCTCAAAGTTGTTGCATTATGCAAGTACAATAGATTACGAACGGCTAAATGACAATTATAAGAAACAAAACGTAGAATAAACAATTGATTTAAGGCGACCAATATCATTAACATTAAAATTCCAGGATTGATAAGGTATGCGCATATCCGTTCAAGATTTTCTGCAAACAAGGCAATTTCTTGTAATATTAACATAAACGTAGCAATACACAGGAATATACTTCGATTAACAGTTAACACTTACCGAAGACAACCACAGGAATTGCATCGAAGTCCTGCTCAGATATCAAATATTTGTCACCTTCGATAACTAAATTTGACATAATACGTCAATGGAAATTCATACGTTCGATTTCAAATTATTTTTTTCTGTTAAAAAGTTTGTACTACATCAAAAAGAGAAATTTATTTAACCTTTAGGATTTAGAAAACGCAATAGGTGTAAATATATTATTGATTTACTAATTTTGAAGATTAAATATGAAATGATGGTAAAATAAAGCACCTTGATTTGATTGTATTAAAAAAATTAGACATTTAGTACTTTTTTCCACATTTATTATAAATATGTATACCTTATGGTGTAAATCCCTCACTTTGATCAGTTTCTTTTTTCTTTTAATAGGGTTCTAGGATGCTCTTTGGCATTAGAAGCCTTATACGAAACTTAAAAAATATACAACCATATACAAAACGTACACAATCATCTCCCTAAAGCAAAAAGACATTGTTAATTTATATATTCTATATATCATATGGCTCCACTGATTCACTAGCTACACTTTTAGAATCTTAATTATTACATCGCAAGTGTTAGGTTAAATACCATAATCATTCTTTGACTATCTTTTATATTTCTTCTGGTGTTCCGCAGGGTTCAACTTTCGGACCTTTATTATTGCAAACTTTTATTAACGATCTGATCTGTTGTCACGCATCAAGTATGAGAAGCAATGTTTGCTCATGACTTAAAATTGTCTTTTTAGCATTGGAGTTCAAGATTATGACTGAATTTCAAATCTTGCATTATGACTTGCATTTATAACACTGGGAGACAAAAATTGTTTTTGTTGCCAAGAATTTAAGAGCCGCTTTGGGTCGCTCAGCGCTTTTGATTTTTTGTTAAATTTTTGTTTCAGCTAAATCGGTTTCGATTTTCAAAATAATCGAAACAGATGAAATTAGGCCTCCTTTTTTTATTTAAGTTATATTGTTAGTGATTTAAATCACGTTACTTTATAAATATTAATCTTCCTTTGATTTTTAATCATGTGCCCTCTTCTAAACAATAAGAGCAACAAGCCTAGATTTCTCAGCCGCTTTCGCTCGTTTATGTAAGTTGGACCAGAGTAACTCGCCTATTTGCTGGCGTTTCGATGCTGCAATTTTACCTAGAGAACAAGCGTGAATGTGGTAAGAATAGCCCACCAATAGATTTTGTTATTGCGAGTTCACGTTGTCGTTGTTAGTTGTAACAATATTTCAGAACTTCTCCTAATGATGGGCTTACCAGAATATAAACCAAAAGATTAGAAACTCTTTCAGGATAGTTCTAAAAGGAGGTTCAAATGTATATTATTACACTACAATCGGTCATTGAACAACCCTTAAGGAAGTGTATGGCAATATTAATTAATCTTAGAAAACATTCCTTATAGTCAGCATCAATGATTTGTTTGCATCAATTTAAAAATGGTGAACTTTCTTCTTGGATTGCTAAATGGATACACTAAACATCCCTGCAATACCTGTTTGTGGGATAGCCGTGCAAAAGAAAAGGACTGGCAAGAAACCGTATGGCCTCTAAGTGACGACCTGACTAGGAAAAGCAAACATCGAGAAATCATACTTCCGCCTCTCCACATCAAACTGGAGTTAATAAAACAGTTTATTAAGGCCTTGAATAAGTCAGGTGATTGTTTCGAATATGTTTGTCGAACATTTCCAGCACTTAGCATGGAGAAATTAAAAGCAGGAATTTTGGACGATCCACAAATTCGCAAGGTGGTAAGGATCACATATAAAACTGAAGTCGAATCTGAGGCCTGGGTTGGTTATGTATCGGTTATACAACATTTTTTAAGAAATCGACATCCCTCTAGTTTTCGTCTGATGTATCGTTAGCTACGGATTTCTGGCTGACGAGTTTGACGGGCTCTAATGGAAAATTGTCCGTTGAATTGATTGCGACCAAGCAGAACCTCCTAGATTTCTTGGTTTGGGAGCTACAGAGCTTCAAATTGAAAAAAGGAATCTTCTTTTCTAAACTTTGAGATGTCCTAGCATCGGAACGGCTAGAGCTAAAAAGTTGAACTTTTTTAGTCTTAAGGCGCTCGCCGAGAACTTTCCAACAAACTCAAAACTAACCTCCTAGCTCATCCGGATGCTGAGATATAAGAGAGCCGTAAAAAATTCTACCCAAAGAAATCTTTAAAACAGCTGTAAAATAAAAAATTGCCCCGAATCGCGTTCTGTTATATACCAAAAGACGCGGCTTTCGACGTAGATCAAAACGATATAATTACTTACTTTGATTGCTCCAGCCGTTCGCAAGTTGTGGGCATTTGTTGTTTTTTTGAACCACCAAAAACGGCGTCAGAACGAGGCCCAAAATCGACATCGCTCTAGTTTTCGTCTGATTTATCGTTAGCTACGCATTTCTGGTTAACGGGCTCCGATAGGAAATTGCCCGTTGAATCCATTGCGACCAAGCAGAACCTCCTAGCTTTCTTGGTTTGGGAGCTACAGAGCTTCAAAGTTAAAAAAGGAATCTTCTTTATTAAAATTTGAGACGTCCTAACATCGGAACGGCTAGAGTTAAAGGGTTGAGCTTTAGTCCGAAAGCGCTCACTGAGAGCTTTCCAACAGACCCAAAACTAACCTCCTGGCTCATCCGGATGCCGAGATATAAGAGAATCGTAAAAATTTCTGCCCAAAGCGATGGAATTTTTGAAATTCTTAATACAACTGCAAAATAAAAAATTGCTCCGAATCGCGTTCTGTTATATACCAAAAGGCGCGGCGGCAGTCATAAGGCTGACAACTATCAGGAACCAGCCCGTAATATGTTAAAGAGTTTTGAGAAATTAGGAGCACATGTGAACATCAAACTACATTTTTTGCATCGCCATTTAGACAAATTATCGTCCAATTTTGGGGATTACAGCGAGGAGCAGGGTGAACAGTTTTACCAAGATATCCGAGTAATGGAAGAAAGATATCAAGGGTGATGTGATAATGGCCGACTACTGTTGGAGTCTACAAAGGGATTGTCCACAAAAAGAATACAGAAGAAAATCTTCCAAAAAATGGTTTTCATAACTTTTAATACTTTCTATATAATATATTCTGCATTTACTTTTAGAGTTTCTTAAATAAAGTTTAATTCAAAAACTTACTATGTCTATTTTTCTAACTTCTTCCCACTGTTCTCTAAAAATACTTAAGGCATATACATACATATCTCAAAAACTGGAGACAAGCTATAAGAAATATCACATTCATGATCAGGTGCACAAAGTTGCGCAAAAACGATTCTTACATTTCTGGCAATAGATTGAGTGTTCCCCAGTGTAATGTATTGTTCTATTAAAAATACAACAAATAAAATCGTCATAACGATTGATGTTCAGCCGATTCCGCTCCGGCAACATATATTATTGGTTTCTGCAGCAGCTTTGTCTCCGACATATTTCCAGCCAACGATAATCCCAGGGAAATGGCAATATTACTCGTCTTCGTTCTACTTTCTTCAGATGCTAAATCTTCGTTTTTAATGTAATTTCTTCCTATAAACACGTAATCAACAAATTTTATTTTGTCTTGATCATAATTTCGCAAATTAAATATCACTTTGTAATACGTCGTCAAGTCCGGTAGGAAATGTCCATATTTTACTCACTAATACTGGTGCGTTAGACGTTAGATCGCGAACTCATATGGCATATTACAGGTTATAAAATGATATTGTTAAAGTAAAGAAATTTAATTGATTGATATTTAAATTATAAGAATATAAAATATTATTTATATGAAACCTGTATTGTAATTGGCCGTGATTTATCTTTGACAAATGTTATCGGTAACAAATAAACAAAGAGATTCCAAGACAATCTGCCCTTAATAATCGTCTTTGAGAGTAGACACATTTCGCTAAGGAATTTATTTCAAATGTTGAAGTATTGACACTTTACTTCAAGACAAAGGTCAACTCAAGTTCGGGCATTTAAACGACATGACGCGCTATCATAGAGAGCGCGTAAACATCAAATTTGAGGTTAGTTCTTCTTTTCCATCGATTTATCATTTTAAGAAACATTGTTTGCAATTTAAATCGTTAAATTGCCAAGAGAATATCTAGATGATACTCCAGAATCTACGACTGAGTGTTACCTTTTAATTAGATAAACAATTTTTCAATTTTATAAATTAAAAGAAAATTTGCCGCCCAACGTGGGATACGAACCCACAACCCTGAGATTAAGAATCTCATGCTCTACCAACAGAGTGTTATTTTTAACTAGATAAACAATTTTTCAATTTTATAACATTACAATATATATCAATTGTATTGAAAATATTCAAAGAAAATATTTTAAATATGTATGCTATGTCCTTGAAGGCTTTCACGCGCAAAGAGGATATAATTATTTCATTCACAACAGTTTCGGTAATTAAATTCCTGCATAATTTGGTACACAATAATGTAGGTTGTTCGTGGCTACTTCAGAATTTCTGCCTCAATTTCTATATTCCAAAGGCCAACAGCCGCTCGATGGTCACGTTCTGCCGTGGCTATTGTAGAAGTAATGTACTCCGTAGAGTTCCCACCAACCTTGCTTGTTCATATTTTAATAACTTCCTGCATTCTTGCGAGATTAGTGCTGACCCATGGCGGACCATTCAAGTAATTGCTACTGGATATTTCTCAAACTCTTTACCTGTTAAAAGTTAATGTTAGGGTTCTGATTTCATACTATTAAATTGTTTTCTTTTTTCTAGTCATGCGTTTTTTTTTCTTTTTTGTAATTAGTTGTATAAATACGAGAGACACCTTTTAAGTTTTTATGAAAACTGAAAGAAAAAAAATTGTTGGTACAAATCATTGTAATAGTATCTTCAAAACAAGGCTCCAACAGCTTCTTAAAGTTATAAAAATCGCTGTTCATGCATCTTTGTTTGACGTTCGGGAACAAAAGGAAGTCGTTGGGCGATACATCGGGTGAGAACGGACAATGAGGCATTAATTTGATGTTTTTCTCCTTCAAATAATCAAATGTTTGATGTGTTGTGTGAGAGCTGGGGTTGTCATGATGAAGGATGATACGACGTTGTCGATTGTTTTTCCTGTCTATGTCATCGATAACTTCTGGTAAACAAATTTTTGTATAACATTCAGAATTTACTGTTCTCCGATCGTCCAAAGCACTGCGATAAGGCTGGACGTGCTTCATGAACGAATAACTTTTGTTGGATTAGATTCATCTAGGAATTTCTTTTACAATCTGTTGTCTCGTCAACCAAAGCAACTGATTGTTTCCTGTAGATTTGATCTTCTCAACTTCAACTCGGGGTTGTACTTATACCAAAAGTTCTGAAAAGGTTATTTTTCGAGTAAGCGAAATAACAAATTACAAGTTATCATCATGACACGTAAATCAAAAATAAAGGCAGTTCTCGTTGGTACGCCTTTTTTCTATTTCTGTGTTCTTCGGTATTTACATCAAATGTTTCTCGCACACTCTACAAACTATTTTAGCACCGTCGTAGAAGAAATCCGGAAAGTCACAGATAATAGAATTAGAAATGTAAGCACATTAGAACGCATTGACGGCCGTAATAATAAGAAATATGTTAAATTACCCTTTTATCCGTGTGACAAGGGTCTTCAAAAAATCTTTTCTAAGATTGACCGCAAGATTGTTTTCTCTTCGAGCAATAACCTTAAAAACCTTTTAGGAAATTCCAAAGACCCAGTGGATAACATGGATAAATCAGGAATTTACAAAATTTCATGTAAAGATTGTGATCAAGTGTATATTGGGCAGACAAAAAGGTCAATCAAAATTAGGTACAAAGAACATTTGGCTCATCTCAAATTCAGAAGGTTTGATAAATCTAGCGTTGCCCTACATATGCTTGAAAATAACCATAATGTTGATAATATAAAGTTAATTAAAAACGTAAGGAGTACTTCTCAATTAAATTGTTATGAAGGCATGGAAATTTACAAAAACAAAACTCACTTAATGAATTCAGATTTAGGACCACTAAATTCCAGCCTTTATCCTTTGTTACATCATGTTTAATCATTTATAGTTGTAATTTTAATCATATGCAATGAACCGCTTCATTGTAATCTAGGATTTATTAACTCACGTCATTCGGCTCATTTACCTTTAGGCTATTTATAGTCCTGTGCAATGAAGCGGCTCATTAAATTTTACGATTTTAAATTTACATATTGCATAATTTATTTTCCTTATAAGGTTAGTTTTTCACTTAGCTTGTTAGTTCAGTCTTGCTGCTGTTGATGATAGCTTGGCTATCGAAACGTGCGTCCAGTACGAATTAAGTGTTGTGGTAAGGGTTTTAGTGAACTGTTTCAGTCACAGATAAGATTATTTAAAGTGCAAAGGGTCGTGTTTTAGCTTTGTTGTGAAAACTAAAGAACCCGGTAAACATCAAAGAGCGAAGTTCAGCTAACGCTGTTCTAACTTAACCAGGAAGAGAGAAGAAAATTAAGAAAGCTAAAAAAATAGATGATAAGAATTGGCACGCGTAAAATTAACTCGCACATAAAAAGATCTATCTAAAATATAAAAAAGAGTACAAGAAAAAAAAAAGAAACAAAGAGATTACACAACATTGCCCGCACAAATTTTTGTATAACATTCAGAATTTACTGTTCTCCGATCGTCCAAAGCACTGCGACAAGACTGGACGTGCTTCATGAACGAATAACTTTTGTTGGATTAGATTCATCTAGGAACACCCAACGGTGATTGTTGCTTAGTTTCCGACTTGTACGAATATATCCAAATTTAATCGACTGTTATGCATTTGTTGAGCATTTCCTTAGACCAATTTACACGAGCCTCTTTTCATGGTTGGGTCAACTTATGCAAAATCCATCGGGAACAGATCTTTTTCACACTTAAATGTCCATGCAAAATTGAATGTCTTCGACATGCCTAAGGATGCTTCTATCTCACAGTAAATCATATGCCAATCTTCTTCAATCATCTTGTATTCAGCATCGATGTTTTTTGGAACAACAGCCGATTTTGCTCGACCTTCACGAAATCCATCACTGATGGAAGCACGATCACAACGAAATTCTGCAAACCAGTTGTAAACCAGTCTTTTCTAATGGTGCTTCATTACCAAAAGTTGAACGATGCGATTCGAGGCAATGTTGCTGTATTAGGCCTTTACTAAAATCTTTAAAAATCATTCAACGAAAAATTTCCATTTGTTTACAAATTTACCTTTTTTAAACGCTCATTGTAAACTGAACAATAAAAAATGTCAAACTTTACAAAAATGGTTATGTGAAATCTCAATGGCGCGATCTAATAGTCTTGTCAAAACTTAAGAAGCTGCCCTCATATAATATGATTGTCATCAACCTTGCGAACTACTGAAACATTGTATCAGAAAGGTTTTTGTATAACCCATTGTCAATAGATTTGCTTTTCTTATTTGTACATTGTTTTGGGACATTCATGTCATTCTTTCTTTCTTTCTTTGCATTTCAAAAGGAATACAAATTTTGACGCAATTGAAAAAATTAATTATAAAATTTGTGGCAATCTGGTAAGACATTATTGGTGCAGAGCAATCTTGATGATCAAAGCAGAAAACGTTTTTAGTGTAAAATACATCATCTTAGAAATCTAGTGCTGGCCATACATCCTCCCTATTTCACTAATCCTTAAATTACACAGTCTTTACTACTTCCACTAAAGCAAAAAAAAACCTTTCGTAGGAAGGCAGATATGTGCTTATTCTGGGAAACAGTTTACATCTGAACAATACTCAGAACGAAAACAAAGTACTCCAATCAGTACAAATATCGCGCAGTACAACATTGCCCAATTAATTTATTATGTACAAGTTTATCGCAATTGTAAATTAAAAAAACAATCGCATTCAAGGAGAGAGATTAAAGATTTCCGGTTTAGATTTAAAGTTTCGAAAGTATTTCCTTTATGGCTATTATGATCTTTCCATATCAGAAATATGTATATTAATTGTAGCACATAACGGTGGTCACTCATGAATGTAAATTGAGAAATTATTTTATTCCAGAATTAACACTTTCATCTTTAAAAATTCTTCAAACGTTATCTCCACATCCATCATTAATGATTGACAGTCGTTTCTTGATAACACTTGACCATGCGTCATTTTTATCGACATGAGGTTTTGAAGGCTTTTATTTTAAGTATTCATTAGCGTGTGGGTTTATCTTAGATTGTATTTTTAAATTTGATTTAAATTGTAAATTTTTATATTACATATCTATTTTTTCTTTCATTCTCCATTATCTACAATATATCAGTGATCGCCAAAAAGGCATCAAATGGAAACAAAATAATTTATAGTTTCCTGTAAAATCAAGCCCTGATCACGAAAGATGCTTGAAAAAAGATTCCCAATAAGTGAAAAAAAATTATCACGTGACTGTTACTAGAGCAACGCAACTGCGCTGAAAGCCAGTGGCGGACGCATAAAAGTTTACACAAAATAAATTCAACGTGATACGTGCTCAAACACCTATCGTTTTAAGAGTCCTCCGTGAAATCACAAAGTGGATAATGTCTATTTAATATTTGTAACATTAGATATGTTTCCAAAGTTGTTTCGGCAAAGTGAGTGCGGCGTGAAGAAAAAGTGATTTTGTATGCCGAAAACGAACGTTCTACATCTAGTGACGTTATATTTGCGTAAGTAAAATAATCTTTCAAATAACTTAACGGCTCTGTTGACGCACCTTCACAAATTTGTTTTAATGTGCTAAAATCAGAGTCTTTATCTAAAACACTTTCAAACCTTTCTAAAACACAAACATTTCTTGCGTCTTCTATCGCGCATAGCTGTGCGTGAACATGTTGCACTATTTGCAAAGATTCCGCTAACGACAAGAATTTAGTCCCACGTAATTGTTCTGAATAATTTCCAAATCTGTTTTAACTTGACTATCCTGAAATTTCAAGCGGCTTACCTTGACAGCCGCAGCTTCCTTTGGGTCGAATTCTAAAATCACGTTCTTTATATTCTCAAATATTTAAGATAATAAAATGCAGCCTCTAACCATGTTCCCCAACGAGTAAGAATAGGTTGTGGTGGTTCAGGAATACCGGGGCATAGTCTATGAAATTCCCGAATACGTTTTGGGGATTTTACAAACACAGCTTTTGTATGTGCTATTAGAGCGTTCTACCTCGGGATAACATTTTCTGATACTATCTGCTACGAGACTGAGGGTATGAATTTTACATGTAATATGCAACAAGTTAGCACAATGTTTTTTAAGAGATCTGACCCTACAGCAAGCATGTTTGCGGCACCATCAACTCATAAACATCAACAGTTGTTTGTTGAAAGTTCAAACTTTTCCAATGTATTTAACACAAATTTGAAATTATTCGAAAGTCTTGTTTTGCATTCGGTCTGGAAGCTTAGTAAAATTTTAGGGTGACGGTCGATGTGGTTATTGTGCGTACCATTACATAACACAGAATGTTTTTTTACATTCTTGTCTTGTGCCACACATAACCCAGTTTTATCTTGCAACTACCAATTTAATCTTTACTCGACATGCTCACAGCAAAACGCAAAACTTCTGTAATGTTCTATCAACGTGGTACTTAAAGTCACGAATATCATTCCAAAACGAGACGATGCTTGAAAATGTAAAGTTACATGAATAAAAACAACATAAAGAAATTAAATTTGTCATTAATCTCGTGTGGAATTTTTTTTGAAACATGCCCTGCAATATTTACGTGCCGTAGACATTCACTTTTCGACAAACATTAAATCTATTTTATCAAATACACACTTGAATTTTAGCGCCACACACTTTAAATCAGCATTCTGCATAATGTCTTTTTGTCAACTTGGAAAGTTTTTTCGACGTAGGAAAGCATTTTCAAGACAACGTGACTAGAATTCGATTAATTATTAAATTGTAGATGTATACACACAGATCGGCTTTCGAGTCGCAGTTATACTGACGCTTATACCAAATGTCCCGGCCGGACTTATTTTGTGTAAACTTTTAGCGTCACGCAACTGGCTTTAGCGCATTTTGGGATTATCAACTGTTACCTATAAAATTTGAAGTTTTTTAAAAACAATTGCAAAAACCCATTTACCTAGAATATGTAGAGGAAGAATTTACTAGAAAAGGTTGTTTATGAACGTGATTTATTATCTGCAGACAAGTCTTAGACCAAAATATTTTGATAAAAAGAATCATAAATTAAAAAAAAAATAGCTAGTATTTTTTTTTGTCTTTTGAAATGATTAAAGCAGTTTTCTTTCGTTTAATTTTAATCAATTTAAACTAACAACAAAAAAATACCAATAATTTCTTCTCTTACATATCTAATAAAAATTTGTGAGTAATTTTAAGAAATAACAGAACTAGAAAAATTAATTTTAACGTGTCCTTTTTCCCTTGCAATCAAAAAAAGGAAAAGAATTTGGCCCTAATATTTAAAACGAATTGTCAAACTTGAAAATAATTTCTTTTAGGCAACTGTAAAAAATAGCATTTCTAACATTTTTGGTTTCTTTTATTATCTTCATGCTTTTTTTTTAAATTATTGAATATTATTTTCAGTTTGTTTATTTGTATTTTTGAATTTATACTACTTTTACATGATTTGCCGTTTCTTTTATATAAACGTGTTATTTTTTCTGTTTTTTCTTGTTTTTGTTGCTGTGGGGGGTACGTTCGGCGCCGGTCGGCCTGCTTGGAATGGCCTACTGGGATGGTGAGGAACCCGGGGATTTAGGGTTTCCTTTTTTTCAGTTTCTTAGGGATGTGGAGATAAATTTAAAAAAGTTATAAAACTGTTTTTATAAGAGTAACATTAATATAGGAGAATTAGGATTTTTAGAAGTCGTTTAAATAGAAATTAATTATCATTGATAAATATTTCTCTTAAAAAGCATATTGCAAATATTATGCAAAAATAGATATTATTTCGTTAAATAAAAATGAAATAATTGGCAATGTCAATTCCTTTTTACAATTATAAGTCCTTAAAGTTCTCATGTAAAAAAAATAACTTTAAAATTTAGTGTTGGTACATGAAATTTTGAAGACATTTAAAAAAATGAAAAATTCTAATTTTGCCGAAGTTACAGAAAAAAATTGTTTAGCGTTCAAATTGATCAAGTAGCTAAAACTAACACACGGTAAAGACATCTTGTTTGAATCTTGCTTAGTTTCCGAAAAATAGCATATTTTAGACTTTGACAATTTCGAAAATTCCCATTCTTTAAATAAGTACACTCCACCAGCAATATTTAATATGGGCCAAATATACTGAACGAAAAAGGTACGTAAATACAGTAAAAAAGCACATTAATATAATAATTTGTTTATCAAAATTGGTCGAACGAACGTATTTATCATTTTAATAAATGGCTGTTACCAAACTTTATCCGTCCGCGGCGCACTTACAGGTTTCGTATTTTGTCCCAGAGCCTTTTTCAAAATATGTGTACAATGACATAAATCAGATCACATTTACTAAAATTGAATCACAAGAACCATCAAATTAAATTATGAAAATACAAAAAAATATGAAATAAATGGTGAAAACCTTCAACGACAAATAAGGTAATGTGGGGCATAGGTTGTCACAAAGGGAATGAGGATTCTAACAGCTTTTGAACTCAGAATTGGATATTCATTTTTGATTGATATCCAAAACTCTACTAAATCGGAAGAAGGAGATTTTGTTTTCAGGCTGTTGTCGCAAGAGAATTCAATTAGACTCTCTTCTAGGATCTTGGATACACGCAAATTTCTCAAATGTTTTCCTCAAACTAGTTTGCAAACCAGTCAGTGAGCTTTGAGAGGTATTCCTTGAAAAGGGACAGCAAGTCTTGTGAAACACCGACTTTATTACAGGCCACGTATTTGTGCAATTCAGAGAAACATTGTAGATCACCATCCTCGTTGACTTTTCTTATACACAACTGCAGCTTTTTCCTAAGCGCCGCAACTTTCTCCAAAAGTTTCAAAATGTGCATGTTATTGCCTTACAGAGACAGATTAAAGGCATTCAGTTTGTGAAATATATCGCACAAATACGCTAGTTTTAGCAAAAAGTCGGGTTCGGCAAAGTACCTGGTCTTTCATGACTAGAGCGGGCCAAGAGCGCCACGCGCCAGGTTCGCAATCAGGCTGCCGGGCGCATATATGTATGTAAACATAGGTAATTTAAATATGCAATTATTAGGACGAGGACCAAAACCACTGTCTATTACGTCGTGAAGACGCGCAAATATACACCTGCAGTTTGGGTGTTCGTTGATAAATAGGGCGTTGTTCACAGTGGGCCACTACAAAAAAAAAGTTCATTCATCGACGGCTACGAACTAACAGCGCGCTTATTCATTTACGGATGACGCGCTCTATTCATCAACAAATGACGAGTCTGCAGATGTTACGTTTGCACCACTTCGTGGCATACTAGAAACAAGCGTCGGTGTGCTCGCTTTAGTGATTATGTCTAACGTAACTATTAAAAATAAACGGCCATTACCTACGAAAGTTAATAAATTTCTTAGTGAATTTGTGGATTTACACTACAATGGGAGTACAATTTTCTGTAAAGTTTGTAAAAAAAACTACTTGCTGGAGCAAACGTGATTGTGAAAGACATATAAATAGCGCACACCACAGAAATAAAAGAAATGGTGTGTCACAACAACGTCAATTTCAATTAGAATTGCTTTAACGTTTATGGTATGTGGTCTACCACTTCGTATACTTGATAAAAAAGCATTTCGAAAATTCTGGGGTACATACAATACCGAGTGGATACTACCATTCGGACAGCGTTACGGAGAGATATTCCACGAATACGTGAGGACATTGAAAATCGAATTAAAGCCGAATTAAAAGATAAACAGCTGTGGCTATGTCTTGATGAGACGACAGATTGCAAAAAAAATTCTATTTTGAATATAATAGTGCGCGTATTAGATCCTATTAAACCAAATTTTGCAATTCTATTAGCCAGCAGAAGATTAAAACAGTGTACTAGTAAAGCAATTACGGCCGTAGTTCTCGAAACGTTACAAAAATTTCAAGTGTCAACCAGTCAACTGTTGTTGTTCATGAGCGATGGTGCAGCAACAATGTGTAGTGTAGGCCGTTCCCTTAAAGAAAAGTGTGAAGGACTTTTACATGTTACGTGTAAAGTCCATGCTTTACATCTTGTGGCACAAACTATTCGAGAGTGTTACCCGGAGGTGGATGCATTAATAGCAAACACAAAAAAAGTGTTTCTCAAAAGTCCTAAGAGGACTAGGGCATTCCACAGGTTATGCCCTGGTATTCGAGAACCACCACAGCCCATTCTTACGCGTTGGGGAACGTGGTTAAAAGCCGCTTTTTATTATAATGAACATTTTCAAGAAGTCAAATCCGTATTTTGCAATTCGTCCCTGCCGAAGCTAGAGCTATTAGGATGAGCCAGAAGGGATTTCTCGATATTTCTGTTGAAACACATCTAAAGAATATTAGCAACAATTACAAAGGGTTAGTAGACGCGATAGAAAATTTGCAAAATTCTGGATTGTCGTTGGTAGAATCAGTGCAAGTCGTGGACGAAGTTAGTACATTGTTACACAGTATAAACGATGCAACAAGTGGACGAGTTTTAGCTAAGTTCGATAGTGTTTTAAAAAAGAATCCGGACTACACGAGATTAAGACAAATGTGCGATGGGGCATCTGCAGATTCCTCGACTAAGTCTAAAGATTATTTTAATTACGCCTGTCTTACTTCGGTAGACGTGGAACGGTCGTTTTCGAAATATAAGAACATTTTTTCGTCTCGGCGAACATCTTCACCGAGGCAAATGTGGAAACTTATCTGATGGTGCAACTTTTTAAACAAGCCTATCCGCATTATTAAGAAGGATAGAATTTATTTATTATATCTTTATTTACAGTTACATTATTAAGTACAGCAGAATAAAAAAGGCGTTCGGTTTCTCAGTTATTTCCTTATTACATCCCATTTACAACGCATACCGTTTTCAATCAAATAAAAAATCATAATGAAAATAAAAACACCTCAGCGTGTACATTATAATATATACCTCTAATTACTAACATTATTATTGCGTCAGCTTTTATTTTTTTACTCTTGTGTATTAATTTCGAAATATCACATATCTGCTGTGACTCACATATACGCTATTTACAATAAGCGGCCGTTGCGCCTGATTCCGATTCTGTTGGATGGCGCAATTTGGCCCGCTCTATTCATGACCTTCCTCTAGCGGCGCACACTTAGGGAACCCCTGACTATATATACAATAAACGGATTTATTGGTATAAATAATAGATTTATTAATGTCTAATAAAAAATCCATAAAGTTTGTTCCGCTTCTCACAAAGCAAGTTCATAAACAGGTATTTATTACATTGATAAACAGGTTTCAATTTGATAAACGTAGTTCATTGGTGTAATAAATTTATTAGTTAAAATAATAATTTTGTTTGTTGCTTGAATTAATTTTTTTCAGTGTAGGTATTCGTATAAATACAAATTACTCCCGTAATTCTTTTTTTATTGGAAATAAAAATCTTTCCCATTCAATGCCGATTTTATGGCGACTACATATCAGGAGCGGATCATAGAAACACTAATGAACACGCTCTCTCCAATTACATCAATTGCATTAGTTAGCTCTGACATCACTATCTAACCCAATCAAGTTAATTGCCTACTTCCTGAATATTCAACTTGAAGATATAGCAGGCCATGTATTTTCATTGTAACAACGAATAATATCATGTTATTTCGTAAGAGAAACGAAAATAATTTCGAGTACTAAAAACAGGAATTACTTTTATCAGTTAATCAATATAATATGTACAACGTACATCATGACTAATCTTCGATTATCAACTGTGTACTCGTGCTATTAGCTGTTATCGAGTACTTCTGGTGTACAAAAATGTAGTGAAATAAACTAGGTAATTAACATAAAGTAATTGAGCAACGATCTTCAGTGAGATTAAAAGGGAACCGTAACAGTTTGTTTGTTAATCGTTTTCAACCAAATTGGTTCTCAAGGTTAGAGGGTTTATTATCCGCATTTCTTTCGTAACCGGAACATCACAATTAATAGCTTAAAAATTGACAGAAATATTGAGTAGATAATAAGTTAGTCACGTCAGATTAATTACTTAGGAAATCACGTGTTGTTCTAGTTGTCTAATGGGGACTGGAAGAATCCATAGATTTCCACACATAAATTTCTAGATGATCGACATCGTATATTTTACCATTGTGCAAAGTGAAGACGTTAAGATCATGCGCCGCCATTTGTAGTTTACGCAAAACATTAGCGGATAGTATCGTATCAATTAAAAAATATTGAATTTGTACGAGAATTTTCAAAAATAATATAAATAAGAGAGAAAAGACTATTTTTCTTATCTTGAGAATAATATACCATAAATTGATAAAATGGTTTCTAATAATTACAAAAACTGAAAAAATATTTTATTCTTCTATTAATAACACTGATAGTGTGCTAGTTGCAAAATGCAACAAGCTGGGCACCCGGGGACTAAACCTAATTCAAGTGGGTTGAATCCAATAGTGCTAACAGTTTTTAAAAATTAGCTTGCGTTTTCGAGCAATTTCAATTTAAAGATTTTAGGCCCAAAGCACCTTCTGGAGCATTCTGGAATTTTCTAGAAAATCTGATCAATAGCCGAAAAGCTTTCTGGAACCTTCGAGATTCTTCCATGGACCATTCGTGAACTTTCTAAAAACTCCTATCCCCGCCACTGTCACTTGATCAAATGTTCAGCAGATGTTAGGATATACGGAATAATCAATCGTCGTCATCGTTTTACGAATTTTTTCAAATTAATTGGGAATAATTCACTCGCTTATTGCACTGATCTTCGTGGTTTGATTTTAACGATGTAATCCCGAGCATTGGCGATTGTATATCGACTCATCAAAAAGCAGTTTGAAAACGGTTCTGCCACACAACACCAATTCAAAAAATTCCATTCCGATTATATCAAAAATATGCTATATGTACATGTGGAATACCCGTTTTGCCGGCGACCAATATAACGAACGGAACTGGCCTTTACATGAGGAATTTAGATTGCGACAAAACAACATTATTGAGATTCCATTTGTGCCGACCGAAAAAGTTTTGTTACCACCGCTCCACATCAAACTAGGAATTGTTGAAACTTTCATAAAAGCATTGAACCCAGAAGGAATTACATCGTATTTTTCCACGGTTAAGTGGGATGAAAATAAAAGAAGGTAGATTGAATCTGAATGTTGATCTATTGAAATATCATTTTGTATTATATCTATTTTACATAAACCGGACATTCGTCGTTTGATAAGGGTCAATATATCCTTTTCAAATAAGGAATTCTTTTACTTTTTGTTTAAATCGGCTATAATGACCAATACTTTTGATGTTGCTGGAAAGCCTATTGCAAAGATTTATACAATTATATTTATTGCTGTAACTATTATATTTGCAAAAAGTAAATGAATCTTTCAATAAAATTGATAATTATATGCTTACCTAGGTCGTCACCTGCACTTGTTTCTCCACGACCCATGGCTTACTCACATCAACTGTAAGAAAGAAACACAGAATAAAATTACCATGACATATACAAGTTAAAATTATAAACAATGCTATTTACACAGTAAAACTCATCACATCATTGTTGATAATGATCATACACAGAATTATATTTTATAATTTTTCTTGTGGAATTGGTCACAATTTATGTTAAATATATGTAAATAATTGATTTCAACATTTTAAAAATGCAAAGCTTGATAGCACTTTATATATCAAGTGGTCCTACGCGGTTAAAAATCTATTTAAAAAATAATCTATAGATTTGAAATAACTGGTCTTGAAAACTGATGAGGAAGGTCTAGACCTCTGAAAGAAGCTAGTGACTTTTAGTGAAGCTTTAAATCAGCCTAAAGATTTCGACGAAAATTGAAACTAAATGCTAGCAAAATATATAGCAAATCCAAAATTCCATAGGAATTGGCCTGTAAATCATCCCCATGCATGATAATGAGGGATATGGTGCGCTGTTCCATTATGGGGCGATGCTTTAAATCGAACGATTGAAACAACAGATAGAATTTGTTTGAATGTACATACGTTTTTATTTGACATAATTCTGTTGAGTCAAACAAATATAGGTTAGAATCGTGCACTTCGCGCGTCGTCGGCAATTTCCGTTGCGTGAACGCAGGCCAATCGCAATCGTAGTCTTAGTGGCCAAGCTATCATCACCAGCAGTAAAACTGAATTCTTTCCATTCAGTTTTACAGCTGATGATGATAGCTTGGCTATCGAAACGTGCGACCAATACGAGTTGAGTATTGTGGCAAGGACTTTAGTGAACTGTTTCAGTGGTAGCAGAGAGTTATTACTAACGCTGGCCACGAGCGGTACCGCGCATCGGCGTAGAATCAGTTCGGACCGAGAGGAACGGTAGTATTACTTCGTCTGCGGAGCAGTACGGACATTTTCGCTGCCGGTCATTTGCGCAATTGTTTATCTGTCCTAGAAAAATTATGATTTCGTCAGCAAAACGACCGCGGTCGGACAAACTTCGAAAATTTATTGCAGAAATTCCAGACTTAATATATGAAGGTGCTAAAATTAAATGTGTAATCTGTAAAATCCCGTTAATGTGTTGGTCCAGACAACATTGTCTACGACACGTAAATAGTGAAAAGCATGTCTCAAAAAGAAATTGCGCACGAGACAATGAAAAATTTATATTGAATTTATGCGTTACGTTTATCGCATGTAATATACCGTTTAATTTACTAGACAAGGAACCATTTATCTGCTTTTGGAATAACTATTCGGAGTGCAAATTACCAAGTCGAACATCGTTTCGAAGAATTGTGCCATCTGCGCGCGAACATATTGAACAAAAAGTAAAATCGGAGTTGAAAGATCAAAAATTGTGGTTATGTGTCGACGAAACAACAGATCGGAAGAAACATTCTGTTCTTAATGTAATGGCACGCAAATTGGAACCTCATCAATCGGCACATTCAATTCTATTAGTCTCCAAACGAATACAACAGTGTACTGCCGAAGTAATTTCAAAGTTAGTGTTAAATACATTGGACAAGTTTGAACTTTCAATAAACCAACTCTTGATGTTAGTGAGTGATGGTGCTGCAAACATGCTTTCTGTAGGCCGGTCTCTTAAAAAGCATTCTGCTAATTTGTTACACATTACGTGTAAGATTCATGCTCTCAATCTTGTGGCGGATAGTATCAGAAAATGTTATCCTGAAGTAGACGTTTTAATAGCGCAAACCAAAGCAGTATTTGTCAAATCATCGAAACGTATTCGCGAATTTCACAGACTGTGGCCCCGTATACCAGAGCCACCAGAACCTATTCTAACTCGTTGGGGAAAATGGTTACAGGCCGCGTTTTATTATCATAAATATTTTGACAATACTAAGAACGTGGTTTTACAATTCGATACAAAGGAAGCTACCGCTATCCAGAAAAGCCAGTCGAAATTTCAAGATAGTCAGGTTAAAATGGATTTTAAAATCATTCACGACAATTACTTCGGGCTAGCAGATGCAATAGAAAAATTACAAAATCCTGCGGTGCCGTTAGAAGAATCTCTACAAATAGTGCAACATGTTCAGGCAGCTATGCGCGATTGAAGACGCAAAAAATGTTTCTGTTCTAGAAAAATTTGAAAGTGTTTTTGAGAAAAATTCTGATTTTGGCACATTAAGACACATTTGTAAAAGTGCGTCAACAGAATCGTTAAGTTATTTGAAAGATTATTTTACTTACGCAAATATTACGTCACTAGAGGTAGAACGTTCGTTCTCTGCATATAAACGCATTTTTTCCTCATGCCGTACTAGTTTTGCCGAAACAACAGTTGAAACATATCTAATGTTGCAGATATTTAACAGACATTATTCACTTTGTGATTTCACGGAGGACTCTTAAAATGGTAAGTGTTTGAGCACGTGTTATTTAACTTTTATTTAAAAGATGAGCGAAATTATTTGCGGCAGCAAACATCTCTATTAGCAGAATAACTCTAGTGGAACGCGAGGCCTGGTCGACTCTACGCTACTGCGCGGTACCGCTCGTGGCCAGCTTTAGTTATTACAAACAGCTAAGCAACTGATTTTTAATGAATAATGGAATACCTACTGGTCATCTGCGTATAAGGCCAAAATGACTCAATATGCTTACATACGCCCAAATGTGGAGAACAAGTATTGGTATATGGACTCCTCCGTTTCAAGATTTTGTCATGCTACATTAGCTAGGATGAAATTCGGCCATGGTCAGTAAATTTCGTACACGCAGACAGCTTCTTTCGTCGTGTGTAATTTTGCTTTAGGTACTTGCCAATAGCAAACGTCGAAAATATAAGCCTATCTTGCTCAACGCTATATTCTTAAAGCGGATGAAGTATATATATATTTTAAAACAAAAATTTTATACAGATAGTATTATTAATTCAATAAAAATGTTTAGTATGTTACCATTTTGAAAACGTTCGCCATTAAAAGGCGAAATCAAATAAATGGTAAAGAAAAATATATTCGTTTCAAACTGACGAAGTTCTTTTAAAAGAAAGAACTGTAATATTGAATCAAACATATTACGTATATTAAATCAAAATGATATATTTTGAAATCAAACTTGAGGTTATTTGTTTCAAGAGATCATATGTTTGAATCACACAACGATATCAAAAAAAATATTTTTTTAAATTAAAAAGACGTATCTTTGCTGCCATTTAAAATTACGATTTGATTGACTGAATGTATTTTTGTTTGGGTCAAAAACTTTTTTTTCTCTGCGTTTTGACACGCATCATACTAGTATTCTTTGAAATTTAATGATAAATAAATAAAGACTATGTTTCTCCGAAGGTTTCCAACATATATGAATATGAACGTATATATACGATACAAAGAAAAACCACCTTGGAATATTTAAAACAAACACAAATAATCATATGGGAAAACAATAATCACTTACACTCAAAAATTCTTGTCGCAGTATAATTGTTTAAGACAACCAATTATAAACAAGTCTTCAATGAACTACTTTTAAGCACTTAACGACCTCTACTATCGAGTATCTATATGTATAAGTATACAACAACTTGTAAATAAAAATATCACTGCACCAAATCAAGTCAAGAACGTTGGGTTTTCCATCAAGGTATTCACTTAACTGTAGTTATTAGTAAATATGGGTTATGCATTCCTTAACCACATAACGTACACATATAAAAATATATCGAATATATCGATGGTATTCTTACTATCGTTAATAAACCGTGTTTTGTAACCGATTGTACGCTAGAGATAAGGGCTTGAACGCCAATAAAATTTGTTCATGCGTATACATATGTATATTTTATCGATAAGTCACTAATAATTAACTTCCACATTTAGGCGACAACGATAATTTTTAAATTGCGCCAGTGAGTTATTATTCATGCATGAATATTTAATTTTCACCGTAATAGAATGCGTCAAAAAGTCATCGTATTGGTACAATCTGGAATGGAAAAATAGTTCCAAGATTACAAAAAATTGTTTTTTAAAAAAGAATTGTAAAAAAATACAAATAATAATAATAGTTTATTGAAAACTAGTGTTTTAACTCAGCAAAAGTATATATTGTAAGGATATTTTTAAGTAAATATCAATTAAAATTGTATTCAGTAGATAGGAAGGAGAGGCGAAATTGAGTGGGCCGTCAGATTCCAGACTACGCCCCTTTGGAGTACTACTTGTAAGGTGATTGAAAGAATAAGATTTCTAGAAATAGGCCGCTTAATATTGAAGATTTAAAGGCTTAAAGAATTAGAAACCAAATACGTGAAATTCGATGGGATACTTTTCATAGATTGCATACTTAAATCTATTTAAACATAGTAGCAGTAAACAAAAGATGCTGACGTTAACGTTTCTAAACTGTTGTTTCAAAATTTTGAGCCCAAGCAGTTATTTGCTTTTCCAAGTCAAAGGAAGGTCTTGCATTTGGAAATTGCATCCAAATGTTTTCTAGTATTACTATTGTTTGGTTACCATGACAACAGTAAACAAAACATACTGATAAATGAAAGAAATAGTGCATAAGTTGCACCATCCTGACTAACGATGTCCACAACCGAAGACATTATCAAATTAAAGCTAAGATTTGATGCTACTGGAAACATTCATCCTATTAATGTAAAAATTCAAAAAAAACAATTATAATGATAATGCATCTTTTTAACAAAAAGGAACAAGGGAAACAATATTTTAATAAAAGTTAATACAGATAAACAATAAATAACACACACATACACATACGATGTGTGGCAATTAAATAACTGGACTGGTGCTAAAAAACATGTTATTGATCACCAATTACATTACAAAGTTTATCCCCTTCAATGTACTCTCCTTGCCGATCCCTACAACGCCCCATACGAATTTTCCACTGTCGAAAGCAGTGCTGGAAGTCCGTTTTTATCATCTTGTTGAGAACCTCCGTCGCTTTCGCTTTCACCGCTTCCACACTGTCAAATCTTGTCCCCTTAAGCTCCGATTTTACCTAAACAAATAAAAAAAAGTCACAGGGGGACAAGTCGGGCGAGTACAGTGGATGGTCCAACACGGTGATGCCGGATTTCGCAAAGAACTCCTTCACAGACAAGGCGGAATGGGCTGGCGCATTGTCTTGGTGGAGCATCCAGGATTTGCTCTTCCACAAATCGGGTCTTCGTGTTTTCACTCGTTCACAAAGAGTAGTTAGAATCTCGTGTTTCACAAGAAACTTGAGGTTAACTCGTTGCTCGATCTGAACACTCTGCATTTTTCCGACGCGACGCTAGCGTAAGAACTTGGACGGACGACTGCTACAGCGAGACTGAGCGACGTACAAGCGTGCCCATCGAGTTCAGAGTAGGGGAAGCATCTACAAGCACAGACATGTTCAAGCCTGCCGTGGCGTGCTCGCTGTTTGCCGATAGTAGCACCAGTCCGGTTATTTAATTGCCACACCTCGTACATACGTCAGCATCAATTTAAAATCAAAACAAAATATTAACAAAAAATGTAACATGTAACACAATTGAAATACACTAGGAACAAACAATTTTGATGGCAGTAAATTCGTATAACTGAATCTACTTATTTATCTCTCTACAGTGAACGCTCGAAATTCCTTCCTTCCATCTCGATACATATGCGTAATCGTTTGTGAAAGCTCTTCTGCACTTTTGTTACCATACTAAGTATTGCACTGCAGAATCCCTGCATTATCCTTGACTTCATGCATAAAACTCTTTTTTAAATACTTCATTTCGTAAGTAGCTGCTTAGGCTTAAAAGTTTGAATCAGTAGTTAAGAACAGCAATGCCAGTATGTTTTGTTTACTGTTATCATGGTAATCAAACAATACTAACACCAGAGACCGCTTAGATGCAATATCCAAATCTCTTTTACTTTCAGTGTTAGACATATGCTTCAAAATACAAAAACAGAGACACAAATTTCCTTTATTGTGGTCACAGAAAAAATAAAAATGGTGCTGTTTAAAAATATAACGTTTCTAGTGTTTGAATTTAGTAAAGTGTGGTGTTGAATACTCAAGACCCTGTGTATTTCGAATGCGTTCTAATGTAATATCCAGTGTGTAATTTAATCCTGAAAAAAAT